>CATIWC010002572.1:0-240000 GCA_948472305.1 Vicia faba | reverse complement strand
CTAAATGTTCCTAAATAGAGAGATAGAAAGTAGAGAAAAACCTATTTCCGTTGGATCTGTGTAGGACAATGTAGTGCTTTTCAACAAGGCTTGAGATGTCTGGTAGCTTGCTTGAACTTCACTTGACCTTCTCCAATAGCTAGCTTACCTTGAATGCCCTTGAATTAGCCTATAGAACTCAACTTGCACAAGCTCAAAATGAAAATGGTGAACACTGTAAATGGAGTTACAGTTGGTGTTTGAGGTTTGGGATACTTGGGTGAGTTGAATGGAAGGTGTTTGAAGCAACTTGGGGTCAAAACGCACGAGCCAAATGAGCTATGGAACTCAAGTTGCAGAACCTGCCCTGTTTTGCCAAAGGAATGTGATTTCTGACTATGGGGTGTTTAGAGGCTCAAGCAATCGTGTTTCTAGCTCAAAGGGGTGTGAGAAAGATGTTCAAACTGTTTGCATAAGTTGGTATTGGCTGGTTTTTAAGTTCTAAGGTTTTGGACAAGTTTCTTGTTTTTGAAGTAAGAATGTGGAAGTTGTTGTTACAGGCCTGTAAAGTCTATCAAATATGCTTGCATACTTTTCTCTTGGCCCCTCCAACTTGTGGATTTGATTTGCCCTCTGAGATATGGACCAATGCTCAAGGGATTGTGGTTTGACATAAAGCACTTATAGCAAAAATGGAAATGTGCCTTTTTCTACTTAGGACTTAGTTTTGTGTACAATGTCCAAATGGCCAAAACAAAAGCTTAGACTGATGTATTTGCATTAATTATGGAGTGTGAAGTGGTTTAGAGGCCTGTAAACTAGTGTAAGGCATGCTGATTTGAAATTGCAACTTGCATGAACATGAATATGCCATGGACGAAAAGTGAGTTTTTGCCAACTTCAAGCCTTTGATTCTCCCTAACCATAAATGTTTTTGAGTAGTTCTTGGATAATTTGGAAAGCTTGCAACATGATCTATAATCCATATTTGAAATGAAACTTGAGATTCCAAGTGGAACTATGTGAAAAATGGCCAAGAAGATAGGTCAAAATCCTGCCTAAACTAGGGCAAAATTTCACTAAGTTAAAAGTTTTAGGGACCCTTGTTCCAAAAATCATAACTTGATATCCAAGCTTCTTTTGAGAAAACTTTGTGAATCAAAGTTGTAGACTTTGTCGAGGACTACAACTTTCATGTTGGAATTTTTGTTTGAATCCATTTTCATCATGGTGAAAATGTGGGGCAAAGTTAGGAAAAATTAAGAAAATTTCATAACTTAGAAAAATTCTAAGTTATAAAATTTTTCAATTTCAAACCCTAATTTGCAATTTTGGGTTTCTTGATGAACAAGTTTCATATTTTGACATATCTTGATGAAAAATGACCCTTGGCACTTGATTTTGACCAAAAAGTTAAAGTTTGACTTTTCAGTGTACAATCAAATTTTGATCAGTTGACTGAAAAATTCATCTGTCAATCCCATGCATTTGAGATCTTTTGAACTTGTTGAATAAGTCAAGATAATGTACTTGAGTCCTTGAGTCCATGGTTGAACCTAATTTTCCATTGGCTAGGTCAAAAAGTCAGAAATTGCCTTTGTACAATCAAAACCCTTTAAATGACCATTTTGCCCTTTTGGTGATCTGACCAAATTTCTTGTGGAGTTGTGGTCCAAACTTGATCCAATGGTTCATATGAGTTCATAATGTTGATATGGATCAAAATTCATGAGGTTTGACTGTAAATTGGCCACAGTTGACTTTTTCCCCAATATAGTTGATTTCTAGGTCAACTGTCAAATTGACTAGGCAAAAATTTGATTCCAGGCTTGAAATTTGGTATGGATAAACTTATGAGTCCATTATGAAGTATGAAAGTCAATTTGAGCATTGAAGGTCCAAAAATCCTTGTGCAAACTCAAACCCTAGTTTAGGTCATCAGTGCAAGGAGATGTCTTGAGCAGAGCAAACCCTAGCTTGATCTTGAGTTCCAAGAGCCTTGTGATGAGAAAAGATTATAAAATGAGGAGGGCAAATTTTGGGGTACAACAGTTTCCCCTATTCAATCTTCTTGAACCTGAAGAGTTAGATTGGCAAGTTTTTCCTTTTGTGACTCGAAGGTAAAAGAGGATTGGACACTAGAGTGCCCGTAAATTTGCACTCGTCAAAATGTAGCTGAGGGAATGGGCTTAAAGATGCAATTTGGAAATGGTAGAATCTTGCTGGAGATGGGATTAGAGATTCCATCCAAAACTTGTTTGTTGAAAATCAGTAGAAATGAACATCAGAATGGTATCCGTGTTTGGAACGTATTTGAGTTGTATCTGGAGATTGGATTCGTATGAGCAAGGGAATGGCGTCCGTGTCTAGAGCGTATCCGAGCTGGTAATTGTATTTTATTCTTGAATGAATATCAGAATGACTGCCATGTTTGGAGTGTATCTGTATTCTGAATGGGTAACAAACATCTGTGTATGGAGCATCTATGTGCTGGGGATAAATTCCGAATGAGTGACAGAAAGGCAACCGTGTCTGGAGCGTATCTGGACTGTATCTGAAGTTGAGATCTGTATGGGTAGCAGAATGACTTCAGTGTCTGGAGTGTATCCGTACTATAACTGGGATCCGGACAAGAGTGACAGAATGACTTCCGGTTGTTTGGAGTGTATCTGAACTTGAAGTTGATAGTTGAATCTGAATGAGAAATAGAATGGTCACCGTGTCTGGAGTGTATCTAGTCTGTATCTGATTGCTGAAGTCTGAATGAGTAATAGAATGACCGCCACGTCTGGGGTGTATCCATACTGTATCTTGACTTGAAATTTTGAATGAGTAATAGAATGACCGCTGTGTCTGGGGGATGTATCCATACTGTATCTGAAATCTCTGAATAGTTGTTAACGATAGCTTTTTAATCTTATCCTGAAAAGGGTAGAATGTTAGCTAAAGCACAAAGTTATGTTGCATGATATGTATGATGCAATAAAATGTGTTCCATCAATGTTTATGATATATGAATGTAATGGATGTGCATGTAAGCTGATTAACTGTCTTGCTAAGGAAAATTAATCCTTGATAGTTGGATATAATAAAATCTTTGACTGCTACCGGGGAAAGTAAATCTTTGACCGATGCTAGGGATTCCAAAAATCTTTGATTGTTGAAGATGAGAAAACCTTGCTGATTACTGTTGGGGATAGAAAATCCTTGGCAACCTGCGAGGATTATCAAAACTTTGACAACTTCTGTGGGGATGTGAGAATCCTTCATGACTTTCCTGGGAAAATAAGGAAAAATCCAACGACCTCTACTGGGGAATTAAAACCTGGGAGGCTTCAAATGGAGAAACGGGAACTAGAATCTTCGTTATGTCGGGAAATAACTCTGTGGGGAGAGTGTTTATTCTGCCGGGGAGATCAGGAGCTTGGGTTGTATGCCAATCTACTGGGGATTCCTTGTTTTGTGGAGAACTTTGCTGGTGAATCGGAGGAAGTTGGATAGTATTCCATCGGGGTTTAAGATTTAAAGTTTTGGACTCCGCTGGTGATGAAAGTTTAGAGTATTCTGGATCCTCTAGGGATCGGGAGTGTTTTAGAAACATAACTCTAATGGGAATTTTGAAACTTAACTTCGTTGTGGATATGTATTATTCAAGGTTTTAGCTCTGTTGAGGATCTGAATGACATACTGTAGGGGATTTCTTCTGGAATATCCTAAAGACGTTTTCCTATACTTTCGACCTATCAGTAATTATCCTTTCTTATTTTGTTTTATTTGTAAGCAGTGATAATATTCAAATGCATATGCCTTTTTAACAAACCATTGGACGTTTTTAAATAAAACATAAGTGTAAAAAAAGAAAGGAAAGGCAAGCAAATTTCTGCACTTTGAAGTATCTTTGTATTAACTTTTGTAAGTATCTTTGTACAAAGGAGACATACATCCTAGTAAGAGAATGTTGTCGAATAATTTGAGAAAAGTTTTATACAAAAAGAAAGATGGCTATGTGTAACAATTCCATGGGGTTCCCATTCTGCTGTAGCCTTCACAACTCTGAGTATCCTGTCCATTCGTTGCTTCGTCCTCGGATGATTGGATTGATCATGAGCCTGGAGTTTGGCCATGAAGAGATTGTCCTTAAAGTGATTCGACGAGACATAATCATACGCTTTTAATTCCCTAACTTTTGCCTGGACCGCCCTTTCGGATTTTCGATCCACCGGGAAACCCTTTCTTGCCCAAGTCGCCCCTTTCGGGTTTTCAACTTGCCGGGTGTACAAATTTTTTTTATTTATCCCTAATTTTTTGCCTGAACCGCCCTTTCGGGTTTTCGATTCACCAGGACGCCCATTTTTGCCCAAGTCGCCCTTTCGGGTTTTCAACTTGTCGGGTTGTTTTATGCGTAGTATCTTTTGATTGTGTCTGCATTTGCAGGGTGCCGCAAGTCGTCACCGTCCATGGTGGTCGGAATCATTGCCCCACCAGAAAAGATGTTCTTGATCACAAATGGTCCTTCGTAAGTAGGAGTCCACTTGCCCCTGGGATCACTTTGCGGCAAGATGATCCGCTTGATTATAAGATCTCCGACTTGATATACCTGACTTTCTTGTTGAAAGCCTTAATCATCCGTTTTTGATACGTCTGACCATGACAAACAGCAGTAAGTCGCTTCTCGTTGATCAAATTAAGTTGATCAAGCCGGGTCTGAATCTAATCGTCTTCACTTAAACCAACATCCTTCATAATCCTTAAGGAAGGAATCTGAACTTCGATAGGTAAAATAGCCTCCATGCCATATACCAAAGAAAAAGGGGGTTGCCCCAGTTGAAGTACGCGTCGTGGTACGATATCCGTGCAGAGCAAACAGTAACATCTCATGCCAGTCCTTGTAGGTGACTGTCATCTTTTGAATGATCTTCTTGAAATTTTTGTTTGCGGCTTCAACATCACCGTTCATCTTTGGCCGATAGGGAGATGAATTGTGATGTTAAATCTTGAACTGCTCACACAGAACGGTGATCACAGTATTGTTCAAATTTGTACCGTTGTCCGTGATGATCCTGTCGGGGATTACCATACCGGCATATAAGATTCTGCTTGATGAAGCGGGCAACCACATTCTTTGTAACATAGGCGAAGGAAGCTACTTACACCCACTTGGTAAAATAATCAATAGCGACCAAGATGAAGAGATGTCCATTGGATGTCGTAGGCTTGATCTCTCCAATCATGTCAATTCCATACATCACGAATGGCCAAGGAGCTGTTAGAACGTTGAGAGGAACTGGAGGAATATGTACCTTGTCAGCATAGACTTGGCATTTGTGACAAGTACGGGAATATTGATGACAGTCATCTTCCATGGTAGACCAGTAATAGTCTGCCCTTAGAATCTTCTTAGCCATCGTATGTCCGCTTAAGTGGGTGCCAAATGTGCCGCTATGTATTTCAGTCATGATCAATTTAACTTCATCCTTGTCCACACAATAAAGTAGAACACAATCATGGATGCGCTTATATAAGATACCATTGCTCAGGAAGAACTTGGCAGCAAATCTCCTTAAGAACTTTTTGTCATTGACGGAAGCTCCTTCAGGGTATTCTCGAGTCTGGAGATACCTTTTGATTTCATGAAACCAGGGTTGTTCCACTACTTCTTCGGTATTAATCTCATGACAGTGCACAGGTTCGTCCATTCGTTTGATGGTGATTTGGGGAGCCTCATTATCACAGTTGAGTTTAAACATGGAAGACATTGTAGCCAGAGCATCTGCTAGCTGATTTTCTTCTTGCGGGAAGTGCTCAAAGGTAATCTGCTCTAAATGAAGCAACAATGTCAAGACATGTTCTTTGTATGGGATAAGATTAGGATGGTTAGTGTCCCACTCTCCTTTGATTTGACTGATAACCAAAGCTGAGTCCCCAAATACAATCAGAGATTTGATTCCCAAGTCAATAGCAGCCTTGAGACCAAAGATACAAGCTTCATACTCGGCCATGTTATTGGTGCAGCTGAAGCAGAGTCTAGCAGTGAAAGGCGTATGGCAACATTCTGGAGAAATAAGTACCGCGCTGATACCGTTGCCAAGCGCATTTGAAGCACCATCAAAGTACAGGGTCCATCGGGATCCTTGTTCAGGTCCGTCATACAGTCCGTTGCCTTTAATGTTGTCCAATGTCATAATTTCCTCGTCAGGGAAATCAAACCTCATAGATTGGTAATCTTCGACGGCTTGATGAGCTAGATGGTCAGCTAGTACACTCCCCTTTATAGCTTTTTGGGTTGTGTACTGGATATCATACTCTGTCATGATCATCTGCCATCTAGCGATCCTTCCGGATAAAGCAGGCTTCTCGAAGATGTACTTGATCGGATCCATTTTAGAAATCAACAAAGTTGTATGTGTCAACATATACTGCCTCAGTCGGCGAGCAGCCCATACCAAAGCGCAACAAGTTTTCTCGAGCAGTGAGTAGCGAGTCTCACAGTCGGTAAACTTTTTGCTAAGGTAATAAATGGCATGGTATTTTCGGCCAGACCCGTCATGTTGGCCCAGTACGCACCCCATTGAGTTATCCAAAACAGTCAGATACATGATTAAAGGCCTTCCTTCGACGGGTGGCATCAAGATAGGAGGTTCTAGCAAATACTCCTTGATCTTATCAAAAGCAACTTAACAATCATTATTCCATTCAACCACCTGATCTTTCTTCAACAGCTTGAAGATTGGCTCACAGGTAGATGTTAGGTGAGAAATGAACCTTGCAATATAGTTTAAGCGTCCCAAGAAACCTCTAACCTCCTTTTCAGTGCGGGGGGCAGGCATTTCTTGTATAGCTTTGACTTTAGCAGGATCAACCTCGATGCCTTTGTTATTGACGATGAATCCCAAAAGTTTACCGGACCTGACTCCGAACGTGCACTTGATAGGGTTCAGTCTGAGCTTATATTCCTTCAATCTGATAAACAGCTTTTACAGATGGTCGAGGTGTTCTTCTTATGTCTGTGAACGGGCTATCATGTCGTCTACGTAGACTTCAATCTCATGATGTATCATGTCATGAAACAAAGCTACCATGGCTCTATGATAGGTTGCCCCGGCATTCTTCAGTCCGAATGGCATCACTTTATAGCAGAAGGTACCCCACTGCATAAAAAAAGTAGTCTTCTCCATGTCTTTGGGGGACATTTTGATCTGGTTGTATCCCGAGAATCCATCCATGAAGGAAAATACCTTGTGTTGAGCTATATTGTCAACCAAGATGTTAATGTGTGGTAGTGGAAAATCATCTTTAGGGCTAGCCCCGTTTAGGTATCTGTAGTCCACACACATTCTGACTTTACCGTCCTTCTTAGGTACGGGCACAATGTTAGCAACCCATTATGGATAGGAAGTAACAGCCAGAAAGCCAGCATTGAACTGTTTCATCACTTCGGCTTTGATCTTTTCGGACATGTTGGGCCTCATTCAGCGGACTTTCTGTTTGATTGGTGGGCAGTCTTCTCTTGTAGGGAGATGGTGAACCACAATATCTGTATCCAGTCCCGACATATCTTCATAGGACCAGGCGCAGATTTCAACATATTCATTCAACAACTGTATTAAGCGCTCTTTGACACTTGGCTCCAGGTTAGCACCCACTTTAACCTCTTTCTTGTCTTCCTCTGTTCCCAGATTGATAGTCTCCAATAACTCTTCATGGGGCAGAATAGCCCTTTCTTCTTGTTGCAAAAGTCTAGCTAACTCTCCAGGCACTTCACAGTCTTCATCACCTTTGTACTCGGCATGATTGACCAAATCTTCAGAGTCACCGAAAGCCAAAGCAGAATAGTCACCCATGGAATCCAGAGTGGATGGGTACCTGCATTTTGTGAGTGTGGGTGTGTGTAAGGGATATCCATCCTTAAACAAAACAAAATGTAAAAGGAAAGAAAATGAACACAACAGTTTATAGATGAAAACGTCCAATGATTCATTAAAAATGGCATATGAAAATGAAGAATCAAAACCCTTACAAATGGACCTATATGCCCCGGGTAAGGCATAAGGCGAAAAGAGTGTACTAATTGTTTAATTATTATAGACCAAACAGGAAATTGTTCAAAGATAAATTACTAATTGATGAAAGTGATGGGAACAAAGTCTTTCGCCTCCCAGTTGTTTAATCCTCCTTCAACGGTAGGAAAGATCCAATCTTCAAAGTTTTCTTCTTCATCATCATCTTCTCAGGCATGAATTCCATGGTGAGTGATTTTTAAGGGTGGTCCTCCAGCCCGGGAGCGACGCACAGCTTTCTGGCCAGCAGTAGTGAAACCTAGTCCGAACTTGTCCGTCTTGTGAGGAAAATCAGGCAGTTGCCCCCACACTGTACTTCTTCCTTCTTTGATTACAGCCTCCGCATCTTTAAGGGATGCCATCCGAGACACAGGCTTGGAAATGATAGGCACATCAGTCATTGTCTTTTCTACTGCGACTTCAGGAGAAACCTATTCAAAGTGTTAGAAAGGTGTTTCTATGAATTCGCCATCTAACTCCACATAGAGGAAAGAGTTAAGGTGACTTATCATATATTCCTCCTCTCCATGAACCGTTATGATCTTACCCTGGACCGGATATTTTAGCATTTGGTGTAGAGAAGAAGTGACTGCCCCAGCGTTGTGGATCCATGGCCTTCCCAACAAGCATGAGTATGAAGGACGGATGTCCATCACATAAAAAGTAGAGTTGAAAATTTCTGTGCCCACTTTGATTGGAATGTCCACAACTCCGTGAACCATCTGCTTAGAACCGTTGAAGGCTCTAACAACGATGTTACTGGGCTTTAGGGTCAAACCTTCACAGTCCAATCTGTCCAGCGCCTTCTTTGATAGAACATTTAAAGATGAACCGGTATCTACCAGAACATGAGCAAGTGTGGTCCCCCTACACTCTACTGAGACATGCAGCGCATCGTTATGCTTTCTTCCCTTAGGGGTCAAATCAGCATCAGAAAAACCAAGACCATTATCGGCTGTAAGGCTAGCCACGCACTCTTGAAACTGGTCCGCAGAAGTTTCTTGAGGTACGTGTGCCGTCTTCAGAAATTTGATCAAGGCTTTGGCATGAGCCTCGGAGCAGAGTAGAAGAGCCAACATGGAGATTTTTGAAGGGGTTTGCCCTACCTTCTCCACGACATCGTAGTTGCTCTTCTTGATTATCTATAAGATTTCTTCCATCTCTTTTTGGGTGGTCTCAGGGATAACCACAGTCTGAGCCTTCGTCCTGACAGGTGCTTCTTGGATCCCCTTACCTTTATTGGTAATAACATCAGAGGGTCTAGCTTCGGGTGCATCAATTTCTTCAATTACCGGACTTTGCACAGATGGCTTGACAGGTACAAAAACTCTCGAGGGTCTGAAGACTGCCCGTGGAGGAGAAATCTCCGGAGAGAAGATCCTTCCGATGCGGGTTATCTTGCTCGTTCCCACAATATTCCCTATATTAGGGGTTTCATCATCAGAATTCTCTTGGACTAATTCGATCTGTTTGACACCATGGTAGAAGATCTCTCCTTCATAGTTCCATGGTATCGTCTTATTGGACTTATACGGGATAGGCCCCGGCATGGTAATTTTCAGCGGCACAAACTTAAGATCAGGCGTAATCTTGACAGGCCTTTTGCAGGTCTTGGGAAGATTCTCAGAAATGGTTATTATAGCAATGTCATTGATTAGAGTAACAAAGGTAACAGGAGTAACATGAGTGATAGCATCAACATGAGTCTTTTGAAAGAGGATCTCTTGGGTATCCATCAGGCGTTGGATTCCTGATTTCAACAGTGGGCAGTTAGATTGCAAGGTTGAACAGAAGTAACAGTCTTTTCCACAGCCTGGGAATATCCCGGCTTTCAACAAGTTCACTTTAATCATTGGCAACAGAGTCAATAGGTCATCAACAACGGTAACATGAAGATCTTCCATAATGGCATGAACATTATGACCATGTTTTGGCATAGGAGCGGATATCACTTTAGGTTTTTCGGGCGTATCAAACTCTACCTCCTTGGCATCTATCAAGTCTTGGATCTTGTTTTTAAGAGCCCAACAGTTACTGGTATCATGCCCTACGCTGTCCGATTGGTATGCATATTTTGCATTGGAATGATAATAAGGAGAGGAGGTATTAGGGTTTTTCGGCGCTTCTTTCAAGTTGGTAAGGTTCAACTTTAAGAAATGAGGGAGGACCTGAGCTGGTGTCATATTGATTCGGGTGAATTGCCGTTGTGGCCTTTCTACCCTTTGTTGGTTAGCTCTTGGTTGATTGCTGCGAGGTTGATTTGATGAAGAGTTCTGGATCATCACAGCCCCCACCGTTGGTCGGCGCTCTATTCTCCCTTGATTTCTCTGGGTATGGACAGCAGAATCTTCCTTCTTGGCTGGGAAGGTCTTCTTAATAGCAGTGGAAGCGGAGGCATGCTTCTGAATCTTACCACTTTTAATGCCAGCTTCGACCCTTTCACCGGTCAGAATTAATTCTGTGAACCCTACAGATGATTGAAGAATGGACCCGACAGGGTCCCTAAAAACATGTCAACCAGCTCTCTATCCGACAATGGTGGCTGCACCCTTCCATCTAAATCCCGCCACTTCTGGGCATACTCCTTAAATCCCTCATTAGAGGCCATACCCATATTATGTAGCTGAGTACGAGTAGGCGCTAAATCTGCATTGTATTGGTATTGTCGGTAGAACGCAGCAGCCAAACCTTCCCAGTTATGAACATCAGATCTCTCAAGTTGATAGAACCAGTCCAATTGGGTGTCTGACAAACTATATTGAAAAAAGTGGACCCAAAGATCCTTATCAGAGGAGTGAGGTTGGATCTTTCTGACGTAGGACCTCAGATGCATCTTTGGACAGGACAAACAGTCATACTTAGCAAATGTAGGTACTCTGAACTTGGGAGGAATGACGATCCCAGCAACCAACCCTAGTTCTTCGAAATCTAAATCAGGTACCCTTTGCAACTCCATGGCTGCCAACGGATCCTCTAGATTTTTATACTTATCATCCGCCAGAGGGTATTGTTGTTCGGAGTAATCTTCATCCTCTTCCTCTTCTTCTTCTTCAGCTTCAGATTCGGAGGGTATTGCAACGCCTTTTCCTTTACCAACCCCTTCGTCAGACGTCGAGGGAAATTCCATAACTCTCCTAGCCCGATGCTCAAATCTCCTTCCCATAGTGGCTACTCCAACTCTTTTCTTTTTCTTCCTTTCTGGTTCCTTCTCTTTCTCTAGCAGTGCTTTAAGATCCTCTTGACCCTTTGCTAAGGTCATGAGGAGTTGTTGGAATTGGGAATTCTGTGCTTGCAGATCTTTAACCGTCTGCTCTATATCCATCTCGCTTAAATAAACAGCAGAAAGAAAAGGAAACCTGGTGTGATGACCTGTTAATGCATATGATGAATGATGTTTATTCATGTAATGCATTCAAGGATTCAGAAATTCAAATTTGTTGCAAACAAAAAGAACACACGTCATATTAATAAGAAGAAATTTGTTAGTACATAAATGCCCCATGGGCAAAATATTACAAAGCTTCTTAATGTAAAAAGACATTGCGCATCCTCTTTGGTGCGATGTAATTGTTAAGAGTTTCCTCTCCGTGAAGTCGGTGGGTAAGCTCTAAAACCTTCTTCTCGCTGGCATAGAAGCTGGCTTCAAAAGTATTCTATTCTTCCTTGAGTTGTATCCAACTCTTTTGCAATTCTTCTAATGATGTTGGCATGTCAGGATGTAGGAGGGTGTATGGAACCTCTCCTTCCATAACAGGCTCTTTGATCACGGGGAGAATGTGAGGGTATGGCATCATAAGATTCTGGGCGCAGGTTCGTACCCACTTGAGGTAAGGCTCAAGGGGGATGAAATTCTTGTGTCCTAGTGTCTTACTATCCACTTTATTGGGCATCCTCCAAGCTCTGATAAACCTTTGTCGAAGTCCTTGCGCATCGTTGTCGAAGTCAAAAACCAAGTCAGGAATCATCATATCATGAGGGCCACCCCTCCGGGCATACCCAAATTGCCTCAGAGCTAAACAGGGGTTGTAGGTAATGCCTCCCCTAATTCCAAGTAGTGGGACATTAGGGAATTCTCCAAAATGATCAATGATGATGACATTTTCTCTGGACCGAGAACACCAATGAACATCAGAATGTGTGAGGGTCATCAACCGTTGTGACCACCTTAAACCCTACTCTTTCTTCAAAACTGATTGGGGAAGGTGAGAAATAAACCACCTTGCCAAAAGAGGAGTACATCACATGAGAACACCTCTTTTCCTCATTGTTCGTGTGTGAAATGAGTGTAGTATGTCCCCAAGCAATGTAGATACAGGATTCCGAGATATAAAAATCTTGACAGCATTCACATCTATAAGATGATCAGGGTTTGGGAACAAAACCAACCCATTGATGAGAAGTGCTACAATCTCCTCAAAAGCTTGTAGATCTAGAGAATTCCAGCAGTCTTGTTCCTTCTCAAACAGAAACTTTGCTAAGAAACCCTTGACACCACTTCTGGTTTCCCAATGATCTTTGATATCAGATGGTTGCAAGTGTATTGCTTGAGCAACATCTTCAGGCTTTGGTTCTCTTTTCGTACCATTGTAGGGTAGTTGATGGAGAATTGGAATCTTCAGGAGTAGAGAAAATTCCTCCAAAATAGGTACTAGTTGGTAATCAGGGAATATGAAACAGTGGTGTAGGGGGTCAAAGAACTGGAAGAGAACCTTCACCATGTCTTCTTTAATGTTATAGTTTACCAAGTTGAGAAGTCTACCATGTCTTTCACTGAAGAGAGAATTCTCTGGAATCTTGGAAGTAAGCTCCTTGAGTTGAGGAGGGATTCTCACAAGGTTGACTTGAATTGTTTTCCTGCGAAGATATTCCATGACCTACAAAACAAGAATAAAGATGAAGATCCAAACCCTTTAAATGGTTAGTGGATGCATATGATGCTTTATGATGTTCATGATGTATGCACAAACATATGTACAAGCAAGTCACACAAGATCCTAGTTTCAGGCTTGCATGGGGTTTCATAGGTAAGTACCCTCTTGAAGTTAGTTGGCTCAACCTGTCCTATAAATAGTAAATGGGTTCTAAGGAGCTCAATATCACTGGATCATTTTCTGTGTTCATTGTTTCAGTTTAGCCACTTTACTGGCGACCGAAATATTCCAAGAAAATAACCCTCAATGAGTGTAGTATCGAGTATCTACCAACTTCAGACTGAACCAAAGCCAGTCATCTCACTACCCCTAAAAAGGCCAAGTTGGTCAAGTAAAGGTTCCAAAAGTCCATTAGTGCTTCGTGACATCACTCAGCGGCCCCGTATTCTCTTTGATTAACTCAATGGCTACCGGTACCCACAAATATGTCGCACTAATATAGTTATTGCTTCAACCATGTCGGTATACCGCGCACAATTTCCACAACGTATTGCTAGTTACCTATGAATGTTTCCTAAATCCGGGTAGAGGATTTCAAGCCCAAACAATAGAACCAAATGTAAAGCAATCAAGGCAAATAAGATAAGCATGCAAAGGTTATCTAAAACCCTAAGGTAATCCAACTTTTAGAATATTTCCTCAGCAGAGTCGCCAGTTCTGTGATGCGGTGGGAGAACTGACTTGAGGTTTTGCGTTTGTGTTTGCAAATGTTTCGATTTAGAAAGAGTCGCCACCGAATTTTTATTTTATCTTAAGGAAAGGTCAAAAAGCACAGGAAAGACCTTTGAGATGTTTTCTTGGGTTCGAGGAGTAGATTATGAAAAGGGAAGGTGCAAGCACCCTTTTCATCCATGGTTATCCGTGGGCTCTTAGTTACTTTCTTAGATCACTTGCTTTGCTTTTCCAATTGTTTGAAATGGTGCTTTGTGTGTGGTTTTTGAAAGATGTTTTGAAAAGAGGCCATCGTTGTCGCAACCTTTGTAATGATTCTTGTTTGAATGTATACAAAGGTGTTTTTGTCTTTTGAAAAGATTTCAATATTTGAAAGTTTGATTTGGATAATATTTTGAAATTGTGTTGTGAAGTGTATTTGAAAATAGCAAGGATGTTTTTGCAAGCTTTTGCTCAAGTAACTAAGAGCTATCTACCCTATTTTACTCAAAGATCTTTCCTAATGTTGTTAACCCTTTTGACAGTGTTATTTCACCATTGCATTTGGTGAGCAACCTTGTGTTAGGATGTTAAATGGGACAGGCGCGGGTCATCGTATAGACCATGATAGCAATTGTGTCATGTATCTTTGGCAATTTTTGAGGGACTTGATCATTTTTGTTTAGGCAACCAAGATAGCGTCATCGAGGGGCTATGATCTTTTATTTTGTTTTTGTTTTGCCAAAGTACCCAACATGCATAACATGGCCCTTTTTTGAAGGCAACAACTGGATTGTAACCCTAGGGGTGCAAGTGTGTATTGTGTTTGATTTTAATGCATATTTGTCTTTGATCAGGTCAAGCTATTTGTTGATTTTTGATTTTTTTGCATACAAACCCTAATTCTTTAATCATGGCATAATTGAAAGCGTAAAGTGCGAGAATTAAAAATCTAGACTATTACAACATGATTATGGGGATGGGGGTACAATGTTTGAATGGGGGTATATTTGACAAGAAATATAAACCCTAGTTTACTATTACATCCAAATTGAATTTAATTGCATAAATAATAAATGGGCAATATTTAAATAAACAAAATAAATAAATATATCAAATAATATGAAGTATGCAAAAAAGGGGTTTTTGTTTGTTTATGTATGTAAAAGTATTTAATGTAACAAATAAAGAAATAAATAAAAGATTTATTTTAATTGTTTAAGGGTAAAACCCTAATTTCTTTAAGAAAATAAATATATTATATTATTTATATATAATAAAATATATTAATATATGTAAAAATAAAATATACTTAGAAAAACGTATTTTTTAGTATAAATAATAATAAAAATAAAAATGTAATATTTTATATTTTTATTCTAAAGTATTTAATAAGATAAAAAGAAATATATATATATATATATATATATATATATATATATATATATATATATATATATATATATATATATATATATATATATATATATATATATATATATATATATATATATATATATATATATATATATATATATATATATATATATATATATATGTATATATATATATATATATATATATATATATATATATATATATATATATATATATATATATATATATATATATATATATGTATATATATATATATATATATATATATATATATATATATATATATATATATATATATATATATATATATATATATATATATATATATATATATATATATATATATATATATATATATATATATATATATATATATATATATATATATATATATATATATATATATATATATATATATATATATATATATATATATATATATATATATATATATATATATATATATATATATATATATATATATATATATATATATATGTATATTAATTATATTAAATATGTATCATATAAAATAAAATATGTACAAAAATAAATTATATTTACAATAATAATTTTCAGTGTGAATAAAAATAAGAATAAAAATAAAGGTATAATTTACATATTATTTTCAAGTTTAAATAAATAATATAAAAGTGTTTAAATGCTTTTTATGTTAGAAAAATTAAAATAAAATGCCAAATAAATGTAAAAAAAATTATGAAAATATTTTTGAGCATTTTTTATATTTGAAAATAAGTAAACAAAATCAGAAATGAAAACAAAAATGCAAAAATATAAAAATACAAGAAATTGGGCCAGGGGGTGCAAAAAGGAAAAGAGGGGGTGTCAAGAGTGAGCCAGGCCAAGCCCAGCCCACCACTTCATCTTCAAGCTCCAGATTTTGAAAAAAACATGCACGCTTGTACAAACTTGGACATCCTGCATATGAGCTCTATTGCAAAAACTCACAACATCAAACTTGTAGAGAATTTCAAGACGATTCCAACTATATAAACAACTTGTCTTAACTCTCAAAGACCAGAGAGAATTTCTATGGCCCTAAAATCTGACCTAGATTTTTCACATGTTCATGGATGAAATTATCCTAGCATACTTAATATAAATGAAAACTGAGCATATGTACAGCTTCATGGCAATGAACACTACATTTTTTATTCACAAACCTAAGGCTAAATGTTCCTAAATAGAGAGACAGAAAGTGGAGAAAAACCTGTTTCAGTTGGATTCGTGTAGGGCAATGTAGTGCTTTTCAACAAGGCTTGAGATGTCTGGTAGCTTGCTTGAACTTCACTTGACCTTCTCCAATAGCTAGATTGCCTTGAATGTCCTTGAATCAACCTATAGAACTCAACCTGCACAAGCTCAAAATGAAAATGGTGAACACTGTAAATGGAGTTACAGTTGGTGTTTGAGGTTTGGGATAGATTGGGTGAGTTGAATGAAAGGTGTTTGAAGCAACTTGGGGAAAAATGCCCGAGCCAAATGAGCTATGGAACTCAAGTTGCAGAACCTGCCCTGTTTTGCCAAAGGAATGTGATTTATGGCTATGGGGTGTTTAGAGGCTCAAGAAACCGTGTTTCTAGCTCAAAGGGGTGTGAGAAAGATGTTCAATCTGTTTGCATAAGTTGGTATTGGCTGGTTTTTAAGTTCTAAGGTTTTGGACAAGTTTCTTGTTTTTGAAGTAAGAATGTGGAAGTTGTTGTTACAGGCATGTACAGGCTATCAAATATGCTTGCATACTTTTCTCTTGGCCCCTCCAACTTGTGGATTTGATTTGCCCTCTGAGATATGGACCAATGCTCAAGGGATTGTGGTTTGGCATAAAGCACATTATAGCAAAAATGGAAATGTGCCTTTTTCTACTTAGGGCTTAGTTTTGTGTACAATGTCCAAATGGCCAAAACAAAAGCTTAGACTGATGTATTTTCATTTAATTATGGAGTGTGAAGTGGTTTAGAGGCCTGTAAACTAGTGTAAGGCATGCTGATTTGAAATTGCAACTTGCATGAACATGAATATGCCATGGACAAAAAGTAAGTTTTTTCCAACTTCAAGCCTTCGATTCTCCCTAACCACAAATGTGTTTGAGGAGTTCTTAGATAATTTGGAAAGCTTGCAACATTCTCTATAATCCATCTTTGAAATGCAACTTGATATTCCAAGTGGAACTATGTGAAAAATGGCCAAGAAGATAGTTCAAAATCCTGCCTAAACTAGGGCAAAATTTCACTAAGTTAAAAGTTTTAGGGACCCTTGTTCCAAAAATCATAACTTGAGATACAAGCTTCTTTGGAGAAAACTTTATGAATCAAAGTTGTAGACTTTGTGGATTACTACAACTTCCATTTTGGAAGTTTTGTTTGAGTCCATTTGCATCATGGTGAAAATGTGGGGCAAAGTTAGGAAACATTAAGAAAATTTCATAACTTAGAAAAATTCTAAGTTATGAAATTTTTCAATTTCAAACCCTAATTTGCAATTTTGGGTTTCTTGATGAACAACTTTCATATTTTCACATATCTTGATTAAAAATGACCCTTGGCACTTGATTTTGACCAAAAAGTCAAAGTTTGACTTTTCAGTGTACTGTCAAATTTTGATCAGTTGACCGAAAAATTCATTTGTCAATCCCATGCATTTGAGATCTTTTGAACTTTTTGAATAAGTCAAGATGATTTCATTGAGTCCTTAAGTCCATTGTTGAACCTAATTTGCCATTGACTAGGTCAAAAAGTCAGAAATTGCCTTTGTACAGTCAAAACCCTAAAAATGACCATTTTGCCCTTTTGGTGATCTGACTAAATTTCTTGTGGAGTTGTGGTCCATACTTGATCCAATGGTTCATATGAGTTCATAATGTTTATATGGGTCAAAATTCATGAGGTTTGACTGTAAATTGGCCACAATTGACTTTTTGCCCAATACAGCTGATTTCTAGGTCAACTGTCCAATTGATTGGGCAAAAATTTGATTTCAGGCTTGAAATTTGGTATGGACAAACTTATGAGTCCATTATGAAGTATGAAAGTCAATTTGAGCATTGAAGGTCCAAAACTCCTTGTGCAAACTCAAACCCTAGTTTAGGTCATCAGTTCAAGGAGATGTCTTGAGCAGAGCAAACCCTAGCTTGATCTTGAGTTCGAAGAGCCTTGTGATGAGAAAAGTTGATAAAATGAGAGGGCAAATTTTGGGGTACAACAGCGTCGAACGGACCTTTGAGCTCCTAAAGTAAAACCCAAACTACACTTGTCAGTTTTATGAGTGAAATCAGGGAGCTGTCCCCAGTCGGTACACCCACCTTTTTCAACCACTACTCTGGCGTCTTTGAGGGAAGCCATCTTCAAAAGAGGTTTATTGGTAGTAGTTTCAGCAGATGTCAGGATCTGAGGAACCTCTTCAAAGTTCTGACAAGGAGTCTCTATGAATTCCCCATCCATCTCTACATACCTGAAAGAATTGAGGTGGCTCACCATATACTGCTCCTCACCATGCACAGTGACAATCTTTCCTCTTACTGGATACTTCAGCATTTGGTGCATTATAGAAGTAACTTCCCCAGCTTCATGGATCCAAGGACGAACCAACAAACAAGAGTACAACGGTCGGATGTCCATTACATAGAAAGTGGACTCAAAATTCTGGGAACCTACTTTGACGGGGATGTCCACTTCCCCATGCACCATTCTCTTCGATCCATCGAAAGCCCTCACCGCAATGTTACTAGGCTTTAGAGTCAAGCCCTCGCAGTCCAACCGATCCAACACCTTCTTAGTCCGAACATTCAGCGAAAACCCAGTATCTACCAGCACGTGAGCCATAGTGGTGCCCCTGCACTCAATCGAGACATGCAGGGCTTCATTAAGCTTCCTCCCTTTCGGTGTCAAGTCTGCATCTGAAAAACCCAGCCCATTGTCAGTAGTCAGGCTAGCCACACAATATTTGAATTGATCAGCTGAGGTCTCCTGCGGCACATACGCAGTCTTAAGGAATGCAATCAGAGCCTTCGCATGGGCTTCGGAACACAACAGCAGAGACAACATGGATATCTTTGAGGGGGTCTGCCACAGCTGCTCGACCATGTTGTAGTCACTCTTTTTTGATTATTTTCAGTATTTTCTCTATCTCTTGCTTAGAGGCTTCCACGACAATTTTTCTAGGTGCCTCCGTCCGGGAAGGCTCACCTGTAACTTCTTTACTGCGGGTACTAGATGACCCGCTGGCAGGGGTAATATTGGGTTAAGAACAGGAGCAGTAGTTGATGTACCAGCAGGAACAGCAGACAGAATGACAATAGGCTTGTTGACAGTCTTCGGGGAAATCTCAGGAGAGAAAACCCGTCCACTTCAGGTAACCTTGTTGGTCCCGACAATGTTACTAATATCAGGATCAGCCTCTTCATTTTTCAGATCTTGTTTGATGCCATGATAGTACACATCGGAACCATAATTCCAGGGGACATCTTTGTCCGAGGCATACGGGACAGGACCAGGAACAGTGATTATTAGCGGAGCGACTCTTGGAGCAGATGTAATCCTAACAGGTCTTCTCGGGGAGACCTTGGAATGATTGGCAGAAATGGTTATAATAGCAACGTCTTCAGATGGAACAACAGGAATCAAAGTTTTCTCGAACAAAATTTCTTTGTTTTCCATCAGGCGTTGAACCCCTGACTTCAGCAAATGGAAACCGGAAGGCAAAAATAAACACATGTGGCAACCTTCACCACAACCTAGAAATAAACCGGCTGACAAAAAATTCTTCTTAACCATCATAAGGGAAGTAGAAACTTCATCCACCAAGGTCACAAATAAGTCAGTATCAACAGCATTAACTCCACGGTCGTGCTTAGGCATGGGAGCAGTTATGACATTAGGCTTTTCCGTAGAATCAAACTCAATTTCCTTGGCTTCGATCAGATCATGTACCTTATTCCTTAGAGCCCAGTAGTCGTTGGTATTGTGGCCAGGACTCTCATAATGATAGGCACATCGAGCATTTGGATTATATCGGGGAGATGTGGTGTTCGGATTCTTGGAATCCTCTTTCAAGGTCGTCAAGTTGGATCTCAGTAGATGGGGTAGAACATCAGCCAACGTCATGTTGATCCGGGTAAACTGTCGTTGTGGTCTTTCCACCCTTTATTGATTGTTGCATTGTGGAGCAGCCGCAGGCCTAGGTATCATTACGGCACTTACTATCTGACGATGTTCAACTCTGCTTTGGCCCCTCGGGCTATAGATGGAACTAGCTTCCTTCTTACTAGCAAAGGGCTTCTTTAACGAACTCGAAGAGGCATCCTTCTATATCTTGCTGCTCCGAATCCTAGCTTCTACTCTCTCTCTAGTCATAATCAGCTCGGTGAAACCAGCTAATGAGTTGTCGATCAAATGATTAAATAATGGACCAGATAGCGTCCCCAGAAACATATCGACCAACTCCCTATCAGACAACGGGGGTTAGACTCTTCCGGCCAAGTCTCTCCACTTTTGTGCATATTCCTTAAAGCCTTCACTTGCACCCATGGACATACTCTAGAGTTGAGTACGAGTAGGAGCAAGGTCGACGTTGTATTGGTACTGCTTATAAAAAGCAGCAGCCAGATCTTCCCAATTTCGGACATTGGCTCTTTCCAGTTGGTAGAACCATTCAAGCTGAGTCCCTGACAGACTATCTTGAAAGAAGTGAACCCACAAATTTCTATCAGTTGTGTGGGGCTGGATCTTTCTGACGTAGGAGCAGAGATGGAGTTTTGGGCAGGACACCCCTGTAGCGGTTGAAATGTTCAAGACTAAGCTATTGGATTGACTAGACTTTATACAAATCAAAAATTAAAAAATCGCCACCGCGCTTTATTGTTTCCAAAGGAATGGGAAAAAAGCGAATAACCCAAAAAAGGGGGAAAGATTCAAGGTAAGGGGGTTGGTTATGCAAAGGGAAGGTATTAGCACCCTAAACATCTACGGTACTCCGTAGGAACCTCTTTGTAAAATCTGTATATTTTGGCTATAAAATATGTTGTATATATAATGGATGGTGGACGTGAGAAGAGAAATATATTTTTTATGATTTTTGCACCCGACGCGGTTGCGAACCTTTAGAGCCTACATACCACCTTTCATGCAATAGGGGATCAGGGTACACGTAGTTCCTCTTTTAAAAGTTTGAAACACAAGTGTATTGGTTGATTTTAAGAGATAAGACATCATTGTCATTGTCCGTGTGGAAAACATACTTACTACCCATAATCATGAGAAAGGAGAATTTGCATCATCTCAAAGTGGAGGATATGGCTTGGATTTTAAAATCAACAATGCCTCACTAAACACCCAAGTGGAAAATATCTCTCTTCACTACATATTGTAGAAGTATAGTTATTTGCATCACTACAAGGATTGACAAGAGTCTAATCTTTTAAGAAAAGTTAAAGGTAAAAGCCAAAGTGGAAAAATGGTTTGAAATGAGATTGGTTGACTTTTAGTCTTATCACAAAAATGTCAAGGTATTATTAAATTGATTGAAGTTTATTTATGAAAATGCTTTAAAAATGCATGGACCTAAGTCCAAGTTTATTATGAAAGTGGTTTATGTTTCAAAACAAGAAGGTTTTTCAAAAGGAGGGAGAAGATTTTTGAAATTAAAGAAGATGGGAGGAGAAGAAGAGGCTATCCTAAAGCATAAGGTAAAATCTAAGGATAAGGACCATCTAACCAACAAGAATCCAAAACTTGACATTATGAGCCAAGATAGAACTCTCATTCTTTGGATTGAAACCAAGCAAGCAAAGATACTAGACCTCTTCAAGTGTATTAAGTCTTCACCAAAATTTGGCAGAGTAACGGTTGTATACGGGTGAATTCTAGATTACAAACAAAGGATGTAATCACAAAAACCTTCACACAAAAACAAACAAGCAACCCAATGTCTTGAGGTAAACCTCAAGAGCTCCAGACAAAATAATCAGATAAGATCACAAGGTCTCCAAGATAGGCCAAGGTTTCTAATCCTAAGTCCAAGAAATAGTCCCATGCTCCATAATGCCAAGGATAGTAACCAAATAGTCCAAGTACCATTAAGAGTTTTTTAGGGTTTATGTTAATTATTAAGTATCTTAAGAAAGGAAAAGAAAAGCTCAAGTGAGAAATTTAAAAATGGCAAGAAAATAAATGCTCAAATGAGAAAAAATGAAAATGGCATGAAATGTAAATGCTAAAAGTAAATAGTACATAAAGCATAAAAAAAGAATAAAAGCATAAGATAAAAAAGTTAATAATTAGCGGTTAGTTGGATGACCATCTTGAAACTTGCATTTGGAACTCATTAGAGGATTGGTAGAACCAAAGCCTCCACACAACAAGTTGCATTTTCTTTTTGTCAAGTATATCGTCCATTTGAAATTCTCACAAGTACCATTTAATGATCAACGATGTTTAAGTGATCCGCATTGACCAAAGGTGTTGTAGATCCATTAGAGGATTGGCAGAACCAAAGCCTCCACACAATGAATCTCAAGGTAATTGGATCAAAGAGATCAAATTAACATACTTGGGCTTGCAATCATAAGTTTGGGCCACGAATGATCATTTATTCGAATCGGGATAAAATTTAGCGCTATGTTAAGCAATCGTAAGTGGACTTATATAGAAGTCGCACCTATTTTGAGGTCGGTCAATAGCAATCTATGCACCATTTGTTTTGAGACATGATATAGAGATCATGCTCCAACAACATTTAGTGCAATGAGAAGGGGATGAGATGAAGAGGAGTTAGGGTAAAAAGAGAAACCACATTTGAATTAATATTTAATCAAACTATTATTAAAATCATTCATCTATTTTTTATGGAGTTAAACTCAACACCATGGATCCAATGATGTTAATAAAGCCATGACCAAAAAATCAACGCAAGACAGCCAGAAAATATTCACAAAATAATAATATAATTAATATATACATTAAAGGGTTAAAAAATGTGATAAAAAAATGGAAAATAATGAAGAAAATGCCAATTATATTCAAATTGATCATGAAATGGAAAGTAATACCATAGAAAAATCAGGAAAGAGGTCAAGTGATTTTATAAAAATTTTGGGAATTTTTAAGAGTCGGAAACTATTTTTAAAAATTAAAATAAATGGGTAAAATAAACAAAAATAGTAAAAAAAAATAGTAAAGTCAGAAACAATAATAAAATAAGGTCACCAATATTTGTCACAATATCATTGGATCATTCCATAATTTTTTAAAACAACCACACCCTCACGCCAAATTTATATAAAATGTAGCTCAAGCAATTTGGAAAGAAAGTTTTGAAAAGGGATTTGAAAATTCATGGTCAAAACGTGCTTCCAGATGAAAGTAAGTGTTGCGACTAGAACCAGGGCAATGAGAGCAACACAATGATACCAAAGTTTTGAAGAATTTATGAAGGAATCTACCTATTGAAGTTGAGTTGCAGAGCTCTGAAACTAGACTTCTATGGAGCAATATAGGGCATGATTCTTGAATGTAATTATATGGTTAGGTTCAGGGAAGATCAACAAAGGTGAATTGATGGAAAAAATGGATTGAAAAAGGCTTGAGAATAGGATTCGAAGTAGCTGAATTCTGAGTTGTGAAGAAAGTTTGGCAGGGTGATTCTGGCTATCTAAGCTTGGGAAATTGAATGGGGGATGAACCTCTATTTATAGGGAATCAAATGGAATGTTCAAGCGTGTGAAATGATGAAGTTTGGAGGGAAATCGTGTGAACCTGATGCACGAGCAAAGTGTGATCTGATTTGCATCAAAACTCATTTAATCCTTGCATTTCAAGGCTCTAATCCACTTTGGAAACTTGGTTAAACATGTTTAGATCACAAACGCGTGCTAATTTGATGTTTAAAGGCCAAAACATGAATTTCAAATTCTGACTTATGGAGAAACTTCAGTTCCAAGTTACCAAGTGTAATCCAATGGCGTTTCCACCTCAAGGGGTCTTATGGCAAAATTCTTGATGCTTTGGAAAGATGAGGTAACAAGCTTTGAAATGGAAAAAGAATGGAATCAAATGGATGCTTGAGCTGAAAGTTACATGGAGTCAAAGTTGAAGAAAAAGAGTTGACTTTCCATACTTAGAAATATTTTAAAATTCTTCTTTAAAAATGACCTATAATCTCTTGCATCCAAACATGGCCTTCCACTTAGAATTTACTCTTGACCAAAAAAGATGGAATGAAGTAGATCTCTTGAATGACATTTTGAAATTTGAACCCTTAAAATCTCCAAAAATTGAGCAACTTATGACTTGTTGAAGTTGGCCAAAAATCATGAAATGACCTATAATCTTTTGCATTCTTAAGGAAACTTAAATCCATTTTTTTACTTTGCACATAAAAGAAGGAATGAATTACACATCTTTAAAATCATAATGAAAAAATAATGGGCTCAAGGTGATAAAAATTGACCAAGTTATGACCATTTGAAGTCACATAGGGAAAATTGGGGATTCATCTGGGTGCCTTGTAATCTTTCTTCTTCACCAAGTTCCTTCCACATGAAAACTCCTTGGAACTTTTGAAGTGATTTTCTGGTAACTCATTCAATAGAAGAATGTTTTTGGAATCACTCAAAAATACCAAAAGATGAGAAAGATATGCCCCTTTGAAGTCCAAAACCCTAGCTTATAGATCAAGACAATACTTGGTGGAACTTTGCCAAGTTTGAACAAACTTTTTGTTCCAATATTCTTCCTTTGTGAATGGAAATTGTGGAGGATGATGATGAGGACTCATGGCCACCAAAACCACTTCCATACCAATTTCAAAACAACTTCAATGGTGAGGTTTGAATTTCTCAAGTTATTGACTAGGGCATGGAAATAAACTCATGAACCCATGAAGCAACTTGCTAAACCTCATTGCCTTTACCTACATTATTAACAAGTAAGTCAAACCAATTTTGCATTTTGTTAATTAGAGAGAAAATAAAAGAAAAATATTTATGATCACTATAGGAAACAAGTTAAGGTACTTGGTAATTCCTCAGAAAAGCAAGGCTAAAGATAGGGAGAAGAACCAAAAGCCCCAATGTGATTTTGTTGTGATTGAAACAACATGGTATGATGAAGGGATCTTAGGGGCAAAAATTGGGGTACAACGGATGCCCTTATTTAAGTTTCTTCTATCCGGAGATACAAAGGTTAAAAATCTTTGCGTCGACGTGATCGAAGACACTTAAATATAAAACAAACCCTGTTTTTGGCCCTAAGATGTCATGCAAATGCTTATGCATATTAATGCATATCAACAAAACCAAAGAGACGCAAAGTAACATTGGGGATGCAACAAAAAAATGTAGAAACAAAGGAGCAACCTCACCAGGAAAATAAATCACTGGTGAACCACAAGAACAGAATCAGAGAGGAAGATAACAAGCATCGACGTTTACTGTCGATGTACTGCCAACATTTACTGAATATATAATACCAACGCCATTCACTGACGCTGAACTATCGACGTTCACTGGAGATAGCAAAAAGATAAGAAACACCGACGTTCACTACCGATGTACTACCAACGTTCACTAAAGGTAGAAAGAGAAAATATATCATATCACTTCCGTTCACTGAAGATGAACTATCAACGTTCACTGAAGATAGAAAAAAGATAACAAACACCGACGTTCACTGCCGATGTACTACCAACGTTCACTGAAGGTTGAAAGAGAAAATATATCATATCACCGCTGTTCACTGACGATGAACTATCAACGTTCACTGAAGATAGAAAAAAGATAATAAACACCAACGTTCACTGCTGATGTACTACCAACGTTTACTGAAGGTAGAAAGAGAAAATATATTATATCACCGCCATTCATTGACAATGAACTATCAATGTTCACCAAAGATAGCAAAAAGATAATAAACACCGACGTTCACTTCTGATGTACTACCAATGTTCACTGAAGGTAGAAAGAGAAAATATATCATATAATCGCCGTTCACTGATGATGAACTATCAACGTTCACTGAAGATAGCAAAAAGATAACAAACACCTACGTTCACTGCCGATGTACTACCAATGTTCACTGAAGGTAGAAAGAGAAAATATATCATATCACCGCCGTTCACTGACGATGAACTATCAACATTCACTGAAGATAGCGAAAAGAGAATAAACATCGTCGTTCACTGCCCATGTACTACCAACGTTCACTGAAGGTAGAAAGAGAAAATATATCATATCACCGCCGTTCACTGACGGTGAACTATCAACGTTCGTTGAAGATAGCAAAAAGATAATAAACACCGACGTTCACTGCCGATGTACTACCAACATTCACTGAAGGTAGAAAGAGAAAATATATTATATCACCATCATTCACTGACGATGAACTATCAACGTTCATTAAGATAGAAAAAAGATAACAAACACTGACTTTCATTGCCGATGTACTACCAACGTTCACTGAAGGTAGAAACAGAAAATATATCATATTACCGCCGTTGACTGACGATGAACTATCAACATTCACTGAAGATAGAAAAAAGATAATAAACACCGACGTTCACTGCCGATGTACTTCCAATGTTCACTGAAGGTAGAAAGAGAAAATATATCATATCACCGTTGTTCACTGATGATGAACTATCAACGTTCACTGAAGATAGCAAAAAGATAACAAACATCGACGTTCATTGCCGATGTACTACCAACATTCACCGAAGGTAGAAAGAGAAAATACATCATATCACCGTCGTTCACTGACGATGAACTATCAATGTTCACTAAAGATAGCAAAAAGATAACAAATACCGACGTTCACTGCAAATGTACTACCAATGTTCACTGAAGGTAGAAAGAGAAAATATATCAAGTTTCCCCAAGATTCTGGTGTTTTTCCAAGAACGGGTCTCAACTTCTTTTTTAACCAAGGAAATCTGCCTGGAAAGGGTAATACGTAATTTGTCTCAAATAAAAAGACTTCCACTCAATGTCAAGGGGAATTGCGATGAGAAATGACTTTCTGCGGATAGAAATATGACTTCTCGGGGAAATGCCACGATATTCCTGTTGAGGAGATAAAGTCCTCCTGTGCAAAATAAATGCACAAACCAAAACTCAAAGTTTTCAGAAATCCATAATAAATGATATTGTCATGTAGCCACAAATCCAAATCAGAAATAAACTGGAGCAAGACGGTCAACGCAGATACATCCTTTGAGAAATAAACTCAAGAGAGAAAACCAAATTCAATTAAGCAAAGAGCGTTGCAGGAAAGGTTAGAACACAATGCCAATGAACGATGATTTTTATCAATGCATGATGTATGTATGAATGTATGAGTGCTATCGTGCATATGCTGGTAAAAAGGATACATAATTAGTGCAAACAAACCAAAACCGCCTCAGGTACTAACAACATTGGGCTAAACTTCAACCAGAAAGATCAATCCAAGGAAGGTAAAAGCAACTGTGGAAACCAAACCTATTGCCTATCCTAACTTTACTGAGGAGAAACATAATCCAGATGTAGCCAAATCAAACAGATATCGGGATAGAACATCCTTCTTCCGGTTTTATCGGAGAAGACAGTTTTCCAAAAGTAACATGCCTACTGGAGATTGCAAGACTAACCTCAAATAAAGCAGACTGACTCCGAAACAACCAAGCCTCACTGGGGGATTCAAGCCTACCTCCCTGGAGAAAAAACTGCAGACTGAAACTTTCATCACGGATACTCATTCCAACAAGAGATGCCCTGGGATAATCTTCCCAGGAAATCAAGAAGTCAACATTACTGCCAATACTGCAAAAAGAGCGATATCTCAGCACACCAAGGGAATAAAACCTTTCATTATATGAGGGAAGACTTCGCTAGGGAATCTGGGATGGAGGCTTCTGATCATGCAAACCCAAAAAAAAAAATCAACCAAGACTTGACTGGGGATAATGGGGTCACAAACCCAATACTGTACCTTGTACCCACTGATATTGTTTTTAATTATCTGAGAAACACACAAAGATTGCGCACACCAGCAAAATGACCTGAGAAAACCTTTATGAAGGAAGTAAATCTTCTTAAAACAAATGGAGTTTATTCATTCTTGGGATCACCATTTTTGTTGTCATTGTTTCAACACAAATCCCAAAGTAAATTTAATTGTAAAGATCTCTTCTCTTTTTTGAAAAGTTAACTTTGCTTCTTTTAATATTTTTGCTTTAACAGTTATTATCAGTAATAAATGAAGTCTTTTCAAGCTAAATAAAAATAAGAACACAAAGAATTGGGAAAAAGCTCGAATTTCCTTAATATAATGGTAGTCTGCGAATGGCGAGACTCCATGGATGATTACAAAGTTTGGGAAATGGTAATACATAATGGAAAAGATACATTGAGATACAATGACCACTATCCCCCCTAACAACTTTTGAAATCCTGAGCAATAACTTTCGTTGAAGTATGGTGAGGATCCGAGAAGATTGTTGCTTCAACGATCAAGTCTCGTCTGACGTATTTACTTGCCAAGAAAATCCCTAACTTTTGCCTAAGCTTCCCTCGCGGGTTTTCAACTTAGCAGGAAATTTATTCTGTTTATGTCTCTAATTTTTGCCTAGACCCCCCTTTCGGGTTTTCGGCCTACCGAGACGCTCCTTTTTGCCTAAGCTGCCATTTCAGGTTTTCAACTTAGCGAGCTGTTCTTTTATTTCTTTAGGTGAAGTATTTCTTGACTACATCAGCATTCATGGGACGTGGGAACTCCTCGCCATCCATAGTTTCAAGAATTAATGCACCACCAGAGAAGGCTTTCTTGAAAACATACAGGCCTTCAAAATTGGGAGTCCACTTGCCCCTATAATTGGTGTTGAAAGACATGATTTGCCTGAGCACAAGGTCGCCTTCTCTGAATTCACGAGGTTTGACCTTTTTATCAAATGCTTTCTTCATTCTTTTCTGATATAACTGCCCATGACATAAAGCTGTCATCCTCTTCTCTTCAATCAAATTCAATTGGTCAAACCTGTTCTGGACTCATTCAGCCTCTGTCAGCTTGGCTTGCATTATCACACGCAATAAATGAATCTCTACCTCGACAGGGAGTACAGCTTCCATTCCATATACTAGGGAGAACGGGGTTGCTCCTGTTGAAGTGCGAACAGATGTTCGATATCCATGCAGAGCAAAAGGGAGCATTTCATGCCAATCCTTATAAGTGACAACCATTTTATGGATAATTCTCTTGATATTCTTATTAGCAGCTTCAACAGCCCCATTCATCTTTGGCATGTATGGAGATGAATTGTGATGGACAATCTTGAATTCTTTGCACAGTTCAGTCATCATCTTGTTGTTCAAATTTGAGCCATTGTCAGTGATGATTCTGCTCGGCACACCATACCAGCATATAAGACTGTTTTTGATGAAACGCACAACCACCTGTTTGGTAACATTGGCATATGAAGTAGCCTTTACCCATTTGGTAAAGTAGTCAATTGCTACCAAGATGAAACAGTGTCCATTCAAAGCTTTGGGTTCTATCATCCCGATCATGTCAATACCCCACATAGAGAAAGGCCATGGGGAGGAAATCACATTGAGAAGTGTCGGAGGCACATGGATCTTATCTACATAAATCTGGCATTTATGGCACTTCTTTGCAAATTTGTAACAATCAGATTCCATTGTCAACCAATAATAACCTGCCCTTAGCATCTTTTTAGCCATCGAATGTCCATTAGCATGAGTTCCAAATGAACCTTCATGAATCTCATGCATCAGCATGTCTACTTCGTGTCTATCTATGCATCTGAGCAAGACCATGTCATAATTTCTCTTGTATAACACATTTTCACTGAGGAATAAACTGCCTGCCAATCTTCTTAGTGTCTTTCTATCTTTCTTCGACGCACCAAACGGGTATTCCTGAGTCTGAAGAAAACGCTTGATATCATAATACCAAGGTTTTTCATCTGCTACCTCCTTTGTCATAAACACATGAGCGGGCCTATCTAGCCGTCGAACTGTAATTCGGGGTATATCATTCCAAGCGTTTACTTGGTACATGGAATCTAGAGTTGCCAGAACATCCGCCATTTGATTTTCATCCCTAGGAATGTGATGGAATTCAACTTTATTAAAGAAGGGTAGTAATCTTCTAGCATAATCTTTGTAAGGCATCAAGCCAGGGTGACAAGTGTCCCATTCTCCTTTAATCTGATTTATTACCAAAGCTAAATCGCCATACACATCTAGAATCTTGATTCTGAGATCAATAGCTTCCTCAAGACCCATGATGCAAGCCTCATATTCTGCGATATTATTAGTGCAATCAAATGTTAACCTCGCGGTAAAAGGAATATGTCATCCATGAGGAGTAACAATCACAACACCAATTCCTTTACCTTAAGCATTCACAGCTCCATCAAATACCATACTCCAACAAGATTCAGGGTCGGGGCCCTCCTCATGCAATGGTTCATCATAATATTTCACTTTCAAGAACATCACATCCTCATCAGGGAATTCATATTCTGCAGACTGATGATCTTCCACTGGCTGGTGAACAAGGTAATCTGCCAACACACTACTTTTAATAGCCTTTTGAATGCGGTACTCGATATCATATTCAGATAATAATATCTGCCAGTGGGAAATTCTCCCAGTAAGAGCAGGATTTTCAAAAATATACTTGATTGGATCCATTTTGGAGATCAACCAAGTGGTATGATTCAACATATACTGCCGCAAACGCTTTGCCGCCCAGGCTAAAGCACAACATGTTTTTTCTAGCATAGAATATGGCGACTCACAACCAGTGAACTTTTTGCTGAGATAATAAATGGAGAACTCTTTCTTTCCTATTTCATCCTGTTGTCCTAGAATACAACCCATAGATTTATCTAACACTGTTAGATACATAATCAACAGTCTTCCTTCTACGGAAGGGAGCAAGATAGGAGGTTCAAGCAGATACTCTTTAATACTTTCAAATGCCCTTTGGAAATCATCCGTCCACACACAACCATGATCTTTCTTTAACAACTTAAATATCGGTTTACACGTTGCAGTCATGTGGGAAATAAATCTGGAGATATAATTCAAACGCCCGAGGAAACCCCTGACTTGCTTTTCAGTTCTTGGTGCTGGCATTTCTTGAATTGCTTTGACTTTGTCAGGGTCAACTTCAATTCCTTTCTGGATAACAATAAAACTCAACAATTTCCCCGATCTAACTCCGAAGGTGCATTTATTTGGATTCAAGTGGAGACGATACTTCCTCAAACGCTGAAACAACTTCAACAAATCTTCTATATTCCCTTCTTCAGTATGGGATTTGGCAATCATATCATCAATATATACTTCGATTTATTTGTGCATCAGATCATGGAATAGGGTTTTCATAGCCCTCTAGTACGTTGCACCAGCGTTCTTCAACCCGAAGGGCATCACTCTATAACAGAATGTTCCCCGGGGTGTGATAAACGTTGTTTTTTCCATGTCCTCTGGAGCCATTCTTATTTGAATATACCCAGAAAATACGTCCATGAACGAGAATACCTTGAATTTTGTTGTGCTATCCACTAACATGTCAATGTGAGGCAGTGGAAAATCATCTTTTGGACTAGCTTTATTTATATCTCTGTAATCTACGCACATGCGGACTTTTCCATCTTTTTTCGGTACTGGGACAATATTGGAAACCCATTGAGGATACACTGACGTCACAAGAAAACCAGCATTAATCTTCTTTAGGAACTCCTCTTTCATCTTTACTTCCATATCTGGGTGAGTTCTTCTCAGCTTTTGTTTAACTGGCAGACACTCTGGCTTCAACGGCAAACGATGCTCGACAATGTCTGTATCTAGACCAGGAATATCTTGATAAGACCAAGCGAAAATATCCACATACTCTTTCAACAGCTCAATCAACCCGCTCTTTACATCAGGATGCAACGATGCTCCAATCTTGACTTCCTTCGGATCTTCTTTTGAACCCAAATTAACCACTTCCAAAGGATCTTTATATGGATGAATGGTATTTTCCTTGTGTTCAAACAACCGTGAGACCTCTTCTGGAATCTCATCATAATCTTCTTCTTCAGCCCCTAACACAGGACAATCAAATTTGGAAGAGGGTACAAGGTCAATGTATTCAACGGGTTTTTTAATTAATTTGCAGATATGATTTATGATTGCTTTTAGAAACTGACACATATAACAAGTGATCATGCAAATTAATTTTTAGTTATTATTTATTTTGAAAGGTTTTTTTTTCTTTACCATTTCCCAAGAAAAAAAGGCAGAAAATAAAAGACACAATTTTGGAAGCAAAGACAACTTTTATTAATGATCTTAAAAGTTATAGCAAACAGATAAGCCTTTCAACATTAATACTTCCACCTTGGGCAGAGTGAAAGCTTTTCAAAAGAAAGAAATAGATTAACAAAACAAATTACTTTGAAACATGTATGCAAGAAGGAATATCAATGGTGACCCAGTTCTGAACTCGGACTCCATGCGTCACATAATTCGGTACTTCCTGCTCTGCTTCATCCTCTTCAACAACATTAATTCCATAACCAATTGGATGGAGGTAGCCTCTGCTACGAAAAACATCATGATAACTGTTCACAGAAGACTTTAACTTTAAACTTTCTCCTTTTCCATTCCTCGAAGAGAAACCCAAACCAGTTTTGTTCTTGTTCACAGGTGGATCCACAAGTCGTCCCCAAACTGTATTATGACCATTGCGCATAACCTGTTGCGCGTCCTTCAGCGAGACCACGGAATTCTCATTCTTCCTTATGTTGTTAATGGATAGGCTTGGAACTGGGTTCCAACAGCAGCCTCATTCGCTTCTACAATATTGAAAGAGGATAGATGGGATATCAACAACGCCTGCTCCCCATTTATGATCACTACCTTCCCTTCACGCACAAATTTTAGCTTATGGTGTAGAGTTGAAGTGACAACCCCTGCTTCATGTATCCATGGTCGTCCTAGCAAACAACTATATGTGGGAATAATGTCCATTACCTGGAAGGTTATCAAGAACAAATGTGGTCCTATGTGGATGGGTAAGTCCACCTCACTGATGACAAATTTCCTCGACCCATCAAAAGCCTTCACAATGATGCCACTCGGGCGCATAGGTGTTCCCTGATACTTTAACTTCATGAGGGTACTTCTCGATATAACATTCAACGCGGACCCGTCATCAATTAGCACATTGGATAGCGAGTTATTCTTGAAGTTCATGGATATGTGGAGGGCCAAGTTGTGATTCATCCCTTCATCTGGTAACTCATCACCGAAGAAACTCAAGTTGTTACATGAGGTAATGTTTCCAATTATGCTTCTGAATTAATCTAACGGCATGTCATTCTCTACAAAAGCTTGGTCTAGTACTCTCATCAGTGATTCTCTATGAGCGGAGGAATTCATCAATAAATCTAGGATGGATATCTTTGAAGGAGTCTGCAATAGCTGATCTACAATTTTGTAGTCGCTCATCTTAATTATCTTCAAGATATCATTCACTTCTTTCTCTAATGTAGCTCCACTAGTCCTTCATGCAGTCTTCTTAGGCTCATCGTTCTCAGCAATTTTCTTTCCAGCAACAACATCTCTTCGAATAACCGGTGCAAACACACGACCACTACGGGTCACCCTACTATTATCAGCTAAATTTCCATCATCTGGCATTGGCTAGAGGGGAATTTCCACCCCATATTCTAAGATTGTAGCGTTGTATTTGTAAGGCACAGCCTTATCTGATTTATAGGGAACAGATCCTGGAAGACTAATTACCAATGGGGTAACAGCTGGTTTGCTATGGTACTCAACCTCAAGATGAGCGGGTGCACCAAAACAAGGTACAATGACGTTTACACCTTCCTCAACACAATCAGCACTCAAAAGGTCATTTCCGGCAAACAAATCTTCGTCTGAAGAGAAATACTCATCTGTGGAGGCATACTCCTCCTCTAACTCTTCTCCCATCAAACAAACTTCAACCATATCAATCTCGTGATAATCATCTCTCTGACCTGTGATCTTGATAGTTCCATTGTTTAACAGTAATTGAACACCCTCTCTCACAATAGAACATCCTCGGAGGTCTTGACAGCATACTACACATGATCCATATTGGTGTTCCACCTGACCAGTAGTACGGTAGAAGGTAGCATGCAACTACACGAGATCTTAATTCAAATGCTCCACTTCAAAAATTCTGAATTCACCCGGACATCCAGACACCATATTGACTTCCTCTTCATATTCTTCCCTAGGCCTGATTATATGAATTAGACCTTCATCCATCATCTCTTGTAAATCAGCCTTTATCTTCTCGCAACCTTGTATGATTATACTGGAAATAGCACAACCGGCGTGGTCATGTGTATAATAACTGAATTCACAGAGGTCTGCGTGCATCTTCACCAAATCTCCTCTAACCAGATTAATGTCAAAAATACGGAAGTCACCTAGACAACCGGCCACCATATTCACAGCATTCACTCCCCCGTGCTTGGGTAGAGGATTTTCTTTCACATTAGGTCCCATGTCTTTGAAAGATAAAATTCCAGACTTCACCAACCTTTGCACTTCAGTCCTCAAAGGATAAAAAATTTCAACATTATGCCCTGGTGCTCCCTGATGAAAGGCACACGTCTGGTTTTCTTTGTAATACCAAGGCAATGGTGATGGTACTGCTGGAGGTGGTTGTGTCTGGACCAACTTCTTCTGAATCAATGCTGGTAGTAGCTCTGCATAACTCATGGGAATAGGGTTGTAGTTCTCCCTTCTCTGATTATTCCCTTGGTTCCCCTGTTGGGATTGTCTATGATAAGCAACGGTAGTTGGAACGACATTCATAACAGGAGTCCCTGAGGAAACTTGCTGGTGACATTGATAATTCCTTCTAGGAGCGTTCACTCTTCTCTCTTGTTTGACAGCATTGGTATCCCCTTCTTTCTTCTTTGTAAACCCATAAGCTGACTTTTTCAAACCTCTGGATCCTTCACCCTTTGTCAAACGGCCTTCTCTTACTGCCTCTTCTAGGCGGACACACATCCCTACCATTTCTGTAAAATCACTTGGGGAACTTGCTACCATTCTTTCGTAGTAGAAAGCGCATAGCGTCTTCAGAAAATTTTTAGTCATTTCCTTCTCCTCCATGGGAGGAATCACTTGTGCAGCCACTCCGCACCATCTTTGTGCATACTCTTTGAACGGTTCTCTGTCTTTCTGAACCATGGCCCTAAGCTGGTCACGGTCAGGCGCCATGTCCACATTGTAATTGTATTGCTTAAAGAATGCTTCTTCCAAATCATTAAAAGTATGGATGTTAGCGTTGTCTAAATTCATGTACCATTTCAACACTGTGCCGGCCATACTATCTTGGGAAAAGTGAATCAGCAGACGTTGATCATCGGTGTGAGTAGACATTCTCCTCACATACATCACCAAATGAGCACTAGGGCAAGTGTTTTTGTTGTACTTCTCAAACTCCGGAACCTTGAACTTAGCAGGCACATTAACATTCGGGACCAAACACAGCTCATTCACATTCTTCCCAAATAACTCTTTTCCCCTAAGATTCTTCAGCTCTCTTTGCATTCTATCAAACTGCTCTTGGAAATCATCCATTATGTCATAAAGACCCAAATCTTCACTCGGTGGAGGGAAAGGACGACATACATCTTCATTAACAAACGGAACCAAATTCACCAAAGGAGGTGCAGTAGGAACAGTATGCACCACAGGAGAAAAATTCTCTAGCATTCCCCACGGATAACCCTGAGGCATGCGGTTTTGAACAACAGTCAAAGTAGCGGATACAGGAACAGTAGGAACTTCAGCATTTGCCCTTGTTGGTTGAGGTTGAACACTCGGTGGATGATTCTGAGCAACCACCAGAGCTTCCATCAGAGTAGTCAAGTTGGCCAAGCCAGCCTTCAAAGCAGAAACTTTTTCGCATAGCTCGAGATTCTCCTGTTCTAAGTTGTCCATCTTCTTTTTGAAGTTAGCCCGAGTGTTGTAGCGATGAGTCAGCTTGCTGGATGTAGTAAAAAGCTGGGTAAGGCACCTGGATATGCATAATAAATTCAAGAAATATGTGCAATATCATGCATGACATACAATGCATATGATTATTTTTTCTTTATTATTTAATATTTCAAGGGATAGACATATTGCAAACATCAAAATAATAACACATTTGAAATACTGGAAAAAAATTATTATAATAACTTCAAAAATGGATTACAAGTTTCAATGATCCCAAGTACAATATGAAAATACAATCTAAAAATCCTGAGAGAAAGAAACTGATAGAGATCAATCTGTACGCTGGCGCTTCCCTGTGAGCCTGGAAATTTGAGCCCTCAACCTCTGGTTTTCACCTACGTGCCTGAAGGCAATTTCCTTCCAATCCTCTGAAGCAGGAAGTGAGTGATCAGCACTTATTTGAAGCTTAGGAGAAAATAAATCCCCTTGCCTCTCCATAGACTCTACAGCTCGACTCTCAAGGATCTCAATCAAATCGACTTTCTCCTTCAGGTCTGCTCTATAGGAACTCTCTAAAGACTAGAACTTGTTCTTCCAAGCATCCCTTTCTTGTTGAATCCTGACCAAAGCAAGTTGCAGCTCTTCTAGATCATCTAATAAGGGAGGAGTGGTCTTCAAAAACAAATCAAGAATGGGTGTCTCCCGAGTATACGACATCTTCAACTGAACGGCTCTTGTCGGACCCACTGAAGATATGGCTCCAAAGAAACAGTAACCCTAGGTCCTAAATCCTTCCTACTCTTCTTATGAATATGACGCCAGGCCTTCACAATCTGCTCCCTATCTTCTCTGTGGTCTTCTCCTTCCTTCAGAAAGAAACTACTCAAATGAATAATGTCCGGTTTATCCCTCATCGGATAACCAAGTTGTCGTCGTGCAAGAACAGGGTTATAGTTAATTCCTCCCTTTGTACCAAGAAGAGGTACATTGGGGAAACTACCACAACTGTCAATAATCTCTATATCCTGATAAGCTCGGTGATACCAATCAATATCTGAGTGAGTAAGTGCCATGATCTTAGGAGCCCAACGGGGTTCCTTCTTGACATCCCAAAAAGCATCAGACTGAGGCATATGAGAGATAAACCACCGGTACAACAAAGTCATTCAACAGATAATCATTCCCCCATGATAAGAACTCCGAAGATGAACAGAGTAATAATCATCACCCAATAGTGTAGGAACCGGATTTCCAATCATGAAAATCCTGATAGTGTTAATGTCGACAAACTTGTCCACATTAGGGAATTAGAATAATCCATAAGCAAGTAAAGCAAAGATGGCCTCAAAAGCAACCATACTCTTCATTCTGGAAAAATAATGAGCTTTCTCCAATAAGAACTGAGCTGGTAATCCTCTAATCCCTCCTTTAGTAGTCATATGGGCTTCCACCTCAGACTTCCCCAGATGAATCAAAAGAGCAATCTCATGTGGTTTTGGCTCACCCTCCAAACCAGTAAAAGGAACATGATTGGTAATAGGTAAATCCAAAAGATAAGAATACTCCTCCAATGTAGGCATCAATTGATAATCAGGAAAAGTAAAGCAGTGATACACCGGATCATAGAACTGGACCAAGGTAGAGAGAATACCCTCCTTCATCATCAGCTTCATGAGAGGAATGTTGGATCCATACTTCTTCCGAAAGTCTGCAGGACACTCAATCTATGGAATTAGACTGATCAACTCATCTATCTTGGGATCCTTGAAATTGTATTTCCCTGTCTTTCTCTTTCTAAAATCCATGGTTAAAAGTACCTGAGATATTCACAAATAGTCAACCTTTAAATCCCTTGAAATATTATTTTCTTCAAAAGATGCTTATGAGTGCATGGATGCATAATGCAATAATAACACACAAGATCACACATATAGGGTTCATAGGTTCAATGTCACGAGCATGAGGTCGAAGGTACTACCCATAAGGTGTTTGGTCTAAGAGTTATCACCTGTTGAACAAGGTTCTAGAGGTTCCTAGATTCTACATCCTTCCTTCGGATATTACCAACTTCCCGATTAACTCGGTAATTAGTAATATTCTCAAGAAAGACTTGTCTGAGCGTAGCATCGTGTGACAACTATTTCTGGATTACTCCGTCATAGCTTCCGCACCACACCTAAAAGGCCAAGATGGGTTTGGTATTCTACGGTCCTCAGTTTCAGTAGGCTCCCAGGTCAAAAGCAGTACGTCTTCCCGGTTACTCGGTAAACGACACTACAATCAAAGGAGCCTCCATTGAGTGGGGGATCTTATGCCTCTTTTTTTAGGATTACTCCCTCAAAGTTAACATGACTATACCGCCCGTCCTATCTTAAAGTTTGCCTATGTCCGGGTATAGGACTTATGAGTAATCACCAAGCACCCTGAAAACCAGGAAAATCCAGACAAACATATATACAACATATAACACAAAAATAATAATAACACATATACAGATATAAACAAAGATAGGCTCAAGCCACTTAGGGATGGACCAGCAAGAGGTCAATTTGTCCCCAGTGAAGTCGCCATTTTTCTGTAGCGGTTGAAATGTTCAAGACTAAGCCATTGGATTGACTAGACTTTATACAAATCAAAAATAAAAAAATTGCCACCGCGCTTTATTGTTTCCAAAGGAATGGGAAAAGAGAGAATAACCCAAAAAAAGGGGGAAAGATTCAAGGTAAGGGGGTTGGTTATGTAAAGGAAAGGTATTAGCACCCTAAACATCTACGGTACTCCGTAGGAACCTCTTTGTAAAATCTGTATATTTTGGCTATAAAATGTGTTGTATATAAAATGGATGGTGGAGGTGAGAAGAGAAATATATTTTTTATAATTTTTTCACCCGCCGCGGTTGCGAACCTTTAGTGCCTACGTACCACATTTCATGCAATAGGGGATCAGGGTACACGTAGTTCCTCTTTTAAAAAGTTTGAAACACAAGTGTATTGGTTGATTTTAAGAGATAAGACATCATTGTCATTGTCCGTGTGGAAAACATACTTACTACCCACAATTATGAGAAAGGAGAATTTTCATCATCTCAAAGTGGAGGATATGGCTTGGATTTTAAAACCAACAATGCCTCACTCAACACCCAAGTGGAAAATATCTCTCTTCACTATATATTGTAGAAGTATAGTTGTTTGCATCACTACAAGGATTGACAAGAGTCTAATCTTTTAAGAAAAGTTAAAGGTAAAAGCCAAAGTGGCAAAATGGTTTGAAATGAGATTGGTTGACTTTTAGTCTTCTCACAAAAATATCAAGGTATTATTAAATTGATTGAAGTTTATTTATGAAAATGCTTTGAAAATGCATGGACCTAAGTCCAAGTTTATTATGAAAGTGCTTTATGTTTTAAAACAAGAAGGTTTTTCAAAAGGAAGGAGAAGATTTTTGAAATTAAAGATGATGGGAGGAGAAGAAGAGGCTATCCTAAAGCATAAGGTAAAAGCTAAGGATAAGGACCATCTAACCAACAAGAAGCCAAAACTTGACATTATGAGCCAAGATAGAATTCTCATTCTTTGGATTGAAACCAAGCAAGCAAAGATACTAGACCTCTTCAAGTGTATTAAGTCTTCACAAAAATTGGGCAGAGTAACGGCTGTATACGGGTGAATTACAGATTACAAACAAATGATGTAATCACAAAAACCTGCACACAAAAACAAACAAGCAACCCAATGTCTTGAGGTAAACCTCAAGAGCTCCAGACAAAATAATCATATAAGATCACAAGGTCTCCAAGATAGGCCAAGGTTTCTAATCCTAAGTCCAAGAAATAGTCCCATGCTCCATAATGCCAAGGATAGTAACCAAATAGTCCAAGTACCATTAAGAGGTTTTTAGGGTTTATGTTGATTATTAAGTATCTTAAGAAAGGAAAAGAAAATCTCAAGTGAGCAAATTAAAATGGCAAGAAAATAAATGCTCAAATGAGCAAAAATGAATATGGCATGAAATGTAAATGCTAAAAGTAAATAGTACATAAAGCATAAAAAAAGAATAATAGCATAAGATAAAACAAGTCAATAATTAGTGGTTAGTTGGATGACCATCTTGAAACTTGCATTTGGAACTCATTAGAGGATTGGTAGAACCAAAGCCTCTACACAACAAGTTGCATTTGCTTTTTGTCAAGTATATCATCCATTTAAAATTCTCACAAGTACCATTTAATGATCAACGATGTTTAAGTGATCCGCATTAACCAAAGGTGTTGTAGATCCATTAGAGGATTGGTAGAACCAAAGCCTCTATACAATGAATCTCAAGGTTATTGGATCAAAGAGATCAAATTAACATACTTGGGCTTGCAATCATAAGTTTGGGCCACGAATGATCATTTATTCGAATCGGGACAAAATTTAGCGCTATATTAAGCAATCCTAAGTGGACTTATATAGAAGTCGCACCTATTTTGAGGCCGGTCAATAGCAATCTATGCACCATTTGTTTTGAGACATAATATAGAGATCATGCTCTAACAACATTTAGTGCAATGAGAAGGGGATGAGATGAAGAGGAGTTAGGGTAAAAAGAGAAACCACATTTGAATTAATATTTAACCAAACTATTATTAAAATCATTCATCCATTTTTTGTGGAGTTAAACTCAACACCATGGATCCAATGATGTTAATAAAGCCATGACCAAAAAATCAACCCAAGACAGCCAGAAAATATTCACAAAATAATAGTATAATTATTATATACATTAAAGGGTTAAAAAATGTTTTAAAAAATGGAAAATAATGAAGAAAATGCCAATTATATTCAAATTGATCAAGAAATGAAAAATAAGACCATAGAAAAATCAGAAAAGAGGCCAAGTGATTTTATAAAATTTTTGGGAATTTTTAAAAGTCAGAAACTATTTTTAAAAATTAAAATAAATGGGTAAAATAAACAAAATTAGTAAAGTCAGAAACAAAAATAAAATAGGGTCACCAATATTTGTCACAATATCATTGGATAATTCCATAATTTTTTCAGAATTTAAAAATGTGTAAAAGTATTTTTAAACATTTTAAACAAATCAAATAAGTGTAAAATTCATTAAAAAAATACCAAAACACAAAATCAAAATGTGAAAAAATAAAAATCATAAAGAGAATAATCAAAAATATTTTTCAGAATTTTTTCAGATTTTTTGGACTAAAAATGAATTTTCTATGATTTTTTGAAATTTAAAACAATTAAAATATAAAAATCAGAAAAAGAAAATTAAAGACTAAGTTGTGGACCATTGGATGAGAGTCAAAACATGTTAGTAATCAAATCCAAGGGTTCTGGCGCATTGTGCATATCATAGTCTTTAATGAATAATGTACAGAATCATTAATAAAATCAGAATTTGAAAATAACAAATGTCACGCTTTCATTGGTTAGAAGATGACACGTTGGTCATCTTCAACCTCCAGCTCTCACGAACTGCAGGTCTCTCAAATTGTAAAGTCAGAAGCTCAGACCTATGCCATTCGCTTCGTCTCTTCAAGACGAAAACAACCACACCCTCGCGCCAAATTTATATAAACTGTAGCTCAAGCAATTTGGAAAGAAAGTTTTGAAAATGGATTTGAAAATTCATGGTCAAACGTGCTTCCAGGTGAAAGTAAGTGTTGGACTAGAACCAGGGAAATGAGAGCAACACAATGATACCATAGTTTTGAAGAACTGATGAAGGAATCTACCTATTGAAGTTGAGTTGCAGAGCTCTGAAACTGGACTTCTATGGAGCAATATAGGGCACGATTCTTGAATGTAATTATATGGTTAGCTTCAGGGAAGATCAAGGAAGGTGAATTGATGGAAAAAATGGATTGAAAAAGGCTTGAGAATAGGATTCGAAGTAGCTGAATTCTGAGTTGTGAAGCAAGTTTGGCAGGGTGATTCTGGTTATATAAGCTTGGGAAATTGAATTGGGGGTACCCTCTATTTATAGGGAATCAAATGGAATGTTCAAGCGTGTGAAATGATGAAGTTTGGAGGGAAATCGTGTGAACCTGATGCACGAGCAAAGTGTGATCTGATTTGCATCAAAACTCATCTAATCCTTGTGTTTCAAGGCTCTAATCCACTTTTGCAACTTGGTTAAACATGTTTAGATCACAAACGCGTGCTAATTTGATGTTTAAAGGCCAAAAAATGAATTTCAAATTCTGACTTATGGAGAAACTTCAGTTCTAAGTTAACAAGTTCAATCCAATGGAATTTCCACCTCAAGGGGTCTTAGGGAAAAATTATTGATGCTTTGGAAATATGAGGTAACAAGCTTTGCAATGGAAAAATAATGGAATCAAATGGATGCTTGAGCTGAAAGTTACATGGAGTCAAAGTTGAAGAAAAAGAGTTGACTTTCCGTACTTAGAAATATTTTAAAATTCTTCTTTAAAAATGACATATAATCTCTTGCATCCAAACATGGCCCTCCATTTATGGAATGAAGTAGATCTCTTGAATGAAAATTTTCAATTTGAACCACTCAAAATATCCAAAAATTGAGCAAGTTATGACTTGTTGAAGTTGGCCAAAAATCATGAAATAACCTATAATCTTTTGCATTCTTAAGGAAACTTCAATCCATTTTTTTACTTTGCACATAAAAGAAGGCATGAATTACACATCTTTAAGATCATCATGAAAAATGAATGGAACTTTTGAAGTAATTTGTTGGTAACTCATTTAAGAGAAGAATGTTTTTGGAATCACTCAAAAATACCAAAAGATGAGCAAGATATGCCCCCTTTGAAGTCCAAAACCCTAGCCTCTAGATCAAGACAATGCTTGGTGGAACTTTACCAAGTTTGAACAAACTTTTTGTGCCAATATTCTTCCTTTGTGAATTGAAATTGTTGAGGATGATGATGAGGACTCATGTCCACCAAAAACACTTTCGTACCAACTTCAAAACAACTTCAATGGTGAGGTTTGAATTTCTTAAGCTATTGACTAGGGCATGGAAATAAACTCATGAACCCATGAAGCAACTTGCTAAACCTCATTGCCTTTACCTACATTATTAACAAGTAAGACAAACCAATATTGCATTTTGTTAATTAGAGAGAAAATCAAAGCAAAATATCCATGATCACTAAAGGAAACAAGTTAAGGTACTTGGTAATTCCTCAGAAAAGCAAGGCTAAAGATAGGGAGAAGAACCAAAAGCCCTAATATGATTTTGTTGTGATTGAAACAACATGGTATGATGAAGGGATCTTAGAGGCAAAAATTGGGGTACAACAGCCCCATCATACTTTGCAAAAATTGGAGCCTTTAACTACTGCGGGATGACCACTCCCGACACCAATCCCAATTCTTCGAAATCCAACCCATGTATCCTCTGGACTTCCATAGCACTCAAACGATCTTCCAACTGCTTGTATATATCCTCAGTGGGAGGATATTGCTCATCATTATAGTCGGTATCATTGTCAGAAACTTTAGGACTGGGGTCCTTCTCCCTTGTCTCTTCTTCTTGATTCTCCCCTTCTTTGGATGAAGAGGTCAGATCTACTTGTTGCTTCAACGGCCCTCTAAACCTTTTTCCCATATTCAGAATATCGGAAGCCTTATTCTTTTTCTTTTTCTCTTTCAAAATAAGGGCTTTCAGATCCTCCTGCCCTTTTTCCAGATTTATGAACATCTGCTGGAACTGGGCGTTTTGTGCCTGAAGATCCTTGATTCTTTGTTCGGAAGACATTTCTGCTGAAATAAACAGCGAAGAAGATGAGAAACATGTAATGGTACCTGTACATGCAATGCTATGAATGGGATGCGTATGCAATGATTTCAAAGACTTTTGGAAATTTAAATTTGCGAACCAAAATGAAACAAAGATTTTATTTGTTGAATTCAAAGTTCAAATTCCTTTTAGGCGTTACAATTAAAAACAAATCTAAAAACTAGAAAAAATCAAAATTCCCATGGATGCTTCCTCTTTGTGCCGAGATAGACATTGAGTCCTCTTTCCTCATGGAGCTGCTTTGTGAGCTCTAAAACCTTCCCCTCTTGGGCATAGAATTGATCCCTGTAACTATCCCGCTCTTTCTTCAACTGAATCCAAGACCTCTGTAATTCTCCAATATCAGTGGGCATATCAGGATGGAGAATCGTGTAAGGAACACCCCCTTCAGTAGTGGGTTCCACAATCACTGGTAGAACGGCCATGTAGGGAATCATAAGTTTTGGGCACTAGCTCATACCCATTGGAGATAAGGTTCCATAGGAATGGAAGCCTTTGGCCCCAAAGCCTTGGCGCAAGATCTGTTTACCATGCTCCAAGCTTGTATGAACCTCTTGCGATACCCTTGAACATCATCCTCATAGTTAAACACAATGCCCTCGATAAGTAACTCATGGGGACCATCCCTTCGAGCGTAACCAAATTGTCGCAGAGCTAAACAAGGATTGTAGATTATGCCCCCTCTGATGCTAAGTAATGGGACATTAGGGTACTCCCCATAGAGGTCAATAATAGCAGTGTCTCCCATAGCTCGGGAACACTAGAGAATATTCGTGTGAGTGAGTGACATTATCCTTTGTGACCAACCCAAACCTTCTTCATTCTTCAGTATGGACTTAGGGAGGTGAGAAATAAACCACCTCGACAGCAATGGCATGCAGCACATAAGAACCCCTCTTCTCTTCATGGTACGAGTATGGAGAGCGTGCAAAATATCTCCGAGCAAGGTAGGCACGGGGTTGCGAGAGAGGAAGATCTTGATAGCATTCCCATCTATGAATAAGTTTGGATTAGGGAATAGTACTAACCCATAGATTAGAAGGGCCAAGACTTCCTCAAAAGCCTAAAAATCCATATCATCCCAAAACAGTTGGGCCTTGTCTATCAGGAACTTGGCTAGAAAACCCTTGACTCCGCTTCTTGTTTCCCAATTGGATACCACGTCGACCCGTTTCAGATGCAAGGATGAGGAAATGACTTCTGGCTTAAGAACCCCTTCCAGACCTGTGAAAGGAAACTGTTCAAGAATGGGTATATCCAATAACTGAGAGAACTCTTCCATGGTAGACACCAACTGATAGTCTGGAAAGGTGAAGTAGTGGTGCTTGGGATCAAATAACTGAAAGAGTACACTCATCATTTTCTCATCAAAGTTTGAAGTGACCAGATTGAGAAGTCGACCATGTCTCTTAGTGAACGTAGAAGTTTCAGGAACCCTTGATACTAGCTCCTTGAGTTGGGAAGGTATTTTCACAAAGCTGATTCGGATAGTGTTTCTACGAGAAGAAGCCATGATCTGCAAAACAGAACAAAGATAAATTCCCTTGGTCCTTGAAATGGTTAGTGCAATAAGAATGGATGTAATGTTATGATGCATGATGTCATGTTCAAATAGGATAAATCACATAAAAGCAAAACACACAATAGACCTTAGGTTCAAAGGCTTGCATGAGGTTAAAGGTAAGTACCCTCTTGAAGTTTAGTTGGTTTCAAACCTGTCTTAGAAAAGTAATTGGGTTCTAAATATTCTCAATATCGCTGATCATCCTTTATCGGGCATTATTTCAGCTCAAGCAATCTTTTCTTAAGGCCGAAATATCCCGAAAGTATGATCTCAATGAGTGTAGCATCGAGTAACAACCAATCCTCAAATTTATACCGAGGTCGGCTATCTCACTACTTTCTAATGGCCAAGTTTGTTCAACTAAGGTTCTAAGGTCCGTTAGTGCTTCACGACACCACGCGACGACCCTGTATTCTCCTCATTTCCACACGAAGGATACCGGTACCAACCAAAGTGTCACACCAACACATCCATCACTTAAACCATATCGATCTACGTCGTACAGTCTCCACGATCTATTGCTGTTTACCAAAAAGTGTCCCCAGATTCGGGTGTAGGATCTTCAATAATACCCAAGCAAAAACCCTTAAAGATAAAACAGGCAAAACAAATAAGAAAGCAATTTAAAAATGACCTAGATCCTAAGGTAAACCCCAGTTTATTAATAATCCCCAGAAGAGTCGCCAGTTTTGTGATACGAGCAGAACTGATTGTTATACTGGTTTGCATTTTTTGTTCGCAAATGTTGCGGTAAGCAAGAGTCGCCGCCGACTTTTATTTCATCCAACAAAGGAAAAGTAAAAAGAAGAGAAAAAACCTTTTTTGAGATGTTGCTGAGTACGGGGGGTAGATTATAGAAAGGGAACGTATTAGCACCCTTTCTATCTGTGGTTTTCCACGGGCTCTTAGGTACTTGATCATTTTTAAAATTGTTTGTGCATGCTTGTTTTGAAAAGGTTTTACTTCGTGATGACTCTTGTATCAGTCCTCAAGAGTGTGACGAAGTTTGTTTTGAAAATTGTTTTGAAAAGTGTTTATGTGAAAAAAAGTTTTGTTTGAGCAAGTACCTAGGAACTAATCTACCTACTCGAAAAAAGTATGTTCGTTTTCCTTTAGACAGCGCTATCCTATTATTAAGGAATAGGCAGCACAGTCGTTGGAGTTTAAAGGGACGTTTGAAGGGACGAAATGGTCTCTGAAGGCAACAAATAGAGATGCCTTAGCATTTTGAAGGGACTATCATCATAAGATCAATTCGTAGGAAACTCGAGGGACAAGTAGGGACTATGATCTTTATGACAATTTTGAATCGCGGGTCATTGCTAAGGCATCCCTACATTCGAGGGACACGACCATTATTTCCGAGGCAACCGAGTGGAGTAAACCCTAGGAGTGAGCATGTGCAAGTGTATTTTTTCAATTAATTATCTTCGCACAATTAGGGTTTTCTACTGTATTAATCGTTTAGTTTGTCTTTCCATACAATCCTATTAACATACATCTAATAAGTTAAATTGTTGTAGAAAATTAAAGTGCGAAAAAGAAAACCTAGCTATTACAAGGCCTCAGGGAAGGGGTTACATAACCAAACTGGGAACTAAACAGTAATTAAAAGGCGGTAAAATAAACCCTAATTAAAAACTATTACAAACCTCGAAATAGTTACAATAATTGGAATTATAAATAAATAAATAAATGCGTGCGAGACGAATTAAATACGAGAATCAAAAATCCAAATTCGAAGGAAATCAAAGAAAATATTTGTTATTTTTTTATTGAGAAAATTAAATATTTGCAAATTAAACCTAATTTTCTAATTGATTTTATTTAACAAAATAATCAACGTTGAAATAATTAAAATAATTAATTTTCAAAAATTGATTTTTTATTATAAAAAAAACCTAATTCTATTTTTTGTGATTTTTTTTATTTTTATAATTATTGAAAAAAATGATTTTTTAAAACAATAAAATAAATAAACAAAATAATAAAGTAAAAAAGAAAACAAAGAAATGGGCATGGCTGAAAGCAAACTGGGGGGTGTAGTGCCTGAATTTGGCTAGGCCCAAGATGGCTGGTGGCCCAATTGTCCAACGCTTGATTCAGTGAGGCTTGCTTTTAAGGGTCCACCATGGGGGTGAATTGATGGGCGTTGGATCTGGATCTGGGATGATCCCATGGTTGGATCTGAGGACGTATGATACTCTTGTGAAGGTGAGGCGCATGGGATCTGAAAAGAAATATTTAGAAAACAAGAAAATGCATGGACCTGGGATCGAACCCAGGTCCTCTCACTTACACACATGCTTCGTTGCCAGCTGCGCTAGGATGTTAACTTGTCAATATAATAACGATAACATATCTTATATGAAACAAGGTGATTAACTGGAAAGAAAAATAAAAGCGCGCGCTTATTCAAATCACCCAATGGGATCAAGCCACATATCTTCTTCTTCCTTCCTCCGTCGTGTTAGATAATGATCCTTTACCTACAGACGATGTCTGTAGCTACAACCATGCGTCATTCCAAAATTAAGTACAAGCAATATAAATTCCCATGGAGACCATGAATCAACTGGGCTTAAAGCCCTTAACACCATGGTACCCACGTCTAGCCTTAATTTTGCCTGCATTAGATTAGGAAACCCTAAAATAGAGCTTGAAACCCTAGGAATGGAATTTCGTGATTCCTGTACCTATACTCAAATTAAACAATCCAGATACGTTGCATACATGATAATAAACATGAATGTGTATTTAGAACATGTTTATGATGCCAAAATTAATGAAAACGATTTTCAAAAAAATAGCAAACCGTGAGACTTGATAAGCGTGATTCCGGATGTTTCAGGCCTTGAGGATGATTGGGATAGCCTCAGAAAATGTCTAGGAGTGGATGGATGGCCTTGAAATTGCTTGAATTGCTCTATGGAAGAGAATATGATCTACTCTTTTTGATAAAAATTGAAAACTTGGTTCTTGCTCATGGAGGTAGTTGCGCGTCTGAATTCTCTTTCTTAGGGTTCACGATGATCTTGTATATGTATGGAATCGAATTAGGTCATTTGTTTTGGCAAGAATCCAAGATATGAATGTGTTTTCAATTTGCTTCCATTCTTTCTAATTGTGGAGATTCTCTCCTTTCATGTCATGGCACGATCTTGCTTGGCTATTGACAGCACATGAGATCTCCATTCAATGCAAAAAGCATCCCTAAAACAAATTATGTGATTTGTTTTGATTTTATTTGATTTTATTTCAATTTTAAATGAATTAAATCACAATAAATTAAATAAATAATTTAATGAGACATGGAGTGGTTCATGGGTCGTGGACCATGTTAGCAACAAGCTCCAAACTTGAAAAGATAGGCCCATGTGGAAAAAATGCAATTTTGGGCATTGTTGACTTTGTGCAAATTTCCAAAAATTGGCAACTTTGACAATGCATATATCTCTCAATTTTGACCCTAGGAGGGTTTTCTTTGACTTTTTAGAAATATTAGGATGTCCCCTAAACAACCCTTTTGGTTTCATCTCAACTAGATCTTCCATGTTCATGTGAGAAGCTTTGACCCAAAAGGTGTTTTTGTTGACTTTTTGAAAGGATCTATAATGTCTGAATTTATATATTTTCATGAGTGCATATTTTGAACTTCATGGATGAAGATGAGTTGTAGGAGATTGCATCCTCTTCAAAATGACACTTGGATGGAAAATGTTTGATAAAGTATGAAGAAGTTATGCTTGGTCAAAGTTTGGTTGACTTTTCCTAAGAAACCCTAATTTAGCAACTTTTGGGTTTTGATGAATTTGGGGCATTCCTTGAGGAATCATGATCAACCCTTGATAAAATGATGTATATAACTTCGAAATGTTGATGTTGACCAAAAATCTTAAAGTTTGACTGTATGTGGGCCACAATTGACTTTTAACCTAGTACAATTGATTTTCATGCATCTGAGTAATTGACTGAGCAAACTTCTTGTGTAAGGAATGAAACTTGACATGGATGATCTTGAGAATATATTGGCACCATGGAAGGCATTTAGAACCTTGGGAGTTCACACATCTTGATAAAAATGGAAACCCTAGTTTGAGGTACATTGCCTTAGAAGAGAGTTTGTCTGGTCAACTCTTGGGCATCCTTGAGCAAGTTGAGGACTTCAATGGGCATGTATTGAGTAAAATGAGAGGGAAAATTTTGGGGCACAACAGAAGCAAACCGTGGATGTTGGTGGACGCGTTAGGCGGTGCTTCCAGGCTTGATAATGGCTGCAAATTGTTCAAGGGATCTCCAGGAGTGGATTAGAATCCTTGGTTTGGAGCAAGGGAGGCTGGAATTTGAAATCCGAGTTTGACAACTTTGAATTTTTTGCAAAATGAGTAAGGGTTCTCTAGGTTCTGTTTGTGTCCTTTGAGCTGGCCAATGTGTTGTTCTTATAGTATGGAAGGAGGAGACACCATTGAATGTGCAAGATTATGGCCATAACTCAAGTTTTCCAACAAGAATCCAACCAATTCAAGGCCTTCCAAATTTGTCAAAACATGCCTTATCTTTGTTTGGATGAACCTGGTCACTTGTGCATGAAATCTTGGGCCTCTAAGCAAGCTAAGACATTAGCCCACATGCCTAAGCCCATTTCCAAATATTTTATACTATTTATTTTATATTTACTTCAAATAAATTAAAATAAATATGTAAAAAATAGGTAGAAAATACAAGGCCATGAAAAAATAAGATTAGAGGTCCTCTGTGACCTTAGGAAGATATTTGAATCTTAAAAATATAGGCCATTGACCCAAAAATTCAAATTTGCTCAATGCACCATTCTTGAAATTTCCAAAATTTTCCTACCTTGGGCAAGCCATAACTTGCTCAATTTTTATCTCATGATATTATCTTGTACTTTTTTGAAAGCCCAAGATGTCCACTTCAATCCCTCTTTTGATCAATTTTGCATTTGAAGATGTTATCTTGGTGTAAAAGGTCTTGGCAACAAGTTGCTTTTGTTGACTTTCTGAAAATGAATTGTAACGTATGAGTTTGTATCTTTCAAATAATGAATTTATTGGACTTAAGGGATGAATAGAAGTTGTAGGGAATTGTATTCTCTTCAAAATGAGATTTGGTTGGAAAATTTTTGACAAAGTATTAGAAAGTTATGCTTGGTCAAAGTTTGGTTGACTTTTCCCATAGAAACCCTAATTTGCCATTTTTGTTTTTTGATGGGTTAGGAGCATTTCTTGAGGAATCATGATCACACCTTGATCAAATTATGGTTATCACTTCAAAATGTTGATGTTGACCAAAAATCTTGAAGTTTGACTGTTCATGGGCCATAGTTGACTTTTGACCTAGCACAGTTGATTTTCCAATACTTAAGCAATTGAATCAGCAAACTTATTGAGCAAGCCATGAAACTTGGAATGGATGATATTGGAGTCATATTAAGACCATGGAAAGAATTTGAGACCTTTGGAGCTCATCCATCTTGATGAAAATTGAAACCCTAGTTGGGGGTTCATTGCCTTAGGAGGAGAATTGTCTGGTCAACTTAGGGTAAGTTGGGAACCTCTAGGAGTATGTCTTGTGTGAAAATGGGAGGGAAAATTTTGGGGTACAACAGCTTCCCCTGTTCAATCTTCTTAAACCTGAAGATATAGATTGGCTTGTCTGCCTTTCATGATCTGAAGGTGGAAGATGATTGAATACTAGAGTGCCCAGAAATTTGCACTCGCCTAAAGTGAGACTGCTGGTGAATAATATTGGGAATGGGTTTACAGATTCCATTTGGAAAAGATGACAGGAGATTGTCGGAGATGGGCTTAAAAATTCCATCAAAAGAATATGACAGAGAGTCGTCGGAGATGGGCTTAAAGATGCCATCCAAAATAGATGCTGACTTTATAAGGAGTTTCCTTGTGGGGATTCCTGTTCCTGCTATCCAAGGAGGAGTCCGTTGGGGAATGTTTTTTAGGGGAATAGAGTCTAGAAGCTTCGGTTATCCATTACTCTACTGGGGAGTCATCTCTTGACTGAAGAGACGAAAGTGAACTACTATCTGGTCAGGATCCAGGCTTCATGGTGACTTGCTGAGGATGATAAGGATGACTGCTATTTGGTCGTATTCCAGGCTTCACATTGACTTATTAGGGAAATGAGATTAAACTGTTATCTGGTCATACTCCAGGTTTTGCAGTTTCTCAAACTTGAATAGAAATCATAAAAATCTTAGTGTCAATTTAACTGAACCCGGGAAAGGATCTACCAGAAAAGAATCAGTAACAAATCAATGGTCGATTCAAACTGAACCAGCAGAGGTCTTGATTTATCTTTGACTGGATAAGAATCATAAAAATCTTAGTGATGATTTAACTGAACTAGAAAAAGGTCTTGGATCATCTTCAACTGGAATAGGAATCAGAGAGATCTTAGTGTCAATCTGACTGAACCAGAGAAGGTGTTTAATTAACTTTCACTGGATAAGAATCAGAAAAATCTTAGTGTCGATTTAACTGAACCAGAAAAAAGTCTTGGAATATCTTCAACTGGAATAGGAATCAGAGATATCTTAGTGTCGGTCTGACTGAACCAGAGAAGGTCTTGGATTAAATTTGACTGGAATGGAAATCAGAAGAATCTTAGGGTCGATTCAACTGAACCAGACAAAAGTCTTGGAATATTTTCAACTGGAATAGGAATCAGAGAGATCTTAGTGTCCATCTGACTGAACCAGAGAAGTTCTTCTGAGAACATCGTTCAGAGGAAGATGCTGAAATAGCCTTTCGTCAGACGTAGCTTTTGAGAAGACTACGAGGTCACATAAGTAGTCAACGGTGTTTGTTGATTTGATATTTTCCCTTAGAAAGGCAAAGGGTTAGTTGTATGCAATGTCATGCTGTATGAAATGCATTGTGATGATGTTCTCAAAATAAATGAGATTATATTGTATTCCATGTGTATGAGCATGCCATAATGTATGAATATGGAATGCTTATTGCGATATTTCTTAGCTTGGGAAAATAAATCCTGGACTGCTCTTGAAGAGTATTGAGAGGCTGAATCCTTCATGTCTGCTGGGGATGATGAATGGAGTTGATTTGTCGGGGATTACTTCTTTCTGTATGGGGATATTCTGCCAGGGATTGACTCTGCTTGAGAATAACTCTGTGGAGGGAGGATGCTTTGTTGGAAGATATTGCCGATGTAGAGAGATAAACTCTGTTGGAGAATGAACTTCCATAGTTTGAGAAATAAACTCTAACCAGAAGGAGGTTTTATAAACTGTTTGAAATTATAAAACTCGGCTGGGGAATACAAATTCCAGCTCTCTGAAAGAACCTTGCTGGAGAAGGTAATTCTCGCTTGGTGGAGGAGAGATCAAAACTTTGGTTGTTTCTACTTCGTGGGGAACATAGACATTATGGGGTCGTATTTAACGGTGACTTTGTCTCAAAATATCTTTGTCCCTGTACCTGCTGGAGGGAGTAACTGTCGGGACTGCAAATTGTTTTTTAGACTTTGCCATGTTCCTTAAAATCATTAGTAACTATTTTTCTGTTTTTATGCAAATATTTGTGAAAAGTGATCATATTTAAATGCATATGTCAAAAATAAGTCATTGGACATTTTTTGTAAAACAAAACAGAAAAAATAAAAGCAAACAGTTTAGTACTTTAAATGATTTGTATTGATTTTTTTGAAGTTCGCATATAACAGGCATTTTGTACAAAGAGACTGACATTCTAGTAAGAGAACGCCGCCTTGCAAGTGAAAACTATACCAAATAGTGTACAAAGAGAAAACAGATATGTGTAATAATCCCATTGAGTTTCAATTCTGCTATTGCCCCTATGTCTTCGAGCGTCTCATCACTTTGCTACTTGTCTGAAGCTGACTGGACTGATTGGTACTGTTTGAGCTTGATAGTTGATACTGAAGTCTTATCACAAGGTGATCCAATGGGACATAGTTGTACGCTTCAAATCCCTAACTTTTGTCTGGATCTCCCTTTCGGGTTTTCAGTCCACTGGGATACCCTTTTTTGCCAAGCCGCCTTTTCAGGTTTTCGACTTGTCGGGTGTACAGATTTTTTTGTAATTATCCCTAATTTTTGCCCGAACCATTGAGGTTCACCGGGATGCCCTTATTTTTTCCTAGGCCAGTTAACTTAGCGGGTCTTTAGGCGTAGTATCTTTTCAATATGTCTGCATTAACAGGGTGAGAAAGGTCGTCACCGTCCATGGTGGTCAAAATCATGGCTCCACCAGAAAATATGCTTTTGATCACAAATGGCCCTTCGTATGTGGGAGTATATTTTCCCCTGGGATCACCTTGTGGAAGTATGATGCGCTTGATTACCAGATCACCCACTTGATATACTTGATATCTGACTCTTTTGTTGAAAGCCTTGATCATTTGTTTTTGGTATATCTGACCATGACAGACAGTAGCAAGCCTTTTCTCATCAATCAGATTCAGTTGATCAAGTCGAGTCTGGATCCAATCGTCTTCGTTCAAGCCCTCATCCTTCATGATCCTCAAAGAAGGAATCTGGACTTTAATAGGCAGGACAACCTCCATACCATAGACCAGAGAATAAGGTGTTTCCCCCGTTGACGTACGTGATGAGGTGCGGTAACCATGAATAGAAAATGGTAACATCTCATGCCAGTCTTTGTACGTCCCTGTCATCTTCTGTATGATTTTCTTGATATTTTTGTTAGCAGCCTCCACAGCGCCATTCATCTTCGGTCGGTAAGGGGGAGAATTATGATGTTGGATCTTGAATTGTTTATAGAGTTCGATGATCATTGTATTGTTGAGATTTGTACCATTGTCAGTAATGATTCTCTCTGGAACACCATACCAACAAATCAAGTTATGCTTGATAAACCGTGCCACAACATTCCTGGTAATAGTAGCAAAAGAGGCAGCCTCAACCCACTTCGTGAAGTAATCAATGGCCACTAAGATTAAGCGATGCCCATTGGAAGCAGTAGGCATAATCTCTCTGATCATGTCAATTCCTCACATTACAAAGGTCCAGGGAGCCGTCAAGATGTTCAAGGGAACCAGAGGAACATGTACTTTAACAGCGTAGATCTGGCACTTGTGACAAGTTCGAGAATGCTGATAACAGTCTGCTTCCATAATGGACCAATAGTATCCTGCCCGTAGGATCTTTTCAGCCATGGTATGTCCACTAGAATGGGTGTCGAAGGTGCCTTCGTGTAAATCTTCCATAATCCTCTCTGCTTCGCTCTTGTCTACGCACCAAAGTAAAGTAGAGTCATGGTTGCGCTTGTAGAGGATTCCATTACTGAGGAAGAACTTTGCGGCGAACCTTCTCAGAAACTTCTTATCATTGACAGATTCCCCCTCAGGATATTCTTGAGCCTCGAGGTACCTTTTTACTTCATGAAACCAAGGTTTGTCTTCTACCTCTTCAGTGTCAATCTCATAGCAGTACGCTGGTTCATCCAACCTCTTAATAGTGATCCGAGGAGCCTCGTTATCCCACTTGACCTTGAACATAGATGCCATAGTAGCTAGCACGTCCACTAACTGATTCTCTTCTCGTGGAAAATGTTCAAAGGTTACCTCTTCAAAGTGTGGAAGCAATGTCTGCACATGTTCTTTATAAGAGATGAGATTTTGGTGCTTTGTGTCCCACTCGCCTTTTATTTGACTTATAACCAAGGCCGAATCCAAAAAAATGCTCAAGAACTTGATCCTCCGGTCAATAGCAGCTTTGAGACCCATAATGAATGCTTCATACTCCTCCATATTGTTGGTACAATTGAAACACAATCTGGCGGTGAAAGGAGTATGATAGCCCTCGGGGGAAATGATTACAGCACTGATGCCATTACCTAGTGCGTTGGAAGCTCTGTCAAAAACCATAGTGCATTGGAATCCTTCTTCAGGTCCTTCATCTGGTCCAGGTTCTTCATAGTCGGTCACTAACATAATGTTCTTATCCAGGAATTGAATGTTCATGGACTGGTAGTCATCCACAGCCTGATGAGCCAAATGATCAGCTAGTACACTTCCCTTGATTGCTTTATGTGTTGTGTATTGGATATCATATTCGGTCAAGATCATTTTCCATCTTGCTATTCTTCCGGAGAGAGAGGGCTTCTCGAAGATATACTTGATTGGATCCATCTTAGATATCAACAAAGTAGTGTGGGTCAACATATACTGTCTCAGTCGGCGAGTATCCCATGCCAAAGCACAGCAAGTTTTCTCGAGCAGTGAGTATCTTGTCTCACAGTTGGTAAACTTTTTGCTAAGGTAGTATATTGCGTGCTCTTTTCGACTAGACTCGTCATGCTTCCCCAGCACACACCCTATTGAATTATCTAACATTGTTAAGTACATTATCAAAGGTCTTCCTTCAATCGGAGGCATCAGAATTGGAGGCTCTTTAATGTATTCCATGATTCTCTTGAAGGCGGTCTGGCATTCGTCATTCCATTTTACCACTTGATCTTTCTTCAGGAGTTTGAAGATTGGCTCACAAGTAGAAGTTAAATGGGAAATGAACCTGGCAATGTAATTCAAGCGTCCCAAGAAACCTCTAACTTCCTTCTCAGTGCAAGAAGTCGGCATCTCTTGTATGGACTTCACCTTTGCAGGGTCTGCCTTGTAGCGATAAAAAATGTAGCGGGGTAAGTCGGAGATCGAATTATTGATTAATTCATCTCACAAAAGCAAGAGTCGCCACCGCGCTTTATTATTTCCAAGGGAAAAGGGGAAAGAGCGAAATAAAACCCTAAATATGCAATGTAAAATAATACTTTTTAAAAGTAATAAAAATACAAGGCGTTTTTGAAAAGAGATCTATGGTTTGGGGGTTGGTTATACAGTGGGAAGGTATTAGCACCCAATGTATCTATAGTACTCTATAGGAACCTTTTGAAATATCTGTTTATTAAAATGTTTGTTTGATTTAAAAAATAAATTGTTTTGCCGAAAAGGGGTACGGACGGGTTTTTGAAGGTACGACGACCTAATGTCGAAGTTTTGGCTTAAAGGGTATGAATTTTGAAAAGATTGAATATTTGGGGAAAAATTGTCTTAAGTTTTAATGAAATGCAACTATTCGCCTGATTGGACTTGAGGACATGAAGTTAACAAATTTAATCGTTTTTCCCTTGGATTAAGAAGTGAACAGAATAACCATGTAAAGATGAAATAATTAAACAGAAAATTAAATAGATAACGATTATACAACGATTAAATAAAAGACTAAATGTGTGAACATGCATTTTTATATTTTTGTTTAACATTAATAACGCAAGAGAATTAATTAAAGAGAGTAAAATATTTTTTAGTTTTTTATTTTATATGTTTCTATTTCTATATTTTTTTAATATTAATATAAAGGTATTATTTTTAAGAGTCGTTAAATAATTAAACTAAATTAAAACTTAAAGTTATTAGTTTAAATCTAATAAAAAAAAGAAAACTAACAATTATTAAACTAATCTTAAAGTTAAACTTAATAAAAAGGTCAAATTATCTAAAATTGTTTTAATAAAATTATATCCATTTGATTAAGTTAATAATTAAACTAATTTAATAAGAATTCTAAAAAAGGGCAAAGGAAATCAAAATATAAAAAGATGTATCAAAGAAAAAAAGGGTGGACAAGTAATTATATGGGCCAAAGGGGCTTAGGGGTCCAAAGCAGAAATAGAATGGGGAGGTGCCAAATGGAATTCGCTGGGCCTGGGCAGGGAACCGGGTTTAGGTCCAACATATTTCATAATTGTTAGGGTTAACATGTGTTTAGTCAGTTGAATTAGGGATTAGGGTGTTTTGGAATGTGCAGAACGGCGCTCCTTCATCCTTGTTCATCTTCTTCGCTCTTGATTCATCTCCTTCCCCCTTTGCCTGAGTCTTGCCTGAGCTTTTCTCGCCCCAATGGCCACCAGCAATCTTCAACCTCCTCTTCCCTCCAGTCAAAGCGTTAGGGGCGACAGTCACGGTACAATTTTCAATTTATTTCGTTAGGGTTTTGTTACGATTTGCATGTTGTGATTTTACATCTTTTTTTTATTCTGACTTCTTGTTATTAATGGTTGTTGGAGGTGCTTGAAAGGAAGAGAGGGAGAAAGGTTACCTGGAGACGGAGGAGGAGCGGTTGAGGGAAAAACGCAGGAGGCCGGGGCGAGGAAGACAGTGACGCTGCCTGGTATTTCGTTCTTACTTCTTGCTTGCTTGCTGTGATTCTGTCGCCTTGTTGTATTAGCCTATGATGAATGTTTGAGGCTTTACTGTATGCTTTTCCTCTTCTTCTTCTCGCCTTACTTCTGTATGCTTCAATGTTGCCTTCGAATAATTTTCTTCTCTTCTTCTTCACTGTGATTCTGTTGCTTTCAGTTGCCTTTTTAATGGCCTATGATGATGTATTTCTGAGGCCTTCGTGTTTGGAAATTGGTTTTATGGTTTGGATGTTATGCTTGACATTCTTTGGGTATACTGGTTTTTTGGCTTGGCCATGGTTTAACAGGTTATGGAAACATGTTTGGTTTAAGCCATGGTTGAGGTTATGCAGGTTAATGGTTTTAGGCCATGATTTTACGGTCTTGGTTTGAGACAGTAGGCTTTTTTGGACAGGGTATTGATTGTTATGCAGATTATGGCCTTGGTTGGACAGTTTTTGGTGTTTACTGGTTTTCCTTTAGGCCATATTGGTTTTTGTTTGGCTGGGCAACAGTTTTGACATGGTTATGGCCATGTTGGTTTGTATGGTGTATGCAGGTTATAGCCTTGACATGATTTGTGGCCTTGGTTTTGGAGATAGCAAGTTCTACTGGTTTTTACTTTTGAGACCTTTAGAACTGGCTTCTTGTATTCTGTCTTGATAGTTTTCCTTTTTTTTTTGAGGTTTTCAAAACAGGTTGTGAACTCTTTTATTTTTGAAGGGGGTTTGTGTTGTTATATCCGTTGGTTTGGCCTTGAGGTTATGTTATCAGGTTTTACATATTTTAACTATATCTCTGCCTTCTCCCTGCACATTACTGCTTCATCCAGTTTGTTGGTATTCTTTTCTATGCTTTCTTTTTCTTATGGGATGCTGCTACAGTTTTGTTTCTATTCCTTTTCTGCCTAAACCAAAAATCTGTAAAACCAACTCTTTCTCTCTTCTCTCTCTTAAGTACAATTGAAAACATTAAAATGTGATGTACTTTATTTGTTCTGAAAAAGCACAATGCTGGAAAATGATGAGAATAGAAAATATACTTTGCTTGCATACTTGGTCTTAATATTGCATATTTTCTCTTTGTCTACTGCAATGTAATAGTAAGGAGCCTATTGTTTTTGGCCTCTTCCCACATCTTTGGTAGTTAACGTTGGACTTTTGTTTTGACAATGCATATGCTGTTTGTATTATGCATATGATGTTGATTTATGGAATATGCAGTTTTTTTGACAAAAAAAGAATTTATGCATATTGGTTTTTGAAATAGGCAGTTTATTTTGAAATGCAATTTTGACAAGAGTGAATTTGTGCGTATTTAAATTTGTGCATTCATATTTGTCAATAAAAATTCATCCCTTTTTGTGAACCGGGAGAAATCCCGTGATTTGTAAAAAGGGTAAAACTGATTCCAGCCGTTTGCTTTTAATGATGAACACTAAAATTAATTTTTTTGCTTTTAATTATCTATTTATTTCTGACTTTTTCCTTTTAATTCTTTTTTTTGCAGGTAAAAATCAAATGAGCAATCAAAGAAGCATTGGATAGAAGATGAAGATTTAGAATCTTAGAAAAATAGTTTTTATTTTACTTTAAACTTTTTATGTAATTGTCATTATAAATACTTTGTACAATAGTATTTAAACAACAATTGTAATAATTAGAATAAATATGAATAAAAATTCTATTATTTTCCAGTTAATTCTTTTCTTTCCAATTATTTATTTTATCATTTATAATTCTTTAAATTATGTAATAACTGAAAATCAAATCCAATTATTTAAATTTAGAATGATAAATAATTAAATAAATATCATTGATCAATTAACTTCTCTTCAATTATTTACCTCATTATTTATAATTTTTCTAAATTATAATAACTGAAAATGAAATTTCAACTATTTAAACTTAGAATAATAAATAATTAGATAAACATTGTTGATCAATTAATAAACTCTTTTCAAATATTTATTTTATTATTTATAAATCTTTAAATTATATAATAACTGAAAATAAATTCCAATTATTTAAATTTAAGATGATAAATAATTAATAAACATTATTTGATCAATTGATAACCTTCTTTTCAAATATTTACTTTATTATTTATAATTCTTTAATTTATATAATAACTGAAAAATAAGTTCCAATTATTTAAATTTAGAATAATAAATAATTAACTAAATATTGTTTTAGCATTGATCGATTAATAAATTTAGCGTTCAACAAATAAACAGCTCTCGACTTGAAAAAGTTATGAATTTTAAAATCGATAGATCAAAACGCTTGCAATGTAATGATGCAGATGGGAGATGGTATCTTAGGTCAAAATTTGGGGTACAACAGCTACCCCTATTTAAGTTTCTTCTATCCGGAGATATGAAGATTAAAATCTTCGTCTCGACGAGATTGAAGGTACTTAAATACATAATACGCAAATTTTGCCCTAAGATACCGCCATTATGCTTGATATGAATGTAGTGATTGAATTCACAGAGGAAGACATTGTATGAAACAAGATAATGCTGGAGAAATCAAACACCAACAAAACACAGGGACATGGATTATACACTACTGGGGAAACGAGTCATCGACTTCACATGACAGACTCTTGACGGCGAATAAAATTGAGGGAATACGACCTCTGATCCTAACAAATAAGGCATCTTGCATAGGCCATAAAACAGATTATTGACCCAAAATAACAGTGAGTTCACAACTCAAGATGAACGATAGACAAAAGTATCAATTTTGTTGATGATGGATTACCGACTTCGGAAGGTAATGATTCATGACAAGCTTCTCTACGAGATTTCCTGAGATATACTCATTAATGCTGAGATAATAGTAAGGTTGTAGATACACAAGCTGCTCAAATAAGGAAGCTGCCACTTGTTGTATCAAAGATGTCCATAACATACAAGCTGCTCAAATAAAGAAGCTGCCACTTGCTGTCGTCCAGGGATGTCAATAACATACAAGCTGCTCAAATAAAGAAGTTGCCACTTGCTGTTTTCCAAAAAATACTATGACATACAAGCTGCTCAAATAAAGAAGCTTCCACTTGCTGTATTCCAAAGAAAATACCAATAACATACAAGCTGCTCAAATAAAGAAGCTGCCACTTGCTGTATTCAAGAAAAATAATAACGTACAAGTTGCTCAAATAAAGAAGCTGCCACTTGTCGTTTTCCAAAATAATAATAACGTACAAGTTGCTCATGAAGAGACCGCCGCTTGCCGTTTTCCAAAAATAATAACGTACAAGTTGCTCGTGAAGAGCTGTCGCTTGTCATTTTCCAATAAATAACGCACAAGTTGCTCGTGAAGAGCTGCCGCTTGTCGTTTTCCAACGATGTCTATAACGTACAAGTTGCTCATGAAGAGACCGCCGCTTGTTGTTTTCCAAAATAATAATAATGTACAAGTTGCTCGTGAAGAGCTGCCGCTTGTCGTTTTCCAAAAATAATAACGCACAAGTTGCTCGTGAAGAGCTGCCGCTTGTCGTTTTCCAAAATAACTCAGAAGGAAATTGTGAGGACACTGGAAGAGAATAAAATCTTCGTCAAAGAGAATCATGAATCAATCCTTCCCGAAGAGATCACATACTTAAATGTGCAAAATAAATGCACCATTCGTCTAGGTCGCGACTTCACTGGGGGAAATCATGAGATAGCCTATGCAAGAGACAACAACTTCATCCAGGAATAAACTAGAGAGAAAACAGTCAAACAAGACCCCACCCAATGAGAAAGTAACTCGATTGGGGATTCATCCTATCCAAAAATGGATAAGGTAGGCTAAATCAAAAAGTCATCCACGAGGATTAGCTCGGTTGGGGAATTTAGAAAGGAAGCACATTTTCTGCCTAAGCTAACCTTCTACTTGGAAAGAAACATGTACGCTGTTTGAATAAACAAAGTACAACCCAAAATCAATGGCAAATGTGAATATGCATGCGTGATATAAGTGTAAATGAATAAATGAATGTTATGCTGACAAAACGAATAGATGGAATATCTCAAAGACGATAAGATGTCGCGACATAATAGATACTCGGCCAATCTTGAAAAGGCGGAAAATAACTGGAACTGGAAACACCAAGCAACGTCAGAGCGTATCGCGCCACAAGGCTCAAGTCTTTTGAGGAGAAAAACATCCAAATCCAATGTTCTAATACCAATAGACCACTGGCATGATACAAAGCGCACCACACTTCAGAAATCTTCCCAAATAAAGGTAACTGAAACAACGTTTAACTGGAACAACTGGGCAAGTCACCAAACTTAGTACCACGAGAAACGCAAGCTTAACACAACCAACACCTCATGACGATTTTGAAACGAAACATGTTCATCATGCAAGGATAAATTACTGGATTGTTTTGCATTTCATGGTTTGACCATCCTCGGAACAACTGTTAATATTCCTTTCATCATTTATGACGCAATTTTAATATAAAATACTTTAAATAACTTGTTTCAAATATGGCCGTAAAAATTAAAATTTTTCCCACAAAAGGTAAATGCTCAAATTTCATTAATAAGATGGTAGTTCGCTAACAACGCGACTCCAACGGTTTACAAAAGTTTGGGAAATAGTACATGAAAGAAAGGGTTTACACAAAAACAATGATCACTATTCTCCCTAACAACTTCGAATTTCCAAAATGTGTTCAAATGCCAAGACTGGTCTGACCAAAAGCTTGCCTAAGCCGCTCCTTTCGGGTTTTCAACCTAGCAAACTGCCAACTCAAACTTAAGCGAAATACTTCTTGACTGCATCGGCGTTCATGGGGCGCGGGAGCTCTTCACCGTCCATATTAGTGAGAATCAAGGCACCTCCAGAGAAAACTTTCTTAACGACATACGGTCCTTCATAATTCGGAGCCCATTTGCCCCTAGAATCGGGTTGGAAAGATAATATCTTCTTGAGCACAAGGTCACCTTCTCTGAACTCGCGTGGTCGAACCTTCTTATCAAAAGCCTTCTTCATTCTCTGCTGATGTAATTGACTGTGACACAATGCTGTCAATCTCTTTTCTTCGATTAAATTCAACTGATCATATCTACTTTGACACCATTCAGCCTCAGAAAGTTTAGCTTCCATCAACACTCTCAAAGACGGAATCTCAACCTCCACGGGAAGTACGGCTTCCATGCCATAAACTAGGGAAAAAGGGGTTGCACCTGTTGAAGTTCGAACTGAAGTACGGTATCCATGTAAAGCAAACGGAAGCATTTCATGCCAATCTTTATAAGTTACCACCATCTTCTGGACAATCTTCTTGATATTCTTGTTAGCAGCTTCAACTGCCCCATTCATCTTCGGTCTGTAAGGAGAAGAATTATGATGTTCGATCTTGAACTCTTCACAAAGATCTCTCATCATCTTGTTATTCAAATTCGAACCATTATCAGCGATGATCTTTCTCGGGATACCGTATCGACAAATGATCTGATTCTTGATAAATCTGACTACCACCTGTCTGGTTACATTAGCATAAGATGCTGCTTCCACCCATTTAGTAAAATAATCGATCGCTACCAAGATGAAACGATGACCATTTGAAGCTTTGGGTTCAATCATTCCAATCATATCAATGCCCCACATAGAGAAAGGACAAGGTGAAGAGATAACATTGAGGAGAGTCGGTGGCACATGTATCTTGTCCGCATAAATCTGGCATTTATGACATTTCTTCACATACTTGCAGCAATCAGATTCCATTGTCATCCAATAGTAGCCAGCTCTCATCATCTTTCTAGGCATTGCATGTCCGTTGGCATGAGTGCCAAAAGATCCTTCATGTACTTCTTGCATCAGCATGTCTGCTTCACGTCTGTCTACACATCTGAGCAAGACCATGTCGTAATTCCTCTTATACAAAACTTCTTCATTAAGGAAGAAATTGCTTGCTAATCTTCTCAACGTCTTCCTGTCTTTATTGGATGCCCCAGGCGGGTACTCTTGAGTTTGAAGAACACGTTTAATGTCATAGAACCACGGTTTGTCGTCGGTGACCTCTTCTACTGAGAACACATGAGCGGGTCTGTCGAGGCGCATAACCCGGATTGTAGGCACATCGTTCCAACCATTCACTTGAAACATTGAAGACAAAGTAGCTAAAGCATCAGCCATTTGGTTCTCATCTCTAGGGATATGATGTAATTCCACTTTGTTGAAGAAAGTTAACAATCTTCTAGCATAGTCTCTGTAAGGGATCAAACCAGGATGACGAGTCTCCCATTCTCTTTTGATTTGATTAATTACCAATGCCGAATCTCCGTAAATATCAAGAATCTTAATCCTTAGATCCACTGCTTCTTCGAGACCCATAATACATGCCTCATATTCCGCCATGTTGTTCGTGCAGTCAAACTTCAATCTCGCCGTGAACGGGATATGAGTACCACGGGGAGTGATGATGATTGCCCCAATTCCATTTCCATAAGAATTCACAGCTCCGTCAAATATCAAACCCCAATGGGATTCGGGATCAGGTCCTTCTTCAGGTAACGGCTCTTCACAATCTTTAGCTTTCAAGTACATAACATCTTCATCTGGGAAATAAAACTTGATGGATTGATAATCGTCAATTGGTTGATAAGCCAAATGATCGGCTAAAATACTCCCTTTGATTTCTTTCTGAGTGTGATACTCAATGTCATATTCGGATAACAACATCTGCCAATGGGCTATTCTTCCAGATAAGGCGGGCTTCTCAAAGATATACTTGATCGGATCCATTTTGGAGATCAACCAAGTGGTGTGGTTAATCATATACTGGCGCAGACGGCGAGCAGCCCAAGCTAAAGCACAACAGGTTTTCTCAAGAAATGAGTATCGAGACTCACAGTCTGTGAATTTCTTACTCAGATAATATACGGCATGTTCTTTTCTTCCAGTCTCATCTTGTTGACCAAGCACACATCCCATGGAATTTTCCAATATAGTCAGGTACATAATCAAAGGTCTTCCTTCCACCGGAGGAATCAAAATGGGAGGTTCAAGCAAATATTCTTTGATGCTATCAAAAGCTCTCTGACAATCTTCTGTCCACACACATCCTTGGTTCTTTCTGAGAAGCTTGAAAATCGGCCCACAGGTAGCAGTCATATGAGATATAAATCTAGAAATATAGTTCACTCTCCCAAGGAATCCTCTTACTTGTTTTTCCGTCTTGGGTGCAGGCATTTCCCGAATAGCTTTGACTTTATTAGGATCTACTTCAATACCTTTATGACTGACAATGAAACCTAAAAGTCTTCCAGAACGAACACCAAAAGTGCACTTGTTGGGATTCAAACGGAGTTTATACCTTCTCAAACGCTGGAATAACTTCAACAAATGTTCCAAATGATCTTCTTCAGTTTGTGATTTGGAAATCATGTCATCTACATACACTTCTATCTCTTTATGCATCATATCATGGAACAAAGCAGTCATGGCCCTTTGGTATGTTGCACCAGCATTCCTCAAACCAAACAACATAACCCGATAATAAAAAGTTCCCCAAGGCGTAATGAAAGTTGTATTCTCCATATCTTCTGGTGCCATCTTGATTTGATTGTAACCAGAGAAACCATCCATGAAAGAAAAGACTTTGAACTTGGCGGTATTGTCGACCAATACGTCAATGTGCGGTAATGGGAAGTCATCCTTTGGGCTAGCTCTATTCAGATCTCTATAGTCTACACACATTCGAACTTTGCCATCTTTCTTAGCAACAGGCACTATATTGGCTAACCACTGAGGATAGACCGATGTAACCAGGAAACCTGCATTAATTTGTTTTTGAACTTCTTCTTTGATCTTGTCAGCCATATCGGGACGAGTCCTTCTCAACTTTTGCTTAATCGGCGGACATTCAGGTCTCAACGGTAAATGATGCTCCACAATATCGTTGTCCAAACCTGGCATATCTTGGTAGGACCAAGCAAACACATCAACATACTCTTTGAGAAGCTCCAACATTTTCTCTTTGACCTCTGGGATAAGCAATGCTCCGACTTTGACTTCCTTTTTATCTTCCTCATCACCCAAATTGATCAACTCTAAAGGTTCTTCAAACGGTTGAATAATCTTTTCATCATGCTCAAGCAAACGGGAAATTTCATCAGGAATCTCTTCACTATCCTCTTCTTCGACTCTGAACACAGGGAATTCAAAGTTGGGAGAGGGCATAGGATCATTGTTTTCAATGGTTAAGTCATGGATTAATCTGTACATATGATTATGCTTTATTTTAGAAATCAATTAACATGAATGTTGTACAAATGAAACAAAATATTATTATATTTTCCTATTACTACCAATTAATTTTCATTACTATTTCCCAAATGATGTGAAAAATAAAACAGTAGTGGACAAAATAACATTTTTATTTATTGAAGGGAAATACTTGAAACATAGAGCCCAGACATTTCTCTTTTGCCTTGGGCAGAGCAAAAGGATTTATTTTCATCATAGCCCGACACAAATACTTTTCGCCTTGGGCAGAGCAAAATTTTTTTCAAAAAATAAAACAAAACATTACTCAGAAAGGTGCATCACAACAGGAACATCAACAGCAATCCAGTTCTGGAAAGCCACTCCATGCGTCACAAAATCGGGTAAATCCTCTTCAGAATTGTCTCCTATTATAGAATCAACTTCAGGAGGAGTCGGATGGATAAAACCTGCGCTTCGGAAAACCTCTTGAATCGGATGAGTAACCACTTCCTGCTTGACTCTTGCAGACACGGGATGAAAACCAAGACCTTCTCCAGACTTGTTCTTGGGCAGAGTCAACACTTGGCCCCAACCTTCAGCCGAACCACTTTCAACCACTCGTCGCGCATTCTCAAAAGAAGAAATAGACATCCCTTGCTTCTTCACCTCACTATTAGCAACAGATAGAGCTTCGAATTGGGTTCCAACATCCTCATCAGCATCAATAAAAGAGAAAGATGACAAATGGCTTACCACCATAGCCTGCTCTCCACCAATTATTACTAGCTTTCCATACCTTACAAACTTCAATCTCTGATGGAGCGTGGAAGTGACTGCCCCTGCATCATGGATCCATGGACGACCCAATAGGCAACTGTAGGCAGCACGAATATCCATTACTTGAAAAGTGATCTGAAAAGTATGAGGACCAATTACTATAGGAAGATCTACTTCACCAATGACAGTCTTCCTAGAACCATCAAACGCTTTGACAATTACTCCACTAGGTCTCATGGGAGCACCTTGATATGAGAGTCGAGATAATGTAGTCTTGGGCATTACATTTAACGACGAACCTGTATCTACCAACACACTTGATAAAGTATCATTTCCATAACTTATTGAGATATGCAAATCCATATTATGGTTTCTTCCCTCCTCCGGAAGCTCTTCATCACTGAAACCAAGATTGTTACACGAAGTAATATTTCCCACAATTCCATCAAATTGGTCAACCGTCACATCATGATCTACGAACGCCTGGTCCAAGACCTTCATCAAAGCTTCTCTATGGGCACCAGAATCTCTCAGTAAAGCAAGCAAAGAAATCTTGGAAGGAGTTTGCAATAGTTGGTCCACAATCTTATATTCACTTCTCTTGATAAGCTTCAGAATCTCATCATCCTCAGGGCGAGGGATAGGTTCATTGGATCGGCCTATCTCAACCCTTGGTTCAACATTTCTCGCTGGAATTTCTGCCAGTAAGGGCCTCCTGACTTGAACTTCTGGTCTCTTCAAAGGTACTGCTGCAAAGACGCGTCCACTTCTCGTAACTCTACTCACATTAGCAATGTTAACAAAAGACGGTCTTGTCGGTATAGGGACTTCTACCCCCATTCTCAATCATTGTGGCATTATACTTATACGGTACAGCCTGGTCTGAGTTGTAAGGCACATGACCAGGTGGATAAATGATCAAAGGATCAACAAGTGCAGTCTGACTGTCGTAAATGATCTCTACTGATTCAGGCAAATTGAATTGTGGTATTATAACATTCACTTCATCCTCCGGATCTCTGTCATACGTAATAGTGATAACTCTCGGGTCTAACAACTTCTGAATATCCTCCTTCACAATAGGACAATCAACCTCTCTTGAACAAAATTCACAAACATCATAATCATGCTGATGCCTAACAAAGGCAAGTCTTCTTAAACTCTGATGTAACCTGATCAACGACTCTCTTATGTGTTCAACTTGAAAAACTCGAAACTTTTTCGGACAACCTTCCACCATATTTACTGATGCTGCCCCATGTCGAGGTAAAGGATTATCTCTAACATTCGGGTTAACATCCTTGAAAGACAAGATACCATTCTTAATCAATCTCTGCACGCCCGCCTTTAGAGCAAAACAAATCTCAAGGTTGTGCCCCGGCGACCCTTGATGATATTCACAAAACTGATCCGCCTTGTACCACGGAGAAGTACTATTTGGTGCGACAGGAGGAGGCTTCGTCGTTATGAGATTCTTTCTGATAAGAGCAGGGAACAATTCAGTATAAGTCATAGGAATGGCATCGAACTGCGGTTTTCTAGGTGAACGGTTCTGATTGTTGAATGGATAAGCCTGTTGTCGAGGCTGCTACTGAAATGGCCGTTGTTGAGTTGGTGGGGTTTGATGAGCTGGGGTCATCAAAGCTGGGCGGACAGCCGGAGTGACTGCCGCAACGTGTGAGTAACCTCTCCTTGGTCTCCCTGGGAAGATCACGCTGATATCCTGTTCTTTTCTTTTCGGGAAAACACTTCCAAATTTCTTAATACTGCTAGACGGACTTCCTTCTTTAACCAAACGCCCTTCACGAATCCCTTCCTCCAACCGCATGCCCATGCTTACCATTTCGGTGAAGTCACTGGGTGCGCTGGCGATCATTCTTTCATAGTAAAAGGAACCTAAAGTCTTCAAGAATATCTTCGTCATTTCTTTCTCCTCAAGAGGTGGATAGATTTGAGCAGCAATTTCACGCCACCTCTGGGTGTATTCCTTAAAAGACTCTTTGTCTCTCTGCGACATCGCCCGGAGTTGATCCCTGTCCGGCGCCATGTCAACGTTATACTTATACTGGTGAATAAAGGCTTCGCTAAGATCGTTGAAGTTGCGGATCCAAATGCTGTCTAAACCCATATACCACTTTAGAGCAGCACCCGTCAAACTGTCTTGAAAATAGTGAATCAACAAGTCATGATCATCAGAATACGTAGACATCTTTCTCACGTACATAGTCAAGTGACTCCAAGGACACGAATCACCCTTATATCTTTCAAAGTCCGGCACTTTGAATTTTGCTGGAATCTTGACATTCGGAACTAAACAAAGGTCATGAGTGTTCTTCCCAAACAAATCCTTCCCCTTTAACGCTCTAAGCTCCTTCTGCATTTCTTGGAATTGGTCTTGAAATTCTTCCATTCTATCAAAAAGACCCAAACTTTCAGCAGGCTCGGCAGGATAAGTAGGTTCATTTAAGTATGGCACGGAGTGAATCACAGGAGCGACAGTTGTCATTACTGGTTGCGGAAAAGGTGTTACAGACGGGATTACCGGCGGCATGGCAGTTGTCTCTGGTTGAGGAAGAGACAAAGCAGGTTGAAACAAAGGCTGTACGACAGGCTGATACCCCTCTGGCACAAAGTTGTAAGGCATTCCCCAAGGAAAACCTTTTGGCATCTGATGTTGAAGCGGAGAGTTGATTTGAGTCATAGATGTTGGAACGGTGACAATCTCGGAAACCACAGTAGTTGAAGTCTGAATCTCAGCAGCTGTAGTCGATGGCTGATTCTGAACAGCCACCAAACTTTCCACCAGCGCAGTTAACTTTTCCATACCGACACGAAGGGTAGCGACCTCCTCACGAAGCTCATGGTTTTCCTGTTCCAGATCTTCCATCTTCCTATGACGATTTGCTCGAGTATCGTATCGGTGAGACAGCTTGACAACCCTTTAGAGTGGAAAAAGAAACAAGGATAAGACTCTAGAAAACATGTGAAGTGGAATGTTGGATGATGCATGATATGTGATGCAAATGATGATTCATTTTAATAGTTTTTTCAAGGAACTTCAATAATTTTGCATACATCAATGGTAAAGGAATTTGGAACAACAAAAACTCAATCCATTAATCAAAAGCAGTAAATTACAACTTACAACTTTGGAACAACAAAATAATAAATTACAACTTTGGGATAACAACCCAATAATAAAAGCAGTAAACTACAACTTTGGAACATGAAGCCCATAATAAAGCAGTAAATTACAACTTTGGAACAATGAAGCCCATAATAAAAGCAGTAAATTACAACTTCAGAACATGAAGCCCTTTTACAGAGTTTTACAAAATAACATCAGCAGAATAAAACTAAAAGCTAAAGATCACTCAGAATCATCAGATGAAGGACCAAATACCAACTGTAAACGGAGCTTCCTGATCTTCTCTTCATAAAAGTCTTCCATCTTTTTCTTCTCAGCTACCAGTCGATCAACGATTTCCTTTTGTGAATTAGGAACAAGAGCAACGCTTACCGGACCTTCCTTCTTTCTCTTCCTTTCACTAGCATACTTCTTCAGTAAAGCATCCTTTTGACGAAGCTTCTCATCATGGTCAATGAACCAGCCGTCTTGAATAAAGAGTATATCCTCCTTTTCCTTTAGTTGTCGAGCCAGGACCCGATTCTCATATTCAGACATATTATACTTTTCTTTCCAAGCATCCCTCTCGGACTTCATCCTAGCCATATTTCCTTGGTATTCTCCCATATTCTCGATAGGGATAACAACAGATGATGATGCAACGGTAGGGAATAAAGGTTTCTCAGGTTTATAGGGCATCTTGAGAGCACAAGCCCTAGCACGGACCCATTGTAGGTAAGGCTCCAAAGAAACGGCACCCCTATGTACTAACATATCTCTCCCTTTCCTATGGATGTGGCGCCAAGCTCCTTCGATCTCCCTCCTAGATGCCTGATGATCTTGTCCTTCTTGAAGAAAGAAACCACTCACATGGATGTTGTTTGGCTTGTCCCTCATCGGGTATCCAAACTGACGGCGCGCGAGAACAGGGTTATAGTTAATTCCACCTTTCGTACCAAGAAGAGGCACGTTAGGGAAAGCACCACAGCTATCGATGATCTTCACGTCATAGTAAGCTCGATTATACCAATCAATGTCGAAATGAGTGAGAGCCATAATCTTTGGCGCCCATCTCGGCTCCTTCTCGCGATCCCAGAAAACATCAGACCCAGGTAGATGAGAAACATACCACTGATACAACAACGGTGCACAACAAATAATCATCCCTCCTTGATAAGAGTTTCGAAGATGGATGGAATAGTAGGTATCTCCGAGCAGCGTAGGGACCGGATTTCCAATCAAGAAAATTCTGATGGCGTTGATATCCACAAACTTATCAACGTTAGGGAACAAGAATAGACCATAAGCGAGTAAAGCAAAGACGTCTTCAAAGGCAATAGTATCTTTTATCTCAGCGAAGTGGCGAGCTTTCCTCAACAAAAAATGCGCAGACAAACCTCGGATTCCTCCTTTGGTAGTCATGTTCTCCTCTATCTCTGACTTCTTCAAGTGGGTGATAGTCGCTATCTCATGAGATTTGGGTTCCTCTTCTAGGCCAGAAAAAGGAACACAGTCAATGATCGGCAAACCAAGTATGTAGGAGTACTCTTCTAAGGTGGGCATCAACTGGTAATCCGGAAAGGTGAAACATCGGTACAAAGGATCGTAAAATTGGACCAACGTATTAAGGATGCCTTCCTTCATCTTGCGCTTCATGAGAGGTATAATGGACCCATACTTTTTCTGAAAATCCATCAGGTTCTCGATCTTAGGAATCAAACTCTTCAGTTCTTCAATCTCGGGCTCCTTAAAACTAAAACTTCGAGTGTTTCTCCTTCCAAATTCCATAATACCTGAGATGTCTGCAAAAATCATTCCTAAGTTCCTTGAAAAACAAGTTTTTGACAAAAATGTTGATGAATGCATGAATGAATGATAATGCAACAGTTACACACAAGTTCACAAACATGGGGTTCAAAGGTTCAACGTTTCAGCATGGAGTCAAGGGTAAAGCCCACCCCAAGGTATGTACTAACGGTTCAATCACACCTGTAAGACAAGGTTCTAAGAGTTCCCAGAGTCTACATTCCTCCTTCGGATATTGCCAACGTCTTGATTACTCAATAATTAGCAATATTCTCAAGAGAAACTCATCCGAGCGTAGCATCGCGTAACAACTACTTCCGAATTACTCCGTTATAGTCTCCGCGCTACACCTACAAGGCCAAGATGGGTTAGGGTTCTACGGTTCTCAATTTCTCTGGCTCCTAGGTCGAAAATAATAATGTCTTCCCGATTACTCGGTAAATAAATATTAAGTTCAAGAGGGTCTTCCATTGAGTGGGGGATCTCATGCCTCCTTCTTCGGGATTACTCCCTCAAAGTTAACATGACTGTACCGCCCGTCCTATTCTTAAGTGTAACTTAATCCGGGTATAGGATTTGTCCTTTGCAAAAAACCCAAGCAACCCCAATTTAAACACATAATCAAACAAATCAAATAATAATAAAACAGATAAAACAAATTAGGTTTAACCCACTTAGGGATGGACCAGCAAGAGGTCAATCTTTCCCCAGCAGAGTCGCCAATTCTGTAGCGATAAAAAATGTAGTGGGGTAAATCGGAGATCAAATTATTGATTAATTCATCTCACAAAAGCAAGAGTCTCCACCGCGCTTTATTATTTCCAAGGGAAAAGGGGAAAGAGAGAAATAAAACCCTAAATATGCAATGTAAAATAATACTTTTTAAAAGTAATAAAAATACAAGGCGTTTTTGAAAAGAGATCTATGGTTCGGGGGTTGGTTATACATTGGGAAGGTATTAGCACCCAATGTATCTATAGTACTCTATAGGAACCTTTTGAAATATCTGTTTATTTAAATGTTTGTTTGATTTAAAAAATAAATTGTTTTGGCCGAAAAGGGGTACAGACGTGTTTTTGAAGGTACGACGACCTAATGTCGAATTTTTGGCTTAAAAGGTATGAATTTTGAAAAGATTGAATATTTGGGGAAAATTTGTCTTAAGTTTTAATGAAATGCAACTATTCGCGTGATTGGACTTGAGGACATGAAGTCAACAAATTTAATCGTTTTTCCCTTGGATTAAGAAGTAAACAGAATAACCATGTAAAGATGAAATAATTAAACAGAAAATTAAATAGATAACGATTATACAACGATTAAATAAAAGACTAAATGTGTGAACATGCATTTTTATATTTTTGTTTAACATTAATAACGCAAGAGAATTAATTAAAGAGAGTAAAATATTTTTTAGTTTTTTATTTTATATGTTTCTATTTCTATATTTTTTTAATATTAATATAAAGGTATTATTTTTAAGAGTCGTTAAATAATTAAACTAAATTAAAACTTAAAGTTATTAGTTTAAATCTAATTAAAAAAAGAAACCTAACAATTATTAAACTAATCTTAAAGTTAAACTTAATAAAAAGGTTAAATTATCTAAAATTGTTTTAATAAAATTATATCCATTTGATTAAGTTAATAATTAAACTAATTTAATAAGAATTCTAAAAAAGGGCAAAGGAAATCAAAATATAAAAAGATGTATCAAAGAAAAAAAGGGTGGACAAGTAATTATATGGGCCAAAGGGGCTTAGGGGTCCAAAGCAGAAATAGAATGGGGAGGTGCCAAATGGAATTCGTTGGGCCTGGGCAGGGAACCGGGTTTAGGTCCAACATATTTCATAATTGTTAGGGTTAACATGTGTTTAGTCAGTTGAATTAGGGATTAGGATGTTTTGGAATGTGCAGAACGGCGCTCCTTCATCCTTGTTCATCTTCTTCGCTCTTGATTCATCTCCTTCCCCCTTCGCCTGAGTCCTGCCTGAGCTTTTCTCGCCCCAATGGCCACCAACAATCTTCAACCTCCTCTTCCCTCCAGTCAAAGCGTTAGGGGCGACAGTCACTGTACAATTTTCAATTTATTTCGTTAGGGTTTTGTTACGATTTGCATGTTGTGATTTTACATCTTTTTTTTATTCTGACTTCTTGTTATTAATAGTTGTTGGAGGTGCTTGAAAGGAAGAGAGGGAGAAAGGTTACCTGGAGACGGAGGAGGAGCCGTTGAGGGAAACGCGTAGGAGGCCGGGGCGAGAAAGACAATGACGCTGCCTGGTATTTCGTTCTTACTTCTTGCTTGCTTCTTGGTATTTCCTCTTCTTCTTCTCGCCTTACTTCTGTATGCTTCAATGTTGTCTTCGAATAATTTTCTTCTCTTCTTCTTCACTGTGATTCTGTTGCTTTCAGTTGCCTTTTTAATGGCCTATGATGATGTATTTCTGAGGCCTTCGTGTTTGGAAATTGGTTTTATGGTTTGGATGTTATGCTTGACATTCTTTGGGTATACTGGTTTTTTGGCTTGGCCATGGTTTAACAGGTTATGGAAACAGGTTTGGTTTAAGCCATGGTTGAGGTTATGCAGGTTAATGGTTTTAGGCCATGATTTTACGGTCTTGGTTTGAGACAGTAGGCTTTTTTGGACAGGGTATTGATTGTTATGCAGATTATGGCCTTGGTTGGATAGTTTTTGGTGTTTACTGGTTTTCCTTTAGGCCATATTGGTTTTTGTTTGGCTGGGCAACAGTTTTGACATGGTTATGGAAACAGGTTTTTAGGTCGTGGCCTCTATGGTTTATACTGGTTTAGGCCAAGGTTTTACTGGTTTTGCAAGGTTTGAATGGTTTTAGACCATGTTGGTTTGTATGGTGTATGCAGGTTATAGCCTTGACATGATTTGTGGCCTTGGTTTTGGAGATAGCAAGTTCTACTGGTTTTTGCTTTTGAGACCTTTAGAACTGGCTTCTTGTATTCTGTCTTGATAGTTTTCCTTTTTTTTGAGGTTTTCAAAACAGGTTGTGAACTCTTTTATTTTTGAAGGGGGTTTGTGTTGTTATATCCGTTGGTTTTGCCTTGAGGTTATGTTATCAGGTTTTACATATTTTAACTATATCTCTGCCTTCTCCCTGCACATTACTGCTTCATCCAGTTTGTTGGTATTCTTTTCTATGCTTTCTTTTTCTTATGGGATGCTGCTACAGTTTTGTTTCTATTCCTTTTCTGCCTAAACCAAAAACCTGTAAAACTAACTCTTTCTCTCTTCTCTCTCTTAAGTACAATTGAAAACATTAAAATGTGATGTACTTTATTTGTTCTGAAAAAGCACAATGCTGGAAAATGATGAGAATAGAAAATATACTTTGCTTGCATACTTGGTCTTAATATTGCATATTTTCTCTTTGTCTACTGCAATGTAATAGTAAGGAGCCTATTGTTTTTGGCCTCTTCCCACATCTTTGGTAGTTAACGTTGGACTTTTGTTTTGACAATGCATATGCTGTTTGTATTATGCATATGATGCTGATTTATGGAATATGCAGTTTTTTTGACAAAAAAAGAATTTATGCATATTGGTTTTTGAAATAGGAAGTTTATTTTGAAATGCAATTTTGACAAGAGTGAATTTGTGCGTATTTAAATTTGTGCATTCATGTTTGTCAATAAAAATTCATCCCTTTTTGTGAACCGGGAGAAATCCCGTGATTTGTAAAAAGGGTAAAACTGATTCCAGCCGTTTGCTTTTAATGATGAACACTAAAATTAATTTTTTTGCTTTTAATTATCTATTTATTTCTGACTTTTTCCTTTTAATTCTTTTTTTTGCAGGTAAAAATCAAATGAGCAATCAAAGAAGCATTGGATAGAAGATGAAGATTTAGAATCTTAGAAAAATAGTTTTTATTTTACTTTAAACTTTTTATGTAATTGTCATTATAAATACTTTGTACAATAGTATTTAAACAACAATTGTAATAATTAGAATAAAGATGAATAAAAATTCTATTATTTTCCAGTTAATTCTTTTCTTTCCAATTATTTATTTTATCATTTATAATTCTTTAAATTATGTAATAACTGAAAATCAAATCCAATTATTTAAATTTAGAATGATAAATAATTAAATAAATATCATTGATCAATTAACTTCTCTTCAATTATTTACCTCATTATTTATAATTTTTCTATATTATAATAACTGAAAATGAAATTTCAACTATTTAAACTTAGAATAATAAATAATTAGATAAACATTGTTGATCAATTAATAAACTCTTTTCAAATATTTACTTTATTATTTATAAATCTTTAAATTATATAATAACTGAAAATAAATTCTAATTATTTAAATTTAAGATGATAAATAGTTAATAAACATTATTTGATCAATTGATAACCTTCTTTTCAAATATTTACTTTATTATTTATAATTCTTTAATTTATATAATAACTGAAAAATAAGTTCCAATTATTTAAATTCAGAATAATAAATAATTAACTAAATATTTTTTTAGCATTGATCGATTAATAAATTTAGCGTTCAACAAATAAACAGCTCTCGACTTGAAAAAGTTATGAATTTTAAAATCGATAGATCAAAACGCTTGCAATGTAATGATGCAGATGGGAGATGGTATCTTAGGTCAAAATTTGTGGTACAACATGCCTGAATACCCTTGTCACTGACAATGAAACCTAGGAGTTTACCAGACCTTACCCCGAAGGTGCATTTGTTCGGATTCAACCTCAGCTTGTATGTCTTAAACCTATTAAATAGCTTTTGTAGATGATCAAGGTGCTCTTCTTCAGTTTGAGACCTGGCTATCATGTCATCAACATAGACTTCTATCTCATGATGAATCATGTCATGAAACAAAGCTACCATGGCTCACTGATAGGTTACCCCGGTGTTCTTCAACCCAAATGGCATCACTTTGTAATAGAAAGTGCCCTATTATATGACGAAGGTTGTCTTCTACATGTCTTTGGGTGCCATCTTGATCTGATTGTAGCCAGAGAAATCGTCCATGAAGGAAAAGATCTTATGATGTGCGGTATTGTCAACCAGAACGTCAATGTGGGGAAGCGGAAAGTCATCCTTGGGGATTGCCCTGTTCAAATCTCCATAGTCCACACACATCCGTACATTTCTATCCTTTTTAGGCATCGGGACCATGTTAGCAACCCATTAAGGATAAGAGGTGACAGCTAAGAACCCAGCGTTGAACTGTTTCATAACCTCTGCTTTGATCTTCTCTGACATTTTAGGGCGCATACGACAGACCTTCTGCTTTATCGCAGGGTAACCTTCTTTACTTGGCAGACGGTGAACCTAATATCTGTATCTAGTCCTGGCATGTCTTCATATGACCAGGAAAAGATCTCAACATAAACATGCAACATCTGAATCAAACGATGTTTAACACGAAGCTCCAAATTTGCACTTATCTTGACCTCTTTTTTGTTCTCTTTTGTGCCCAAATTCCCTGTCTCAACTGGCTCTTCATGAGGCTGTATCGCCCTTTCTTCCTATTGTAACAGTTTGGCAAGTTCTCCGGGTACCTCACAATCTTCCTCACCTTCTTCCTCAGCTTGGTTGATCGGACTTTCAAAGTCATAACCAGCAATATCAGAACTATTATCAATGGGATCCAGAGTGGATATGGATCTGCAGTTTGATACGTGAGTGTGTGTAAGAGCATAGTTGTATTGACAAAGTAAAAAGCAGAAAAGAAAAACAGAGAGCGCAAAATTTATATGCATAAACGTACAATGCTTTATTAATCCCATATGAGATTAAACATGATAACCCTCACAAATAAACCGATGTGCCCCGGGTAAGACACATGGCCATAAAATTATATTGTTTATTACATATCCAAAAAACAAAAAAGACAATTACTTCTGAAAAAAAGTAATCGGTACAAAGTCTCTTTCCGTCCAGTTACTGGGTCCATCGTTGGTAGTAGGGAAGATCCAGTTATCCATGTCATCATCACCTTCACTGTCTTCTAGAGCGTTGACCCCATGATTGTTGATACATAGGGGAGGTCTTCCGGCATGAGCACGAAGAACAGCCCTTTGAGCCCCTGAAGCGAAACTCATGCCAAAATTATCAGATTTGTACGGAATATCAGGGAGTTGGCCCTAGATGGTACACCCACCTTCTTCAATAACTTCTTTTACATCCTTGAGAGAAGCCATCTTCAAGGGAGGTTTGGTGATCTTTGGAAGATTGGTGACAACTTCAGTTGCAGCCATAGTCTGAAGCACCTCTTCGAAGTTCTGACATGGAGTCTCGATGAAATCGCCATCCATTTCTACGTACCTGAAGGAGTTCAGGTGACTGACCATGTATTCTTCTTCACCGTGTACCGCGACAATCTTTCCTTTTACCAGGTACTTCATCGTCTGATGCAGAGTATATGTGACATCTCCCGCCCCATGGATCCAAGGGCGACCCAATAAACAAGAATAGGATGGTCTGATATCCATCACGTAGAAGGTAGAGTCGAAAGTCTGAGAACCAACTTTGATGGGGATGTCCACCTCCCCGTGCACCATTCTCTTCGAACCGTCAAAAGCCCTCACTACATTGTTGCTAGGCTTCAAGGTCAAACCTTCACGGTCTAGTTTATCTAGAGCTTTCTTAGGAAGCACGTTCAATGATGAACCAGTATCTACCAGGACATGGGCCAAAGTAGTGCCCCTGCATTCAATGAAAACATGTAGCGCATCATTATGTTTCCTCCCTCTAGGTGTCAGATCAGCATCAGAAAAACCCAAACTGTTAGCATCTGTCAGAATGGCCACACAATCTTCAAATTGGTCAGCAAAGGTTTCTTGTGGCACATGGGCCATCTTAAGGAACTTCACCAAAGCCTTTGCATGGGCTTGCTAGCACAACAGTAAGGCTAGCATAGAAATCTTTGAAGGGGTCTGCCCCAGCTGCTCGACCATATTGTAGTCGCTCTTCTTGATAATCTTCAAAATTTCTTCCATTTCCTTCTTGGAAGCCTCTGGGATAGATACTGACTGCGTCTTCGTCGGGACAGGATTAACCAATATGTCTTTGCCCCGAGTCTCAGTCGACTCAGTGATAGGGGTTTCAGCAGTGGTAATCACAGGAATTGTAGTAGTAGTATCAGCAGGAACAAAAGTAGGAATGATCACAGGATCAGTAACAGCTTTCGGAGGAGAAATCTCACGGGAGAACACTCTTCCACTTCTGGTTATTTTGCTGGTTCCAACAATGTTGTCAATGTCAGGATCGGCATCTTTAGAAACCTGGTCTTTAACAGCCAGAAGGTCTTGCTTGATGTCGTGATAGTAGGCGTCACCCCCATAGTTCCAGGGAATAATTTTGTCCGAGGAGTATGGGATTGGCCCTGGCATAGTAATTATCAGTGGAGTCACCTTTAGAACAGATGTAATCCTGATGGGTCTTTTGGTGGAGACCCTGGGAGCATTGGCGGAAATGGTTATTATTGAAATATCCTTGCAATAAATGGTTGGAACGGGAGTCTTTTCAAACAAAATCTCTCTATCATTCATCAGGCGTTGAACTCATGTCTTCAACAAATGACAACCAGTCAGTAGAGATAAACATAAGTGGCAACCTTCGCCATAGCCCAGAAACAAATAGGCTTTCAATAAGTTCCACTTGATGGTCAGGAGAGGAGTAATAAGTTCATCAACAGCAGTAACAAACATATCATCTTCAATGGCATTAACACCACATCCGTGCTTGGGCATAGGAGCAGTGATGACATTGGGAATTTCAGGGGCGTCAAATTCAATTTCCTCCACCTCGAGAAGGTCTTGCACCTTGTTTTTCAAAGCCCAACAGTCGTTTGTATCATGGCCTGGACCTTCTGAATGATAAGCACAGCGAGCATTAGGGTTGTAGTGAGGAGAGGCGGCGTTGGGATTTTTTAGAGCTTCCCGCACAGTTACCAGATTAGATTTCAACAAATGAGGCAAAACTTGGGATAAAGTCATATTTATCCGGGTAAACTATCTTATCGACATTTCTGTTCTCTATTGATTATTCCTTTGTTGAGTAGGTGCGGGCTTAGAGATCATGACAGCCCCTACCGCTAGACGGTGTTCAGTTCTGTCCTGATTCCTTTGATTGTACTCAGAACTAACCTCTTTCTTCCCAGCAAGTGGCTTCCTTACTTCACTGGAGGATGCTTCCCTTTGAATATTCCCACTCCTAATTCCAGCTTCCACTCTTTCTCCTATCAAATTTAATTCAATAGAGCTGGCTGAGGAGCTTCCAATCAGATGATTGAAGAATGGTCCAGATAGGGTACCCAAAAACATATCCACTAGCTCCCTATCAAACAGGGGAGGTTGAACTCTTCCTGCTAAGTCCCTCCACTTCTGAGCATAGTCCTTAAAGCCCTCGCTCGAACCCATTGACATAATTTGGAGTTGAGTACGGGTGGGAGCAAGGTCTGCATTATACTGATACTGCTTGTAGAAAGTAGCAACCAGGTCTTCCCGATTACGAATGCTGGTCCCCTCCAGCTGGTAGAACCATTCTAATTGAGTTCCGAATAGACTATCCTGAAAGAAGTGGACCCATAAGTCCTTGTCAGCAGTGTGAGGCTGGATCTTCCTCACATTAGATCGGAGGTGCATCTTGGGACATGAAACACCATCATATTTGGCAAATACTTGCACCTTGAACTTTTGTGGGATGACAACTCCAGACACCAAACCCAACTCTTCAAAGTCTAGCCCAGGCACTTTCTAGACTTCCATTGCACTCAGACGCTCTTCCAGCTGTTTGTACTTTTCATCGGCCGGAGGATACTGCTCTTCATTGTAATCAGTCTCATTATCAGATTCCCTCGGAATAGGGTCTTTCTCTCTAGTTTCCTCCTCTTGATTTTTTCCTTCCTTCAATGAAGTTATCAGTTCAGAGGCTCGTTGTACTGGTCCCCTGATCCTTCTTCCCAGATTCACTAACCCAGTTGGCTTTCTTGGCTTCTTCTTTTCTTTAACAAGCAAAGCTTTCAATTCATCTTGCCCCTTGGTCAGAGCCATGATCATCTGTTGAAAGTGGGCATTTTGAGTCTGTAGATCCTTCACTGTTTATTCTAGAGCCATTGCTGAAATAAACAGCGAAGAGGATGAGAAACCTGCTTTGAAACCTGCTTATGCAATGATATGTATGATATATGTATGCAATGTTTTCAAGGATTTCTAAGACTCAAATTTGCTTAAACATAAAGAGAACAAACATTAAGATATTTTATTGATAACAATAATGCCTCTTGGGCTTACAAAGGGAACAGAGCAACAATAAAATTCTCAAAGAAAAAGGAAGATTCAAGTTTCCCACGGGCGTATCCTTTTTGGTGCAATGTAGGCATTTATGCTCCTCTCCTCGTGAAGTAATCGGGTGAGCTCTAAAACCTTCTTCTCACTAGAGTAGAATTGGGTTTAAAAGGTATCTCGTTCTTCTTTGAGTTGGATGCAGGATTTTTGTAGCTCCTCAAAATCAGTTGGCATATCAGGATGAAGAACAACGTAAGGAGTGTCTCCTTCAGTAATTGGCTCCATGATCACAGGTAAGATGGTTGGGTAAGGCATCATAAGACATTGAGCGCGAGCTCGCACCCATTTGAGGTAAGGCTCAAGAGGGATGGAATTCTTGTTCCCTAGTGTCTTGCTATCAACTCTTTTTGTCATGCCCCAAGCTCGAATGAACCTCTTGCGGTAACCCTAAACATCATTCTCAGAGTGAAAGATGATTCCTTGGACGAGTGCTTCATGAGGACCATCCCTTCTAGCATAACCAAACTGTTGTAATTATAAACAAGAATTATAAGTGATTCCTCCTTAATGCCTAAGAGAGGGACATTAGGGAATTCTCCACAGTGATCAATGATGGTAACATTTTCCTAGGATCGCGAACACCAATGAATATATGAATATGTAAGGGACATCAGCCTACGAGACCATCTCATACCCTGATCATTTCTCAAAATAGACTGGGGTAAGTGCGAAATAAACCACCTAGCCAATAGAGGAGTGCAACACCGAAGGGTCCCTCTTCTCTTTAAAGTGCGAGTACGCATAGAGTGTAGAATATTCCCAAGTAAGGTAGGCACCGAATTATGTGACAGAAAAACCTTAACCGCATTCATTTCTACGAGTTGGTATGTGTTAGGGAATAGTACCATCCCATAGACAACACCTCTTCAAAATCTTGTAAATCCAAATTATCCCAAAAATAGTGAGCTTTCTCAAATAGGAACTTAACTAGAAATCCTTAGACACCTCCTCTGGTCTCCCAATTCTCCACTACATCAGACTGTTGTAAATATAGAGCTTGAGCAATCTCCTCGGGCTTTGGGTCCCTTTTCGTACCATTGAACGTTAGATGATTAAGGATAGGTACCCCCAATAACCGAGAAAACTCCTTCATAGTAGGCACTAACTAGTAATCAGGAAAAGTGAAGCAGTGGTGCAACGGGTCAAATAACTGAAAGAGCACCTTTAACATTTTTTCATCAGGGGTTGAAGTGAGCAAGTTGAGAAAGTCGACCATGTTTTTCAATGAAGAGAGAGCTTTCAGGAATTCTTGATGCTAACTCCTTGAGTTGAGGATGCACTTTCACCAGGTTAAATTGGATAGTGTTCCTGCGAGCGGATGTCGTGTCCTACAAAATAAGACAAAGATAAGTCCTAGAGAATCCTTGAAATGGTTAGTATGATATGCCATGTCATGATGTCATGGTTATGTCAAGAAATCACATATACAACAAGCACAAGCAAATCACACCAAAACCTTAGGTTTAAGGCTTGCATGGGTTTTAAGGTCATACCCTCTTGAAGTTGGATTGGTTCAACCTGTCCTATAAATTGTAACCAGGTTCTAAGGGATCTCAATATCACTGACCTTTCTCACAAGTTTCGTTCAATAGGCGACTGACTCGCAACCAAATAAAACTTGGGAGTCAAATCTCAATGAGTGTGGCATCGAGTATCTACCGACTTTGGGAATACACCAAAGTCGGCCATCTCACTACGTCCTAATGGCCAACTTGTTCAATTATAGGTTTTACAGTCAGTTGACGCTTCATGACACCACGCAGCGGCCCTGTATTCTCCTTCATTAACTCAAGGGCTACCGGTACCAACCAAAGTGTCACATCAACATAGCCATCGCTTCAACTGTGTCGGTATACCCCGCACAGTTTCCACGATCTATTGCTACTTACCTAAAAGGTTTCCCCAGATCCGGGTGTAGGATCTATAGTAACCCAAACAGTACCCTTAAAAGCAAAGCAATCAAACAGACAAAGAAGCAAGTTTAAAAAGATCTAGACCCTAAGGTAAACCCCACTTTTTATTATTTTCCCTAGCAGAGTCACCAGTTCTGCAATACGGTGGCAGAACCGACTGTTTATATACTGGTTTGCATTTTGTATTCGCAAATGTCGCGGTAAGCAAGAGTCGCCACCAACTTTTATTTTATCCAAATTAAGGAAAGGGTGAAAAGAACAGAAAAAGACCTTCTTCGAGAGTTTTTGAGTAAGGGGGTAGATTATGGAAAGGGAAGGTGTTAGCACCCTTTCCATCCGTGGTTTTCCATGGGCTCTTAGGTACTTGCTCATTTTGAAAACTGTTTGTGTGTTTGTGTGTTTTGAAAGTTTTTTTTTGTTTGCTTTATGGTAACTCTTTTATCAGTCCTCAAGAGTGTGATAAAGCATTTTTTGAAAGTAGTTTTTGAAAGTGTGTAAGTGTGAAAAAAGTTGTTCTTGAGCAAGTACCTAACAGTTATCTACCTACTCGAAAAAAGATGTTTTTTTCCTCCTATCCTTTAGATAGTGTTATCCTACTATTAGTGAGTAGGTAGCCCTATCATTATATTTTGAAGGACTATCAAAAGGGACGTTATGGTCATTGAAGGCAACATGTAAGGATACCTTAGCATTTCCAAGGGACTGTCATCATATAGGCAACATTAAGGAGACAAGATCATTTATCGAAAGGCAACTCGAGGGACGTTTAGGGACCATGATCTTTTATGATGACTTTTATACCGAGGGTCTTTGCTAAGATATCCCTACGTTCGAGGGACATGACCATTTCCGAGGCAACCGAGTGAGGAATACCCTAAGGATGCAAGTGTGAGAAGTGTGTTTTTTCAGTTATTTATATTTGCATTAAGGTTTGCTAACGTTTACTTTCAATCTTTCCATGCAATCCTAGTTACTAACAGTAATATTGTACAGGAAATATAAAGTACGGAAAATAAAAGCAGAAACATAAACCCTAAACTATTACAACACTTTGGGACAGTTACATGAAAAAGAGATGCAAGAAAATAAAGTGCGGAATTTTAAATCTAAAATTATTACATCCATGATCAGTTACCATATTAAAAAAATGCGAAAACGATAAACGCGCGCGAGATAAAGATGAACGTCTAAAAACCTAAGAAAATGCTAAGTAAACAAAAGAAAATCTTTTTTTTTTTGGTTTTTGTTTTTGTAAAGAAAATTATTAAATAAAAATGAGGAAGATTAAGTTTTAATCCTAATTAATTAAATCAATGCAAACAAAGACTAATCCTAATTTATTTATTTTTTGTGATTTTTAAGAAAATATTTAGATAAAAAGAATCTAAGTCTAATTACTTTTGAATTAATAAAAATAAGGTCCAAATAATTAATTAAGTTAATTTACAAAGTTAAGGTTAATTCAAGAAAAACCTAAGTCTATTTTATTTTAATTAAAAAAAGAAAAGTTAAAGTTTAATTAATTAGTTGATTAAAGAAATTAATTACATTAAAATATCTAATCCTATTTTTTTGTGATTTTTGTTTATTTATTTGCTGATAAAAAAAAGTTAAAAAAAGAAATAAATACTAACAATATAAAGAACAATTAAATAGGCCAGGATAAAAAGGTTAAATGGGGGGTGCAAAGATTGAAGTTGGTTAGGCCCAACTGAAGGGAGCCCAACCTCGTCTGGATCCAGTGAGGATAGATACTGGGGGCGCATGGTAGTCTTCACATTGGAGGCGCTAGATCTGGATCAAGCGTTGATCTGATGGCTCAAATTGATGGTCCATGATACACTTCTGGCCATGTGGAATGCTGGATCTTGTATGGAATATTAAGAAAATGGAAAATGTTGGACCTGGGATTCGAACCCAGGTCCTTTCTCTCACGCGCACGTTCCTTTGCCAATTGAGTTGTATGGTCATTCGTTAATCCAAACAACAAGATAATATTTATATACAAAAATTAGTCAAAAGTATTCAAAAAAATAAAAACGCGCGCTGGATTTGAATGAACCAGTAGGGGTCTGCCACACATTCATCTCCTACCTCCCTCCGTCGTCTTCGGTAAAAATACCTATAGTGACAGATTTTTGTCTGTCACTACAGCCTTTGCACCCTGAAATAAGCCAAAACACGCAATGGAAATTACATGTTAGGCCATGAATCGACTGGCCTCACTCTCCTAAGCGTGATGGTGCCCCTGTTTAAGCCTAATTTTGGCCAATGTAAAAACGCCCAAATCTAAGCTTTAAACCCTAAGAATGGTAACGCACAGTTCCTGCATCAAAAACTCAATCCAACGATATAGGAAGCTTGCAAATGATCAATAAACCGGAAATGCATGGTTATATCACATGGAAATTACATGAATTGTACAAAACAAAATTTGAAAACGAAGCAAACTTTGGATGTTGGTGGACGCGTTAGGCGATGCTTCCAGGCTTGATAATGGCTGCAAATTGTTCAAGGGATCTCCAGGAGTGGATTAGAATCCTTGGTTTGGAGCAAGGGGGGATGGAATTTGAAATCCGAGTTTGACAACTTTGAATTTTTTGAAAAATGTGCAGGGGTTCTTTAGGTTCTGTCTGCGTCCTTTGCACTGGCCAATGTGTTGTTCTTATAGTATGGAAGGAGGAGACACCATTGAATGTGAAAGATTATGGCCATAACTCAAGTTTTCCAACAAGAATCCAACCAATTCAAGGCCTTCCAAATTTGTCAAAACATGCCTTATCTTTGCTTGGATGAACCTGGTCACTTGTGCACGAAATCTTGGGCCTCTAAGCAAGCCAAGACATTAGCCCACATGCCTAAGCCCATTTCCAAATATTTTATACAATTTATTTTATATTTACTTGAAATAAATTAAAATAAATATGTAAAAAATAGGTAGAAAATAAAAGGCCATGCAAAAATAAAATTAGGTGTCCTATATGACCTTAGGAAGATATTTGAATCTTAAAAAGTTAGGCCATTGACCCAAAAATTCAAATTTCCTCAATGCACCATTCTTGAAATTTCCAAATTTTTCCCAACTTGGGCAAGCCATAACTTTCTCAATTTTTATCTCATAATGATGATCTTTCACTTTTTGGAAATACCAAGATGTATAATTCAATCCCTCTTTTGATCAATTTTGCATTTGAAGATGTTATCTTAATGTAAAAGGTCTTGGAAAAAAACGGCTTTTGTTGACTTTTTGAAAATGACATGTAATGTATGAGCTTGTATCTTTCAAATAATGAATTTATTGGACTTGAGGGATTAATATAAATTGTACGGAATTGGATTCTCTTCAAAATGAGCTTTGGTTGGAAAATTTCTGACAAAGTATGAGAAAGTTATGCTTGGTCAAAGTTTGGTTGACTTTTCCTATAGAAACCCTAATTTGCCATTTTTGACTTTTGATGGGTTAGGAGCATTTCTTGAGGAATCATGATTAACCCTTGATCAACTGATGGTTATCACTTCAAAATGTTGATGTTGACCAAAAATCTTGAAGTTTGACTGTTCATGGGCCACAGTTGACTTTTGACCTAGCATAGTTGATTTTCCAATACTTGAGCAATTGATTAAGCAAACTTATTCAGCAAGGCATGAAACTTGGCATGGATGATCTTGAAGACATATTAGGATTATTGAAATCATTTTAGACCTTTGGATCTCATCCATCTTTATGAAAATTGAAACCCTAGTTGGGGTTTCATTGCCTTAGGAGGAGAATTATCTGGTCAACTCTTGGTCAACTTAGGGCAAGTTGGGAACCTCTAGGAGTATGTATTATGTGAAAATGGGAGGGAATATTTTAGGGTACAACACTGTATAATCCGCACATATTATGACTTTACCATCCTTCTTAGGCACCAGTACAATGTTCACAATCCACGGCGGGTAAGAAGTCACTTTTAAAAAACCTGTATCAAACTTCTTATAAACTTCCTCTTTGATCTTCTAAGACATCTCAGGATGAGTTCTTCGAAGTTTTTGTTTAACAGGAGGACACTCTCCTCTAAGAGGAAGTTTATGCACAAAAATATATGTATCCAACCTGGGCATGTCTTCATAAGACCAAGCAAAGATATTTTCATACTCACGGAGCATTTCAATCAATCTTCACTTGACACTGTCTTCTAAAGCGGCCCCAATCTTGACTCCTCTTCGGACCTCCTCGGTACCCAAGTTGATCAACTCGGTAGTATCTTGGTACGGCTGAGTGACCTTTTTTCTTGCCTCAATAATCTAGCTAACTCTCCAGGAAGTTCACAATCTTCTTCAGCTTGTTCTTCAGCTTGATAGATCGGATTTTCAAAGTCATAAAGCGCCATAGCAGAATCATTTTCGACAATTTCCGGGATTAACGGGGGACATAATCTGCATGATTATTTTTATTTTTATTTTAGTTTTAGATTAAAAAATAAAATAAAAACTCACATTTTTCCAAAAATTTAAAAGAAAGATAGGGAGCAAAATTTTGAATGCAAAATAGACGTCCTTTATTGATGATAAATTTGCAATGAAAAACATCATGGCCATGCAGCAAGTTCACTGCGTCTTATACAGAATGTAGGGATTGTTTCATGATAACAAAGAAAATAAAATTACTCTTCATAACGGGTGACTTCAATGACGTCCTCGGCAATCCAATTAGCAAGCTCTTTACCCGGCACGGTAGGACGAACCCACTTATCCATCTCGCAATCACTATCACCATCCTCGCTCACAGCATGAGCTTCTTCATGGATAACCCCACCACTGACAAACTGAATTAGAGGAGGAATACCTTGAACCTTGAGAGGAGTAACAGTTGACATGCTTCGACCAGCCACGAAACCTAGACCTTTCTTGTCTGTCTGTGTGGGGAGATTCAACACTCTGCCCCATCCTTCAGGATGACCAGATCGGACATCTGCTGGTGCTTGACGGTAAGATGACATGGAGACCTCTAACTTTGTAACCTCTTGACAAGGAGTCTTGACAACCCGCACGGTCTCAAAAGCTTGGCACAGAGTCTCATGGATTTCTCCATCCACCTCAACATAGAGAAAGTAACTCATATGAATGACGATATAATCCTATTCACCACAAACAATGACCACCTTCCCATTCAACTGGAACTTTAACTTTTGGTGCAAAGTGAAAGTGACAGCACCGGCCCCATGGATCCATGGACGACCTAACAAACACCAATAGGAAGGATTAATATCCATGATAAAGAAAGTGACTTCAAACACCTGGGGACCTATCTTGATTGGCAAGTCGACCTCCATGAACACTATCCTTTTTGACCCATCAAAATCTTTGACAATCAAATCGCTTGGCCTCAACATAAGTCCATCATAATCATGCTTCATAAGAGCAGACTTAGGCAACACATTGAGAGAGGATCTTGTATCAACCAGCACATAGGACAAAGTAGTCTTTGCAATATCCATGGAGATGTGCAGTGCTTTATTGTGTTTTCTCCCCTCAGGGGGTAGATCAAAGTCTATAAAGCCAAGTCCATTACTTGCAAAAATACTATTCACAATCCCTTCAAATTGATTCACTGAGATCTCCTGGGGAATGAAAGAAGTCCCCAACAGCTTCATCAATTCATTTCTATGGGATTCTGAATCTCTGAGCAAAGCAAGAATTGATATCTTTGAGGGTGTCTGACTCAACTGGTCAATGATCTTCTAGTCACTTTTCTTGATGTACCTCATCAACTCGACTACATCTTTAGCCATTTCAGCATCCAAAGCAGGAATAAGAAGATTTTTCCATGGCTTATTACTATTGACCACAATATGCTTGCCCTTAGCCTTTGCTGCAGCATCTATGCTGCTTTTAGGCTTTTCAGACAGTGAAAAGATTCGGCCACTACGGGTAATTCAACTTTCGCTGACAATATCAAGCACAGTGGGCTTATCTTCTTCATACTTGTTTTCCTCAAACTTCTGAGTAACAACCTTATTCCTCTTATAGTATAATTTACCACTGTAACTCTAAGGAATTGCCTTGTCACTAACATACGGCACTGGACTAGGCACGATGGTAAGTAGTGGAGATTTCTTAGCAGGCACTAGAATCGTCATAGGCACACAGATAGACTTCGGCTTGACCAGAATGGTTATCACATCCATTTCATCATTATCAACCTCGGTCTTAACGACCTTATGATCAAATTGAAGAATCCTGTTGGTGATCAGACTTTGAACTGCATCTTTCAACAATTGACAACCCTCTGGCTGGTTCAAGCAAACATCACAGTCCATTCCACAGCCCAAGAATACACCTTTACTCGACAATTGTTATTTCATAAATGAGAGAGGTGTAGTTAATTGATTAACATCCATAACCAAATTAAAACCTTCATCCTCCATGATGGCACCAACAGTGGCACCGCCATGAGGTGGAAAAGGCTTATTAGTAATATTGGGCATTGGTCCAGAGTTAATGGCCTAAGAGTCTAATAGGTCTTGGACTTTGTGCTTGAAAGCATGACAATTCTCAACAGTGTGCCCCTGCTCACCAGAGTGGAAATCACATCAGGCATTAGCATCAAAGTTGTATGGCAACCTTTCTGGATCAACCTTCCAAGGGCGCAACTCAACTAGCTTCAACTCAAGCAACTGAGGTAACAACTCAGCACAAGACATCGGAATTGCGTTAAGCTTTCTGGGAGGATGCCTTTGGCCTTTCTAATTACCTTGCTTATACATATAAGCTTGCCCATGCGATGCGGCAGTCGGTATTGTTACAGCAGCAATCTGATGATTTGAACCCTGATATCTGCCTTTCCCTTTTTGAGAATAGCTTACGCTGGTCTCACCCTCCTTCTTCTTCTGGTGACCACCAAAAGAATTATTGGTGTTACCAGCATTATTTCCAGCAACAACTTGGATCTTTCTTAACTTAATTATGATTTCAATTTGCTCTCCATGCGTTACCATCTCGAAAAAAGTATCTAACGTACTGCAAGTTGTGTAGTATTGGCCCTGGAATGTACTACTAAACATTCCCACCATCTCCTGCTCCAACATGGGCAATTGAACCTTCGCAGCCATTTCTTGCCACCTCTGGGCATACTCTTTACAAGACTCATCCTGCTTCTGGAATAAATTCTATAATTGGGTTCTTGTGGGATTTATATTAGTGTTATAATGATAGTGCACAATAAAAGGCTCAACCAGCTCTCTCCATGTATGAATGAGACTACTTTCCAACTGCATGTACCACTGGAGTGGGACACCCGTCAATCTATCTTGAAAGAAGTGAATCAACGGCTTCTCATCATCAGAATATGCAGACATCTTCCGGTAGAAAGACTTAACATGGGTCTTTGGACATGAAGTGCCTTTGTATTTCACGAAATCAGGCACCTTGAATTTTGGGGGAATCTTCACCACATGCACTAAGCCCAAATTAGACATGCCAAAGCCCCTTGCACCTTGACTTTCAAACCTGCATATCCACTCTTCAAGCATACGCAACTTCTTGTCAGATTTTGTTGGTTCATCAACATTAGACATCCAGTCTTCCCAGTTATCTTCTTCTACTGTCCTAACAGGAATACGACCAGGCCTTGGTGGTACCACAGGTTGTTCAATGCTCTAATGAACAGGAGTGGATGGAGGAGGATTCCCCACAACTTGAATCACAGGGATACCTTGGTTACTCGCAGTATTGCCGATATTTACAAGCTGGTTGTTCTGAATATTCAGACTGACATACAAATCCATATTCATATTCTGAGTACCTCCTAGATTCTCAACCACATTCTGAGCACCCAGAGTACCATTCGGATTGTTGATGGTGATCCCTTGAGGATTCACAATCAAGGTTTCACCATCATTGTTCACAGTTTCAGCAAGCCTCACAATCATGGCTCTCATTTCCTCTTGCTGACGAGCCATGTTCTGAATGATCTCCATCAACTAGTTAACCCGAGTATCCATCCTGGTACCCATAGCTATAACATCTGATTGAATTTGTTCCATTCGTCTTTTGAAAGTGCTCCGAGTATTATAACGATGAGAGTTTGTGGTAGAAATCTCTATAAAGAAACCTGGATCACAGATAAGAAAACCTGTCGGAGCCACTTGTCATGATATGATATGCATGGATGAATGATCATGCATGAAATGTTTTATCATTTACAGGAATATCTTGCATTCCTCATTAAGCATCAATAAGAAATAGGATAAACAACAAGACAAAGAAACTAAAGACAAAACAGCTGAATAGAAACTGCTCATATCATAAAATCAAACAAGCATCCATAAAAAATATTTTTAATACACACAAAGTCAATCATCATAAAGATCTCGTCCAACAAGACTGGCGGTGATCTTATCAACAAGTAAAACTGAAAATAATGTTCCAAAAAGACTCCTCTGAGGAGCTTTATCACTTTGCTAATCATCCTTTGAAAATGAATCTTCAGTCACAAAGCCTTTCTTCTTGGGGATCCACGTTTCCTATCTCAGTTTCCTCTGCTGGAATCTTGGCTTAGTTTGCTACCTGGGCTTTGATCATTGTTAACTCCATCACCACTTGAGTCAACCAGCCGTCTTTTTCTCGAGGCTTTTTCTTTAAAGCCTTAACCTCTTCGTAATGTTTAACTTCCAGCTTGTATTTAGCCAACCGGAGCCTCTCTATCTACTGCTGATTAATCAACTGTTCTTCAACTTGTCGACTAGTTTTACCAGAACCCTTGACCTTGAGCTTCTTAGACCGCCCAAGCAAACCATATATTTCTAGCAACTGGTCTTTCAACCTAACCTCCTTCATAATCTTCTTTTTTTCTTGCTAGGAAAAAGAGAGATCCATGTTCATCTCTTCCTACTTAGCTTGGAGTTTGATATTTTCAGCCTTGACATTCTTAAGACACGTCATAGGTACAAATTCCGATCCTTCTGGCGCAGGCTGCACAGAATATGATTCAACGCCAGATAAAAATTCATTTACCTAACCGTCAATTAATGGGTCAAAATCAGGTTGAGGATATAGTAACCTCCCCTTTTTGTAAGGTAGTAGTATCTCTTTCACATGATCCTGAATCCAACTGGTATAAGTATCGCAAGCTACGCCTCCATTTTGGCTAAAAGAAAGTTTCCTTTACGAATAACGTGTTCCCAAGCCAATTTCACCTTTTCAAGCAAACCTTCATCTTCCCCTTTACCGAAATAAACGGTTTCCATCACTTCCTGATCAGTGGGTCTATCCATCATCGCGAATTCTAATTGATGGCGTGCCAAGATAGGATTATAGTTAATGCAGCCCTTTGTTCCTATGAGCGGAACATTAGGGAATTCTCCATACCCTATAATGATATCTTTCAAGCCCATCACGCTTTTACAAACGATATCATACGAAGTAAGTCCTATGATACGCTGAGACTACAAAGACGACTCGGAAATATGAACAAAAGGCCCTTTTGTAGGCATGTGCATTATCAACCATTTGTAAAGCACAATCGCACAACACATAATTTCCCCTTTCTACCCATGCCATAAATGGATGGTGTAATAAGTGTCAGCAAGTAGAGTTGGTATTAGATTACCATTCATGAAGACATATAATGCATATACATGCACCAACTTCTCATAAACTGGGAAGAGAACTAAACCATAAATCATAGCTGCCAGAAGCGCATTGAATGTGGTCCAATTCTTACCTCTTTCAAAAACCTTGGCCTTTGATACCAAATAAATAAACAGAAGATCGCTCGTGCCGCTTTTGTTAATCCAATTATTTTAAACTTCACCACGGGTCAAATAAAGATCCCTGGCAATTTCCATATAGTCCGGAGTCTCTGGTACTTGAACAAACGAAACACCATTAGTCAACTTGACATCCATAATGTGTGCATATTCCTCAAGAGTCGGTGCTAATTGATAATCCCGGAAAGTAAAATAGTGCAACTGCAGATCATAGAACTGAAGAGGTGTTCTCACAGCCCACTCTTCAAAATAATCATTCACCAATGGCAATAAGTTTCCATATTGTCCTCTGAAAACTTCTTCATTCGTCCCTCTCACAAGAGCTCCCATCTCTCGCAATCGACCACCAAAGCACAAAAACTGATAAGCAGTAGTGTTTCTGAGAGGCCTTGTGCTTGTATCTATGTTACTACCTATCCTTGATGCTAATTACAACTTTAGAATAATCCTGGAAATGACATGCATATGCAGGTTAGACATGTATATATTTTTTGTACATTTCTTTTGTAAAATAAATATGCCATGATGCAAGTGCAACAAACATGGGATCAAAGGTTCAATAATGTTGATTAATTGTTTTGCCCTTTCTGAACATGATGGGTGCATTAGGATCAAAAGTTTAGAACATGAACCCAAATGAACCTCTAGGTCAACGGATCAGAAACTCGGAAAATAAATCTGAGAACCATCAGAACAAAGTGATCGCCCACAGAACATAGTCACCATAAGAACATAGTCACCGTCGGAACATAGTCACCAACTGTACCTGTGATAATCAAGTCCCTCCTCACTCACGGGTGAAAACTAGGTCAGGGTAAGGTCGAGTAACCTAGAGTCGAGGGTACTTCTGAAAAACTATCTCCGTATTACCTAATTAAAAAGAATATCCCCTCATTTGTACCTCATCTGAGCATGGGCGACATGGCGGTAATAGTGAAACCTAAGTCAACTAGATGTTCAAGTTCCACTCTATTCCTAGGGTTCCTATAGTTGTCACTTGGCCTGGGTATTGGGTCTTTTACCTCATAGTGACATCCACTCAATCATGAAAACAGATCCAACACAGTAGTATCACCAATATATGGAAAGCGATAAAAATGGAATGCAAACATATGCTCAGATAAACATGTACAAATGAATAATCTAAAAGCATAAAAATAAACACCCAAAGAAAAGAAAACAAGAGCTAGGATCAACTCTGGGATGGACCAGCAATAGGTCAATCTGTCCCCAGTGAAGTCGCCAGTTGAAACAACCGGCTGAACTGTCAACTGATAATGAAATCAATGAAGTTGCCATCGAACGTTTTTTATCCCACAGGAAGGGAAAGGTAATAATCGAGTAAACCTGAGAAGGGTGAAATCTAGTTAAACGACTGAGAGATCGGATAAGGGAGTCTATTACGCGAGGGGAAGTTATTAACACCCCACACGTCTGTAGTACTCTATAGTATCCACTCATGTTATCCTAATCTAATGAGTGTGTTCAAAGTCTATGTCTAAGGTCTAAAGTAAAAATAAAGAGGGAATGCATGCAAGAGAAAATAGAAAACAATGTAGGGAAAATAAAGTTGTGATCATTCGGGCCCTACCAGAATACCTACGTATCCCTTTTAAGGAGTCAGAGTTATCGTCGTTCGGCTTATTGTTTTGATGGGTTTGTGTGTTTTATTTGAACAATGTTAGATTCAATAATTCCACCGCAGCTCGACCTTTGGAGACTTACGACCTGTAGTGGAAAGGAACTAACATGCTCTTAAAAGAGAAAAGCCAATTGGAAAAAAGAAAGGAATTGGTTGGTGTTTTTTACCTTAAAAAAAGTTTTTCAAAGTTTTAAATGTTTTATGCATTTGCCGAGAAAAAAAGAAGGTTTTTGTTTTAATGTAAGGATGCAAAAGAAAAGAAAACATCTAAGGGAGACTATCTAAATCTAATCCCTAATGTTATCATACAATGATGGATCCTAAAGTTGAGTTTTGAAGGGAAATCTCTATCCTATGTTGACATGTATGGATAACAATCCTAATGTCTATCTCAAATCATCATCTATAGATGAATCAAGAAGTCCTAAAGGAGTATAGCAAGGGTATATCACCTAAAACTATGTCTATCTCGAACAATCATCTATAGATGAGTCGAGAGCTCCTAAGGGAACATGCTGAGGGTAAATCATCTATAAACATGCACACAAAGATGAAATCAAGTAAGAAATTCAATAAGCTCAAGAGAGCACATACAACGTGTCATGAGTAACGCACGCTAACCCAGGCAAATTCCTAACCAAGATATTGAGGATCAAGGTAGGAAAAAATCAACAATCAAAAGGCTCAAAAGAGCACACCTAGAGAAATCCTATCTAGGCCATCATGCCAAAGAAATTCTAACAAAATAATCATATAGGGAATATGCAATGAGAGAAAAGTCGTCATCTCAATTTCTAAATTGAGTGACTCCTCGATCAACAAAAAATAAAGGAAAGCAATAAAATTTATAGGGATCATGCACTGAGAGCAAAGTCGTGATCTAAATTTCTAAATTGAGTGACTCGTCAATCAACAACAAAGGAAGCAAACACAAGCATAACACATATAGCAAATAAAGTGCATAATTCCTGCTACAGGTCTTTAAACAGCGACTTTGCCACCATGGGGGCTCCCAGAACTATCTAGAAAACTGTAAAAAAACAAAAAGGAGTCAGTGCAATACCAAACGGATAATAATCCGTAGAAAGCAAGCAAAAATGATAAACCTTGAGAACTTCGAGTAAGCTAGCATTATCAAACAAAGCTAGTTATAAATTGTATGTCCAACATAAGCCTCGAAGCAAACGGTGTGAAAATAAATCACAAAAATGATGTGCATCAGACACCATCACAAGATTCATTCTATATAAAAAATACAATCCAGACAAAACACAACCAATATGTGTATTCCTCAAGTCAAGAGGATCAAATGATAAACTTGTTCAAATCGCATTTGTATCTCACAAATAAAGTGAAATACAGACCAAATAGGATATTGAATTTATGTTCCCCAAATAAAGTGGAACATGAATTAATATCATCATGAGAATCCCTTAGTATAAGTCCTTGCACAACCAACACACATGTCAAAACTAACAAGGAAAAACTAAACCAAAAGAGAAAACACAATGAAAAAATGAAACAAAATAAAAAGAGGAAGTTGTTATTTTTTTGCTTGGGAACCTGGGTACCAGGATTTGTGTAGCCGGTTACCCTAACTCATGAATCCAAGAAAATAGCTACTGACTTGAGGTAACCGATTACCATATTTGGGTAACCGGTTACCAAAACTTTGAAGATTTTGGAAATTTGCTTTTGACTTGGGGTAACCAGTTATCACAATTAAGTAAACGGTTACCACGTAACAGTTTTGAAATTTTTTGTGAATGAAATGAATGGTAACCGGTTACCATAATCAGGTAACCGGTTACCCTCGTGTCAGAGGCAGTTTTAACAGATTTTTGAGCATTTTCAAGGGTTTGGATATTTAATCAAACACAAAGTCTCCATACATTCAACACATGATTTTTCATAATTCATGGTTTAGATTCAAATAACACATGATTGATATAAGATCAATAATTAGGCTTCATGCAACATCAACCATTTGATTTAACAATTAAGCACTTTCGTGGAACAATCACTTAAGTCAAATAAATGCTCAATTCAATTATATAATCCTAGATTTACACATGATTGTCAAATCAATTCACAATTCTAGCACTTGAGCTAAGTTCTCAATTCAAAATTCAACCTAGATTCAGTTCATGCTTGATAAAAAAAAGTGTTTCTCAAATAATCACTTATTTCCAAAGTGCTTAATTCAAGAAAACTCACCGATAGAAGTGTAGAGAAGGCATAGGTATAGAGATTGTAACAAACAGATCCAAGATCAGAGAAGAATTGCTCTTGATCTTGACTTTGGATTCTTGATAAAATTGTTGTTATGTTCTTGATCAAAAAGTAGAGAAAACTTTGATTTAATCTTTGAGAATTGAGAGAATTGTTAGACTTGTGTTTTTGAGAATTGGTGAATTATGAGAGCCTCCCCTTTGAAAATTCAGATTTCAAGATTATATACATGGGCTAATTGGGCCTTGGATGAGAAATTGAATTGTGTCTCCATTTGACAATGTAAACTCGATACGTACAAAAAGTGACACATCATCATCCATAAGGAATCTCGAACTGACTCCAAAACATAAAATAAATATCATCAAATTTGTGACGTGTTGCCTAAAGAAAAGGCTCAATCCGATAAACGAGGAGGAATTTATGAATTTTTGAAGTTTCACTAACACGGTGTTAGACAAAAATAATTTATTGTACATAATTTTATTGCGTCACGCGCGAAGAAGACCAAAAACAAAAACCTTCGAGTCACCGTTTGATTTTGGCATTAGAAGAGAAATTGTAGTAGATGAGATTTATGAACTATAACCTCTTGGATTAGCTCAATATGATAAAAATAAAATGAGATGCGAATTTTACCATATCAAACATTAATACAAATGAATTTCGGTTCAGCACGAACATGCCTTCAGAAACTCAAAGTTCACGGGTCTTTCCTTAGTGAATAATCTTTTGACTTCAAAAGACGACATCAAGATGACATTGAGACTGGATTTTGGAAAATAAAACCGCGCGCATACAACATTCCATCTGGGACTTATGAATTTTATAATGCACACGAAACTACGATTCAACACACTTTTCTTTGTATTTTTCATTGTATAACTTCCAAAAGAACTGCATATTCAGAGACCTTTCTTCGAGGATTAGCTTTTGGTCCGAACACAAAAGTTGGAGAGGATATCTAGACAGTTTAAAATCTTCAAGACTCAACCCAAAATACCATTTCCAAAACAAGAGATACGAATTTTTAAACTCATATCGGTTGAAGTACTATTTCCCATTCACACTGCTCTAAATTTATCAGAAACGCCCAAATCTTTCACAACTCGAAATTCTTTGAAAAATATGAGAACTTTGTTGCATTGCTGAAATACCTTGATATCGTGAGTATAGGTTCAATGATATGCATGCATGTATATGCTAACAAGAGTACAAGCCAATTAGAGTTTAAATAAATGAAGAGGACAAATTTTGGGGTACAACACTCATAATAAGTGGTTACCTTTTTAGGAACTTATTTGTTGCCCTTTCCAGGTGGAAGACTTGGTTAAAGAAGAAACTGAGACTCGTTCGTCGTGGGGAAGTTTATTGTTACCCTTTCAAGTGGAAGACTTGAATGAGAAGAAACGGAGACCCATTCGTCATGGGGAAGTTTATCATTACCCTTTTCAAATGGAAGACTTGAATAAGAAGAAACAGAGACCCGTTATTCATGGGGAATTTTATTGTTACCCTTTTCAAGTGGAGGACTTGAATAAGAAGAAACTGAGACTCGTTCATCGTGGGGAGGTTTATTATTACCCTTTTCAAGTAGAAGACTTGATTAAATAAGAAACTGAGACTCGTTCGTCATGGGGAAGTTTATTACCCTTTCATAAAGATGATACTTCCAGATAAATATTTACTTGTGACATTGGTATTCGTTAAAGTTCCTTTTAGTTGCCTTCATTAAAAGTTTGTTGGTTTACCGTCAATAAACATTGGTATGTCGTATGTTTTCTTTACTGTAAATAAACGTCGGTGTATCTTTAGTAAAAATTGATACATTTATCCAGAGTTGGGTGTTTCCCTTTATTGATCATCACTAAAGGATTTTTTCCCCAGTAGACCGGATTTCCCTAGGATATTTCCTTCTCCCCAGTGAAGTTTTCTTCTATACCTTTGAGGACTCCTTGTTATTTCTTTTTCGCATTTAGGCATGTTGCCTTTTCTGGCATCTTAGGGCCAAAAATTTTTTTTTTGTATTTAAGTATCTCCCATCACGTCGAGACGAAGACTTCAATCTTAACAACTCCTGATAGAAGAAACTTAAATAGGGGCATCTATTGTACCCTAATTTTTTACCTAATCCCACCTCCTTTTGCATCATTTGCATGATATTAAAGGATCATCTCAGTCATATTTTCATCCACTAACATTATGAGATTGCAAAGGTATGTTTTCTTTGTTGCTTGTGCAAGGTAGGTTAGAGGATCCAACAATTGGTTGATCAAAGGGCATGTGTTCTTCAAAGATATTAAAGCCCCAAATTTATGGTGACCAAGTAATTATCATCTTCACCACAACTTCATTATAATAGGGTTTCTTTGGATTCATCAAGTGAATTAAGGTTTTGGTGCCTCAGATGAAAATCAGGGATTTAGGGTTGGAGGTCTCCAATTGTGTATCACTCAAGGAATTTATCATATCAACATCTTATGAACTTCAAAGACATCTGAACGTGCTAAGGGTTGCACCATAATCAAGGGTTTCCATTGAAATGGGATAATTTGGATTCATTTGGTACAAAGTCAACTCCAAAGTCAAACTTTGACTTTTGCGATTTTTTCGTCAACCATAGACTTCTCAAGCCAAGAATCATGAAAATGTGATTAAAAAGTTAATTTGATCAAGAGGAATCACAAAATTTGAGATAACTTATGAAAAGGGCAAAGTAGAAGATATTGAAAATTTCACTAAGTACCAAGAATTCATGATCAAATATGCTACATTGCAAAGCTTTTAACTTATTCACCAAGTAACCACTTTTCTTGATCCAATTCTCAAATTAAAGAGAATGTTTCATACTACAACTTTGTCATTTAGGTTTGATCTCCAAACAATGCATAGATTTGAAGATATTAATTGATGAAGTTAGCACCTCAAAATTGTAAAAACCTCAACACTTCGAAAAATTCTAAAGTGTTTGTTTCAGTCTAAAATACCAAAGTTATAAGACATTTTTCACCAAGATCCCATCTGATTCAAGGAAAGTGGTCAACATGGAATATGTAGAGGATGTTTCAAGCTTTCCATAATCTCAATGATCATGAAAATAGGATTCTTGCGCTAGGAGAATCAAAGAGATGAACATAGTCTCTTACAAACTGAATTTAAAGTCATTTTGCCATGACCAACTTCTTTGCACACGAGCCTAAGCAAGGAGATCGCACTTTCCAGGTCATTCAACTTGTAAATCTCACCATAAGTGAGTGTTTACACAACTGATTGATCCATTATCCAAGTTTTTGAAACATTTTCCAAACCATTTTTCCATTTAGAGGAGAAAGGCATCATTGCCATTTTTAAAAAGCATGTTTTTTGCACAATGTTAATGCATTGAGGTTTGTAGTGGTTCCTTCTTGTCATACTCATGCACAAAATAAATAAGTAACATACTTGAGCCATCCAACAACTTCAGAAGCAAGTGTACCATGCCTTAGAACCATCATCTTTATGTAACTTGTCGTTTCTATTCCAACCAAACCATAACTCAAAAACTTGCATTTGAAACCAATTCACTTCCTCTGAGTTTTCCCTATAAATAGGAGGTTCATTTGCACTCCAAAAGACACCAATTCACAACCTCAAAAGCTCTCAAACTCAGAAGCTACACACAAAACTCCATTGTTGCAACTTCTGACATTAAGTACCAAACACTCAATCCACTCGTTCATTTTCACTCTAAATTATTTACAAAACTTCTATAACTCATATAGAACTCATCCAAACCCCATTGCACAATTGTAACACCTCCACCATCATCCTCCATCTCTCACTTTTCAAGTTTGCAAGTCGACTTGGGCAGAAGGTGTGAGGCTATCTCAAGGCAAGCTAATCATTCCATTAGATTCACCAAGGTCTAAAGAAGCTATTCACATCATTACTTCTCATCTGGATGCATTTAAAAAACCATTGGGCTTTCTCCAAGAGGTAGCATTTTTGCATCTTATCATATTCACTCATACGTTCATCATTCTGAATGATTCTTGATACCACTGTGTTAGTTTCAATGTGAACATTGAAAGCCCTAACAGTTTGGGCATTGATTGTTAATAATTGTCATTTACTTTTTTTGTGAATATTTTTAGGGTTTACAGGTTCTTGAGTAAATTCATGTTAATCTTTGAGTGTTGATTTATATGATTGATATGTTTAAATTCCTTGTTAAATTCTAAACAACTTTGATGTTTACATCTTTGGAAATGGTTGAGAAATGAGGAAGTTTGAAAAATGGCCATCGATGTTTTTTAAGGTTGACGATGATGTTCATATGGCACGTTGTTGTACACCAAAATTTTCCCTCTCATTTCTCAAGTAATCTCTCACAAGATCTCTATTGATTTAAGACTGCACAAGGTTTGATCAGCTCAAGACACCTCCTCTAACACTGATGACTGAAAATTAGGGTCTAAGTTTGCACAAGGAAAAATGGATTTTTAATTCCCCAAATTACTTTCATGGATCATTTTGGACCCTCAAGATTTCTCATGTCAAGTTTCAAGTCTTGGATCACATTTTTGCTCAGTCAATTGATCAGTTGACCTAAAATCAGTTGTATTGGGGAAAAAGTCAATTGTGATCAATTTACAGTCAAACTTCATAATTTTTTATTCATATCAACACCATGAACTCATTTATGTCAATTTATCAAGTTTGGATCACAATTCATCATGAAATTTGATCAGATCATCAAAAGGGCAAAATGGTCAAAATTAGGGTTTTGACTGAGAAGGTGCCATTTTTATTTTTGACCTAACAATTGACTTATTGGTTCAAGGAATGATCTCAAGGATTCAAATGATTCATTTTTACCTAATGGCATGGCTCAAAACATTCCTCAAGATCAATTGACTGATAGTTGATTTTTAGTCAACTAATGAAAAGTCAATTGTGCACTGGAAAGTCAAACTTTGACTTTTTGATCAAAATCAAGTTTCAAAGATTATAATTCATCAAGACATGTCAAAGTATGAAACTTGTTCATCAGGAAATCAAAAAGTCAATATTTCATTTTGAAAAGTTAAAATTTCTAAACATAGAATTTTTTGTAAGTGTTAGAAATTCACATTTTTTCACAACTTTGAGCCAAATTTACACTATGATGCAAGATGATTCAAAGGAAACTTCCAACATGAAAGTTTTAGATCTCAACGAGATCTAAAAAATTGTAGAACATAACTTTTCCTAGAAATGCTTAGATTTCAAGTTATGATTTTGTGAAGACATGTTCATGAAACTTGAGGACTTAGTGAAATTTTGCCCTAGTTTAGGCAGGATTTCGACCTAACTTCATGGCAATTTTTAACATAGTTCCAAATTGAATATTCAAAAATGTACAATATATAGGTTGTAGAGGATGTTACAAGCTTTCCAAAATGTCCAAGTACTCATTGAGATCATACTTGAGCAAGTAGAATCGAAGGAAAAAAGTTAAGGTTTCATTCTTTAATTACAAGCCATTTCGTGATGAACACATAATCCAATCTCAATGTTAGGCTGCATAATCTTGCTTTGCAGGCCTTCTAACTTGTGTATCTATCCATCATTAATGGATTACACAAACTTTTGAGCTATAATCCAAGTGGTTTAAGTATTGCCCAATTTAAATTTCCATTTTGGGAAGAAAGTTAACAATGTCATTCTTGAAAAGCATGCGTTATGCACAAAGTCAATTCTTGAGCCTCTCACTTGTTCCCTCTGATCACACTCCATCTACAAAGTCAGAAGCAAGTTTATTTAAAGCATAACCACTCTACAATAGCAAGTACAAAGGGCATTTTAAACTTGATTTCTCAAGAAAATCACATGTTGAGCTTAAACATGTGGTTTTGAATTCTGATCAAATACAAGTCTCCAAACTTGTTGCTTATAAATAGAGGCCCTATTTGCAAGTTAACACACGAGCTTAAGCACCCTGAAACTCTCCCAAACTCCCTCAAGCCAAAAATTATCCAAAAATTCCATTGATGCACAGATTTTAACTTTGAACTCCAAACTCAAAATCTACTTGTGTGTTTCTTGGCTTTTCATTTCCAAAAGTTCCTAAACATCATCTACAAATAATCCCACACCCTGTTACACGACTGTAACACCATTTTCATCAACCTCCATAACCAAAAACAGAGCACTACAAGTTGACTTCTCCAAGCCATTCCAGCCATCCATTGCTCAAGTTAATCATTGCATTAGCTTCCTGGGAACTTGAGGAAGCTAACCTGGTCATTGCAGCACCTTTAATTAAGCTCATTTGCATTTCATGATTTCCAGTTTTGAGGTATCATTTCTGAACTTCTATCTTTTCATTTAGGCATTGTTAGGCTTTCATTTGTGAAGATAAAATATAGACATCATTGCCCTGAAACTGTACATGTCCATATATTTCATTTATATTGCTTGAGTAGTGAGAATTTTAAGTTTGAACTTTCTGAAAAAGTTAGGTCAGAATTTGTTACTTTTAGAAATTATCATTCATCTCTGATGTATAACTTATGATATTTATATGGTTGGATTAATATGGAAAAATTGAGCAACTTTCATGTTTGCATCTTTCATTTTTGTTCAGAAATGATCAAGTTACCGGAACCATGGCTGGAGGTTGAAGATGAAGTCATTTTCTGAACTTGACTTGTGTTATGTATTTATTGTTTTGTTTATGTTACCGAATGTACAGCCAACCAGTGGCCAAGGTAACGTGCGTGTATAGTGAGGGTCATGGGTTCAAGACCCAGCTGTTGTACCCCAAAATTTTCCCTCTCATATTTCTCAAAACATGGCAAGAAAAATCTCCAAGTGGCTCAAGATTGCTCAAGAGTTGGACAGTCAAGCTATCTCCTAAGGCAGTCAACCTCAAATTAGGGTTTTGTGTTGCATCAAGATCCTTGAATACAAATGACCTCAATTTCTCCCCAATGTCCTAATATGTCCTCAAGGTCATCCATGTCAAATTTCAAGCCTTGCAGAGGAAGTTTGCTCAGTCAATTACTCAAAGGGTCCAAAAATTGACTGAGTTAGGGCAAAAGTCAACTGTGACCTATAAACAGTCAAACTTCAAGATTTTTTGTCAAAATTATCATTTTTAAGGATATTTCATCATTTGATCAAGGGTTGATCATTATTCATCAAGGATTGCTCAAAATTCATCAAGACTCAAAAGTTGCTAAATTAGGGTTTTGTAGGAAAAGTCAAACCAACTTTGACCAAGCATAACTTTCTCATACTTTATGAGAAATGACCCATCCAAAGCTCATTTTAAATAGGATGCAATTTCCTACAACCCATCTTCATACCCCAAGATCATAAAATGTACTCACAAGAAGTCATAAATTTGGACATTATAGGTCATTTTTGAAAGTCAACAAAAACACCTTTTTTTTCAAAGCTTATAACTTGAGCATGTAATATAAAATTGATATGATACCAAAAGGTTTGTTTATAGGACATCTCAAGCTTTCTAAAAAGTCCAAGAACACTTCCAAAAGTTCAAAATTGAAGGCGTTATGCATTGTTGAAGTTGGGCATTTTTGCAAAATTGCCAAAAGTCAACTACCCCCAAAACTTCAAATTTTGTCAAATGGGCCCATTCTTTTCCACTTTATTTGAGCTTGCATCATTGTCCACGTGTCCTAGCTTCATCCATGAGCCCATATCTTTTATTTTATTTTATTTTTTATTGAATTATTTCATTTTTAATCAAATTAAATAATAAAAATCCAAAGCTTTGGTTACATGATATCTTTTGATTGTTTCAGGTTTTAATTGTCATCATAATCATCATCAAAATTCGTATCAAGCATATCATGTACAAAAAGATGGAGATTTGATAAATTTGGCAAGCTTTAAAGGATAAATCAAATCAAATCATAAGGCATTGATTTAGAGAGATTTGATTCATGATTCTTGACCTAATATATTCCATGATACATATAGAAGGAAAAGGCACGAAATTGAGGGCTAGAGGCTGCAAGAACAGAAAGAACAAATCTTGGAAAAAGTGTGAAAAAGCTTGAGTTCGAATTCACCCTTAGAGGCAAATTCAGAAGCGAAGAACGATTCCAATCAATTCCTGGGTGATCACATAACCCTCCTGGATCCCAAGCAACCTCTCAAACATGCCCAAAAGCACTGTAAGAGTCACAAAAAAATCACTTCTTTCTTGAATTCGTATATCCTTATTTCTCCATCTTTTGTACAAACCATTTGCATATTCATGATCCTCATCAAATTTACAACCTTTTTGTATTATCCAATTTCATTTATCTGATCTGTGAAGCCAAGCGCCATATCTAGGGTTTCGTGGTTGGTTTTTGGGCGTTTCTTTTACAGGTAAAATTAGCCCCAATAATGGCCATGGACATGACCAGAAGAGAAGGACGAACTCAAGCATGTGCTTGGAATTGATTTTCATGGACTGGAATGGATTTTAGAATGAGCCTATGCATTTAGCTCGGATCTAAATCCGCAGGTAAAGTTACAGGGTTGGAAGGTCAGGGACGACAACGTGTCTCCCTCTGATTGGCCTGATTCAAACACGCGCACCCTATTTTATTTTTCTGGCATATTAATTCATTTTCTCATATTATCATTATTTTGTATATTATTAACAATTGAGGCACATTGCCCTAGTGGCGAAGCAGGCAAGGAAAACACCAACAGGACCTGGGTTCGAATCCCAGGTCCCCCATGCTATTTGTTATTTTATTTCTTCAAGTATTCCAGTGCGCCTAAGGAGTAGCTGTACATCATACACCATCATCTAATCAATGGACAGATGGCCCATGGCCAGATCTGATGGATGGAGATGGAACGTCCACCATGGAACCAAGTCAAAGTGCACACACTGGATCTCATAAAGTCATCCAGGCCAACACAATTGGGCCATGGAATTTGTTTCTCAAACCCCACTAATCAGGCCCACACCCCTAACTCTTTCTATTTCATTTTCTTTTTTTTTTAATTATTTGTTTTATTATATTTTTATTATCAATTAACCAATCAAATTTTTTCTTAATAAAGTTAAAACCACAAAAATATTTTCTTCATAAAATCAAATCTTCATTTTTGTTAACAAATATTAATTTAATTAATTTAGGCCATTAATTAGGAATAACTTTAATATATTTTTCAATAATTAAAATTAACTTAGACATAATTAGGTTTTATTAACATTGATCAATTTTATTTTTATTTATTAAAATACCGAAAATCCAAAAATATTTATTTTCATTAATTAATTAATTAATTTAATTTAATAATTAACTTAGTTTAATTTCTTTCTTAATTCAAAAATAACCAAAAAAATCTTTTCTTTAATGGCAAAGGGTCAAAACCCTAGAACTTGCGCCCGATTTAATTTCCCGCACGCGATCCATTTTATTCAATATTGTATTTGTTTCCGGAATGTAATAGATAATTAGGACTATTTTTATCGCTTTATTTATTTTCCGAATTTAAATTTCAAAGGGTTGCTTTTGGCGATGTAAATACCCGACGCCTTGTAATTTACTTTCCGCAATTTAATTTCTGCAACTTATAAACTGTTAGATGTTTGATAATAGCGATGCATGACAAGAATGAATGTTTAACCTAAAATCAACATAGATAACCATTGACATGTGCAAAGACAAAATAACTGAAAACGACACACTCGCACATGCGCACTCTTAGGGTACACCCCACTTGGTTGCCTTCATACGCGGTCATTGAGTATAGGTCACTTTAGAGGTCGCCCTCTTGTCCTAAGATCATAGTCGCCTCGAAACGGTTGCCTCGGATATTGTTGCCTCAAAAACAAATGATCTAAGACATTAGGGTTACTGCTAAGGCGTCCTAACATTGCTTTAGTGACCGCACGTCCCTAATTCGAATTGACCCTCAAACTCCAACGACGGTGCTACCCACTCATTCATAGTGGGATAGCATTGTCTAAAGGAAGATAGCATAGAACGATTCCCTTTTTTGAGTAGGTAGATGGTTCTTAAGTACTTGCTCTCTCCAAAACAAAACAAAACTTTTCACACTTACACCTTTCAAACAAAAAACTTCTTCAAACCCAGAAACACAAAGAAAAGTAATTTTGAAAACATTATGAGCAAGTACCTAAGAGCCCGTGGATAACCACGGATATAAAGGGTGCTAACACCTTCCCTTTCTATAATCTACCCCCCGAACTCGAGAAATATTTCAAAAAGGAATTTTTCTGTGTTTTTTTTCCTTTCCCAGTTGGATAAAATAAAAGTCGGTGGCGACTCTTGCTTACCGCGACATTTTGCAAACACAAAAGCAAAACGCAAACCAGCATTCCAAAAAAACAGTCAGTTCTTTCCAACCGTATCACAGAACTGGTGACTCTGCTGGGGACGCTTATAAGTGGGGTGTACCTTAGGATTAGATCATTGTGTTTTCAATTGTTTGCTTTGTATGATTTATCTTTGTGGGCTTGAATCGGAGTTACTATAGATCCTAACTCGGATCTGGGGGCACCCTTTAGGTAAGTAGCAATAAACTGTGAGGGAACTGTACAGCGTAGACCGATACGGTTGAAGCAGTAGCTACGTTGGTGTGGCATTTTAGTATGTACCAATATCCCTTGTGTTGGAACGAGGAGAATATAGGTCTGGTAAGGGGTCATTAAGCACCAACTGACCTTAGAACCTTTAAATTGACCAACTTGGCCATAGAACAGTAGTAGTATGCTACACTCATTGAGACTAAACTCTCGCGATGATTCCAGACGCAAGAAAAGGTTTCTAAACTGGAATTATGATCGATTGAGGGTAGTCAGTGATATTGAGATCCTCTAGAACCCGGTTACTATTTTTAGGACAGGTTTAAACCAACTGAACTGAAAGAGGGTAGTACCTAGACTCCTTGCCAGCCTGAAATCTAAGGGCTCTTTGTGTGACTTGTGTGCCTTTACCATGTTTGCTATTTGTGGATACTTGTGATGTGCTTTCTATCATGACATCATGACATCATAAATTGCATACATCTTGCATTGGACTAACCTATTTCAAAGACAGGAGAGATTCATCTTTGTTCTGTTTTGTAGGTCATGGCACCCATGCGTAGGAACACCATCCGGATCAACTTTGTCCAGGTTCCCACTATACTTAAAGAATTGGTTGAAAAGATGTCAGATACTACTTCCTTTATCAGAAGACATGGGCATCTTCTTAGTTTGGTCACTTCTAAATTGGACGAGCAGATGACGAGTGTCCTAGTCCAGTTCTATGATCCACTGTACCATTTCTTTACTTTTCAGGACTACCAGTTGGTCCCCACCTTAGAAGAATTCTCTGATCTTCTTGGTATCTCTATTCTGGAGCAGACCCCGTTCACAGGTTGGGAGAAGATCCTGAGGCCGGAAGAGATTGCTTCAGCCCTTCATATGGTAAAGGATGAGGTAATGGCTAATTGGGAAACTCGTAGTGGAGCAAAGGGCTTTCTGACTAAGTTCTTGGTTGGTAAGGCTAATCATTTCTGGGATAGTCTAGACTTCCAGGCATTCGAAGATATTCTGGCTCTTCTGATATATGGCTTGGTGTTGTTTCCTAACTTTGACTCCTTTGTTGATGTGAATGCGGTAAAAATCTTCATCTCTGGTAATCCTGTACCCACTCTCTTGGGTGACATTCTTCATCAGCTTTATTCCCGTACTGATCAGAAGCGGGGAACCTTGATGTGTTGTGCTCCATTGTTGGCAAGGTGGTTTATTTCTCACCTTCCCAAATCAGTTCTGAAGAACAAAGAAGGCATGGGCTAGGCTTATAGGGTTATGTCTCTCTCTCACAATGACATCATTTGGACTATTAAGGGTATGGATGAGGTGGCTATTATTGATCACTGTGGGGAATACCCCAATGTTCCACTGATAGGAACCCATGGAGGAATTACTTACAATCCATGTTTGGCCTTACGTCAGTTCGGGCGAGCCAGAAGGAAAGGACCTCATGAGCTGCTAATGCCTAGTATCATCTTTGATTTTCAAGGCGATAGTGACGAGAAATGCCGCAGATTCATAAGGGCTTGGGATAGAGTTCACAGATCTGATCCACACGAGTTGGGTCCAAAGACTTCTCTTTCGATGGAGCCATATCTCAGATGGGTTCGCATCCGTGCCCAAAAGCTGGGAATGTCGTGTGAAGTCGTATTGCCCATCATTGTTGAAGTTGCTAATGAAGATGGAGTTCTTCCTACTATCTTACACCCTTACATGCCTACTGACATTGGGGCATTGAAGAGGTCTTGGATGCAGCTGAGGGAAGAATGGGATACTTACCGGGAAAAGTATCACGAGCAAGAGAGAAAGATCCAGAAGTTGACAAGGCAGTTGGAGAGAGAGAAGATCATCAATGACTATGTCAACACTAAAGGCAAACGACCATGGGAGCGTTGATGTCCTTTGATTACTTCCAGTTTTTATTTACTTTTCAGTATTTCCTTTCTTGTAACGCCTTAAGGGAAATTTGTTGAACAATTAATTTCAATGTTTATCTAATAAAAGTATGTTTCATTTCTTGTTTACGAATTTGAATCTCTCGATATCTTTGAAATCATATCATACGCATTTCATTCCATGCACCTCATAACAGGTACCCTTACAGGTTTTCTCATCTTCTTCGTTGTTTATTTCAGCATCATGTCTTCTGAACCATCGACTGAACAAGCAATCAAGGCTCTGCAGGCTCAAAATGCCCAATTCCAAGAGTTGTTCATGAATCTAGCTAAGGGTCAGTAAGATCTGAAGACCCTTATTCTGAAAGAGAAGAAGAAGAAGAAGAAGAAGAAGAAGAAGAAGAGGACAGTCCTGTTTAACACGGGTCACAAGTTCGGAAACAGGCTACGAGATGAAATTGATTTGACCACCTCATCTGGAGGGAAAGATAGTCAAGAAGAAAGGAGGGCTCTTAGCCCTGTGGTTTCAGACAACGAGACAGACTTCGACGAAGACCAGTATCCTCCGGTTGAGGATAGATACAAGCAACTGGAAGACCGGTTGAGTGCGATGGAAGTTCAGAAGGTGCCTGGTCTAGACTTTGGAGATCTGGGTCTGTCATCTGGGGTGGTGATTCCCCACAAATTCAAAGCACCAGCCTTGGCTAAATACGACGGAATTTCTTGCCCGAAACTGCACCTCCAGTCGTATGTAAGGAAGATTCATCTGTACACCGCTGATAAGAACCTATGGATCCACTTCTTTCAAGACAGTCTCTCAGGGACTCAGCTTGAATGGTTTTACCAGTTAGAAGGAGCCAGTATCCGCAGTTGGGAAGATTTGGCTGCTGCTTTCTACAGGCAGTACCAATACAATGCCGACCTCGCTCCCACGCGTACCCAACTCCAGGGTATGTCTATGGGAATGGGTGAAGGTTTCAAAGATTATGCTCAGAAGTGGAGGGATCTCGCTGGAAGAGTGCAACTACCCTTGACTGATAGGGAGCTAGTGGATATGTTTCTGGGGACCTTGTCTGGTCCGTTTTTCAACCATCTGATTGGAAGCTCTTCGTCTGTGTTTCCAGAGCTAATTATGACCGGTGAAAGGATTGAGGCTGGTATTAAGCCTGGTAAGATACAAAAGGGTGCTTCATCGAGCACCAAGAAAAAGCCTTTTAAGAAGGAGTCCAGTGTTGTTTACAGTTCGAAAAGCCAGAATAGACCTGAATGTCGCCAAGCTATTAATGCGGTTGTTATTTCAAGACCTGTTGGGGCTCCTCGGCGCAACAATCAACAAAAGGCCGAGAGACCTCGAAGGCAATTCACCCATCTCAACATGACTTTGTCTCAGATTCTGCCGCAGTTATTGAAAACCAATCTAGTAACTCCAAGGGAGGCTCTGTAGAATCCCAACACTGCATCACCTAAGTACAACCCTAATGCCCGTTGTGCTTTTCACTCTGATAGCCCGGGACATGATACAGATGATTGTTGGGCTTTGAAGAACAAAATACACGACTTGATCGATGCGAAGGAGATTGAGTTTGGAGCACCAGAAAAGCCTAAACAGGGTGTGGGAGTGAATGCTATCGGGGATGACGATGATGAAGAATTTGACATTGACAGTTGGATCTATCCAACTGTCGATGGTGGATTAAGCAACTGGGCAGCGAAGGATTCTATGTCGGTTTCAGTTATCACCCAGTAATGAGACTTTTGTTTTTGAATTTGTAACAGACAATGTTTTAAACTCTATGGCCCGGTGTCTTACCCGGGGCACCGTGGCTTCATATGTGAGGGCTTTATGTGTGTCATTTTCATATATCATTAATAAAAGCATTGGACGTTTCTTGCAATTCAAATCTTGCGCTCCTTATTTTTCTTTTATTACATATTGCAAAATAGCTATTTTACACACACTCACATATACAGGTCTACATCCACTCTGGATCTCACTGGTAACGACTCTGCTACTGCCAGTTATGACTTCGAAAGTCCGATCAACTTAGCCGAAGACGAAGGTGAAGATGATTGCGAAGTGCCTGGTAAACTTGCAAGACTGTTACTTCAGGAAGAGAGGGTTATTCAGCCGCACGAAGAACCGGTGGAATCAATAAATCTGGGTACAGATATAGACAAGAAAGAGGTCAAGGTTGGTGAAAACCTGGAGCTTAGTGTGAAACAACGGTTGATTCAGATGCTACATGACTACATTGAGATCTTTGTCTGGTCTTGCGAAGATATGCCTGGGTTGGATACCGATATTGTGGTTCACCGATTGCCTACCAAGGAAGACTGCCCTCCAGTGAAACAGAAGGTCTGCCGAATACGCCCAGATATGTCTGAGAAAATCAAGGTTGAAGTTATGAAACAGTTTGACGCTGGTTTTCTAGCAGTTACTTCTTACCCACAGTGGGTGGCCAATGTGATTCCTGTGCCGAAGAAAGATGGTAAGGTTCGAATGTGTGTTGACTATAGGGATCTGAACAGGGCAAGTCCCAAGGATGACTTCCCTCTGCCTCATATCGACGTTCTGGTTGACAACACCGCACAGCATAAGGTATTCTCCTTCATGGACGGTTTCTCCGGTTATAATCAGATTAAAATGGCTCCCGAAGACATGGAGAAGACAACCTTTGTTACTCAATGGGGTACCTTTTGCTACAAGGTCATGCCTTTTGGACTGAAAAATGCTAGGGCAACGTATCAGCGTGCCATGGTCGCCTTGTTCCATGACATGATCCATCATGAGATTGAGGTATACGTCGAAGACATGATTGCAAGATCCCAGACTGAAGGAGAGCATCTGGACCACCTTCAGAAGTTATTTTACAGGTTAAAATTGTACAAACTGAGGTTAAACCCGAACAAGTGCACCTTCGGGGTGAGATCTGGTAAGTTGCTGGGCTTCGTCGTAAGTGATAAAGGTATTCAAGTGGATCCGGCAAAGGTGAAGGCCATACAAGAGATGTCAACTCCCCAAACAGAGAAAGAATCATAGGCTTTCTGGGACGACTAAACTACATTTCCCGATTCATCTCACACTTGACCGCTACTTGTGAACCAATCTTCAAGTTACTAAAGAAAGATCAAGTAGTACGTTGGAACGATGAATGCCAGGCCGCTTTCGAAAGGATCAAAGAGTATCTCCAAGAGCCACCCATTTTGATGCCTCCAGTTGAAGAGAGACCCTTAATCCTATACTTGACAGTACTCGACAACTCAATGGGGTGTGTGTTGGGTCAGCATGACGAGTCTGGCCGAAAAGAGCATGCTATTTATTACCTTAGCAAAAAGTTTACCGACTGCGAGACCCGATACTCATTTCTCGAGAAAACTTGCTGCACTTTGGCATGGGCTGCTCGCCGGCTGAGACATTATATGCTGACTCACACTACTCTATTGATAACAAAGATGGATCCAATCAAGTATATCTTCGACAAGCCTGCCTTGTCCGGAAGAATAGCAAGATGGCAGATGATCTTGACCGAGTATGACATCCAGTATACGACCCAAAAGGCAATCAAGGGAAGTGTGTTGGCAGATCACTTGGCACATCAGACAGTGGATGATTACCAGTATATGAACTTTGAATTCTCGGACGAGAATATCATGATAGTGACTGACTGTGAGACACTTAGACCGGATGAAGGACCTGAGGAAGGATCCCGATGGTCTATGTACTTTGATGGAGCTTCGAATTCCTTGGGTAATGGCATTGGCGCTGTGATCATATCTCCTAAAGGCTCACATACTCCGTTCACCGCCCAACTATGTTTCAACTGCACCAACAACATGGCGGAGTATGAAGCGTGCATCATGGGTCTTCGAGCAGCAATTGACCTAAGGATTAAGTTCTTGAGTGTTTTCGGAGATTCCGCTCTCGTGATCAGTCAGACCAAAGGCAAGTGGGATACGAAACACCCTAATCTTATTCCTTACAAGGAGTATGTATTGACGTTGCTCCCACATTTCGAGGAAATAACCTTTGAACACTTCCCTAGAGAGGAGAATCAGTTGGCGGACGCACTAGCTACGATGTCTTCTATGTTCAAAGTTAATTGGGACAACGAAGCTCCCCGGATTATCATTGAAAGATTGGACGAACCTGCACATTGCTGTGACATTGAAACTGAAGAGGTAGCAGATAAACAATGGTTTCATGAGGTGAAGAGATACCTTGAGGCTCAGGAATACCCCGAGGGTGCATCTGTTAATGACAAGAAGTTTCTGAGGAGGTTCGCAGCGAAGTTTTTCATCAGCAATGGTATCCTTTACAAGCGTAACCATGATTCAACCTTACTGCAATGTATGGATAAGAACGAGGCAGAAAGGATCATGGCAGATTTACACGAAGGTACCTTCGTAATTCATTCCAGTGGACACACCATGGAAAAGAAAATCCTTCGGGCAGGATATTTCTGGTCCATAATGGAAGCCGACTGTTATCAGCATTCTCGGACATGTCACAAGTGCCAAGTTTATGCTGATAAGGTGCACATACCTCCAGTTCCTCTGAACGTCTTGACGGCACCTTGGCCTTTTGCAATGTGGGGCATTGATATGATCGGCGAGATCAGACCTACAGCATCCAACGGGCATCGTTTCATCTTGGTAGCAATTGATTACTTTATGAAGTGGGTTGAAGCAGCTTCCATCGCTACAGTAACCAAGAACATCGTGGCACGGTTCATTCGGCACAACCTGATCTGTCGATATGGTGTACCAGAGAGGATCATTACGGACAATGGTACAAATCTCAATAATAAGATGATCATCGAGCTCTGCAAGCAGTTCAAGATACAGCATCACAATTCTTCTCCCTACCGGCCGAAGATGAATGGGGTTGTAGAAGCGGCTAATAAAAACATTAAGAAGATTGTGCAGAAGATGACAGTTACATACAAAGATTGGCACGAGATGTTACCATTTGCTCTTCATGGGTATCGTACCTCAGCACAGACGTCAACAGGGGCAACACCCTATTCCTTGGTATATGGCATGGAGGCTATATTACCCATTGAAGTTCAGATACCCTCTCTTCGGATCATGAAAGATGCAGGTTTGAGCGAAGATGACTGGATCCAGACCCGGCTTGATCAGTTGAACTTAATCGACGAAAAGAGACTCACTACTATTTGTCATGGTCGGACGTACCAAAAACGGATGATCAAGGCATTTAACAAGAAAGTCAGACGACAAGAGTATCAAGTTGGGGACCTGGTTATCAAGCGCATCATACTACCTCAAGGTGATCCCAGGGGAAAATGGACCCCTACTTACGAAGGGCCATTTATGGTTAAGAACATTTTCTCAGGAGGAGCTATGATTCTAACCACCATAGATGGTGACGACCTTCCTCGCCCCGTCAATGCAGACAGTGAAAAAATACTACGCATAATCAAAGACCCGCTAGGTTGACTGGCCTAGGAAAAAATAAGGGCTTCCCGGCGAACCAAAAGGGTTCGGGCAAAAATAAGGGATGAAAATGAAAAAATCTGTACACCCGGCAAGTCGAAAACCTGAAAAGGCGGCTTGGGCAAAAATGGGTATCCCGGTGGACTGAAAACCCGAAAGGGCGGTCCAGGCAAAAATTAGGGATTAAAGCATAACACTATGTCTCATTGGATCACCTTGCAACCAGACTTCGGTATCGACTATCAAGCTCGGACGACACTAATCAATCTGATCTACCTTCAACCAATAGTAGAGTGATGAGATGCTCGAGGACATAAAGGCAATCGCAGAGTTGAAACTCAGTGGGATCATTCACATGGCTGTTTTTGTTTAGTTTTTCACAAATTGTGTAAATTCTATTATTCGGTGGCGTTCTCTTATTAGGACGTCAGCCTCTTGTACAATACAATTCATTTTCAAAGAAATTTCAAACTGTTTTTTATTTATCTGTTTTGATTTGAAAAGAACGTCCAATGTTCATTTTTTATATATGCATTTGACATTAATTGCTGCTCATGAATATTTACATGCGAAACAAAAGACGATTACGGGTAACATCAAAAACAGGGGCAATAAAAATGGTCCAAACTATACAGTTGCTCTGTCCACCAGGTACAAAGGTAGATTCAACAGAAGAATATGGCTAGGATACCTTCACTCCCCGCAGAGTAAGACAGTAATGATAGCTCTCCCAAACTGAGACTTGCAACTGTGAATGAATCAGTAATATTCTCCCCAAGTAGAGTTTATCTACCATCAGCACTAAAAAGGCTTGATATCCCCGGCAGCCTTAATATTCCCCAACGGAGTATAAGAATGCTCCCCGGCAGGGTACAAGATATCCCCAGTGGAGTTAAAATTTTCCCAGCGCAGTCTGAAAAAGCTTCCCCAGTGGAGTTAAAGAATCATCCCCAGTAGCCTCTCGAAGTTTATCCCCAGTAGACTCTGGAAGTTTATCCCCAGCGGAATACAAAAATAAATCTCCCCAACCGAGTTCAAAGGATCATTCCCAGCAAAGCTCAGAGGATTATCCCCATAAAGGTCTAGCAGGTAATCCCCAGTAAAGTCGCCACTGAGAGATCGTCCCCAGCGGAGTTCTTTCCTTTCATAAACAGGAATTAAATCCCCAATAGGATTCAATATCACCATCAATGATAATTCATCCCGACAGAATTTATCAGTGGAATCTTCAACAGAGCATCTCTTCCCCATAGAGTAATCTCCTCATCAGTTTATTCCCCCAACGGAGTCATCCTCTCCTGCAGGTTTATTCTCTTTGTTCGCCATCCCCAGCGGAAACGAAGAATCCAGCTTTGTTCTTCAGTAGCTATCCAGGATTTATTTTCCCCAGCTAAAAACATTACATTTCCATACATCATGATACACACATATACGCATCATATAACACAATCTCATTTATTTTGAGAACATCATTGCTTGATCCATATCATGCATTGCATATGACTGACCTTTACCTTTCAGGAAAGATGCAGTTAAGTTCTCAGCTATGTCGAAGACCTTCTCTGGTTCAGTCTGATCGATGCTAAGATCTCCCTGATCCTTATTCCAGTTGAAGATATTCTAAGACTTTTGTCTGGTTCAGTTAAATCGATTCTAAGATTTTTTTGATTCTTATCCAGTCAAAGTTAATCCAAGACCATCTCTGGTTCAGTCAGATCGATGCTAAGATCTCCCTAATCCTTATTCCAGGTGAAGATATTCCAAGACTTTCTTCTGGTTCAGTTAAATCAATTCTAAGATTTTTCCGATTCTTATCTAGTCAAAGTTAATCCAAGACCTTCTCTGGTTCAGTCAGATTGACGCTAAGATCTCCCAGATTCGTATTCCAGTTGAAGATATTCCAAGACTTTCGTCTGGTTCAGTTAAATCGATTCTAAGATTTTTTTGATTCTTATCCAGTCAAATTTAATCCAAGACCTTCTCTAGTTCAGTCAGATCGATGCTAAGATCTCCCTGATTCTTATTCCAGTTGAAGATATTCCAAGACTTTTGTCTGGTTTAGTTAAATAGATTCTAAGATTTCTCTGATTCTTATCTAGTCAAAGTTAATCCAAGACCTTCTCTGGTTCAGTCAGATTGACGCTAAGATCTCCCTAATTCGTATTCCAGTTGAAGATATTCCAAGACTTTCGTCTGGTTCAGTTAAATCGATTCTAAGATTTTTCTGATTCTTATCCAGTCAAAGATAATCCAAGACCTTCTTTGGTTCAGTCAGATCGACCTAAGATCTCCTTGATTCTTATTCCAGTTGAAGATATTCCAAGACTTTCGTCTGGTTCAGTTAAATCGATTCTAAGATTTTTCTGATTCTTATCCAGTTAAAGTTAATCCAAGACCTTCTCTGGTTCAGTCAGATCGATGCTAAGATCTCCCTGATTCTTATTCCAGTCGAAGACCTCCCATCAACAATCTCCAAATGGCATCTGTAAGCCCATTCCCGACTTCACGATGTTGATACCACTTATTGCGAGTGCAAATTTCTGGGCACTCTAGTGTTTAATCATCTTCCACCTTCGGATCACGAAAGGCACGAAAGCCAATCTATATCCTCAGGTTTAAGAAGATTGAACAGGGGCAGCTGTTGTACCCCAAAATTTTCCATCTCATATTTCTCAAAACATGGCAAGAAAAATCTCCAAGTGGCTCAAGATTGCTCAAGAGTTGGACAGTCAAGTTATCTCCTAAGGCAGTAAACCTCAAATTAGGGTTTTGTGTTGCATCAATATCCTTGAATCCAAATGACCTAAAGTTATCCCCTATGTCCTAATATGTCCTTAAGGTCATCCATGTCAAATTTTGAGCCTTGCAGAGGAAGTTTGCTCAGTCAATTGCTCAAAGGGTCCAAAAATCGATTGTGCTAGGGCAAAAGTCAACTGTGACCTATAAACAGTCAAACTTCAAGATTTTATGTCAACATTCTAATTTTGAAGGATATTTCATCATTTCATCAAGGGTTGATCATGATTCATCAAGGATTTCTAAAAATTCATCAAGACTCAAAAGTTGCTAAATTAGGGTTTTGTAGGAAAAGTCAAACCAACTTTGACCAAGCATAACTTTCTCATACTTTATGAGAAATGACCCATCCAAATATCATTTTGAATAGGATGCAATTTCCTACAATCCATATTCATACCCCAAGATCAGAAAATTCACTCACAAGAAGTTATAAATTTGGATATTATAGGTCATTTTTGAAAGTCAACAAAAACACCTTTTTTGCCAAAGCTTATAACTTGAGCATGAAATATAAAATTGATATGATACCAAAAGGGTTGGTTAGAGGACATCTCAAGCTTTCTAAAAAGTCCAAGAAAACTTCCAAAAGTTCAAAATTGAAGGAGTTATGCATTGTTGAAGTTGGGCATTTTTTCAAAATTGCCAAACGTCAACTATCCCCAAAACTTCAAATTTTGTCAAATGGGCCCATTCTTTTCCACTTGATTTGAGCTTGCATCATTGTCCACGTGTCATAGCTTCATCCATGAGCCCATATGTTATTTTTATTATTTTATTTGATTTTTTATTGAATTATTTCATTTTTAATCAAATTAAATCATAAAAAATCCAAAGCTTTGATTACATGATATCTTTTGATTGTTTCAGGTTTTAATTGTCATCATAATCATCATCAAAATTCGTATCAAGCATATCATGTACAAAAAGATGGAGATTTGATAAATTTGGCAAGCTTTAAAGGATGAATCAAATCAAATCATAAGGCATTGATTTAGAGAGATTTGATTCATGATTCTTGACCTAATACATTCTATGATACATATAGAAGGAAAAGGCACGAAATTGAGGGCTAGAGGCTGCAAGAAAAGAAAGAACAAAACTAGGAAAAAGTCTGAAAAAGCTTGAGTTCGAATTCACCCTTAGAGGCAAATTCAGAAGCCAAGAACGATTCCAATCAATTCCTGGGTGATCACATAACCCTCCTGGATCCCAAGCAAGCTCTCAAACACGGCCAAAAGCACTGTAAGAGTCACAAAAAAATCACTTCTTTATTGAATTCGTATATCCTTATTTCTGCATCTTTTGTACAAACCATTTGCATATTCATGATCCTCATAAAATTTCCAAGCTTTTTGTATTATCCAATTTCATTTATCTGATCTGTGAAGCCAAGCGCCATATCTAGGGTTTCGTGGTTGGTTTTTGGGCGTTTCTTTTATAGGTAAAATTAGCCCCAATAATGGCCATGGACATGACCGGAAGAGAAGGACGAACTCAACCATGTGCTTGGAATTGATTTTCATGGACTAGAATGGATTTTAGAGTGAGCCTACGCATTTAGCTGCAGATCTAAATCTGCAGTTAAAGTTACAGGGCTGGAAGGTCAGGGACGACAACGTGTCTCCCTCTGATTGGCCTGATTCAAACACGCGCGCCCTTTTTTTCTGGCATATTAATTCATTTTCTCATATTATAATTATTTTGTATATTATTAACAATTGAGGCACATTGGCCTAGTGGCGAAGCAGGCAAGGCAAACACCAACAGCACCTGGGTTCGAATCCCAGGTCCCCCATGCTATTTGTTATTTTATTTCTTCATGTATTCCAGTGCGCCTAAGGAGTAGTTGTACATCATACACCATCATCTAATCAATGGACAGATGGCCAATGGCCAGATCTGATGGATGGAGATGGAACGTCCACCATGGAACCAAGTCAAAGTGCACACACTGGATCTCATAAAGTCAGCCAGGCCAACACAATTGGGCCATAGAATTTGCTTCTCAAACCCCACTAATCAGGCCCACACCCCTAACTCTTTCTATTTCATTTTTTTTATTTTTTTTTAATTGTTTGTTTTATTATATTTTTATTATCAATTAACCAATCAAATTTTTTCTTAATAAAGTTAAAACCACAAAAATATTTTCTTCATAAAATCAAATCTTCATTTTTATTAAAAAATATTAATTTAATTAATTTAGGCCATTAATTAGGAATAACTTTAATATATTTTTCAATAATTAAAATTAACTTAGACATAATTAGGTTTTATTAACATTCATCAATTTTATTTTTCTTTCTTAAAATACCAAAAATCCAAAAATATTTATTTTCATTAATTAATTAATTAATTTAATTTAATAATTAACTTTGTTTAATTTCTTTCTTAATTCAAAAATAACCAAAAAAAAACTTTTCTTTAATGGCAAAGGGTCAAAACCCTAGAACTTGCGCCAGATTTAATTTCCCGCACGCGATCCATTTTATTCAATATTGTATTTGTTTCCGGAATGTAATAGATAATTAGGACTATTTTTATCGCTTTATTTATTTTCCGCATTTAAATTTCAAAGGGTTGCTTTTGGCGATGTAAATACCCGGCGCCTTGTAATTTACTTTCCGCAATTTAATTTTCGCAACTTATAAACTGTTAGATGTTTGATAATAGGGATGCATGACAAGAATGAATGTTTAACCTAAAACCAACATAGATAACCATTGACATGTACAAAGACAAAATAACTGAAAACGACACACTCGCACATGCGCACTCTTAGGGTACACCCCACTTGGTTGCCTTCGTACGTGGTCATTGAGTATAGGTTACTTTAGAGGTTGCCCTCTTGTCCCAAGATCATAGTCACCTCGAAATGGTTGCCTCGGATATTGTTGCCTCAAAAACAAATGATCTAAGACATTAGGGTTACCGCTAAGGCGTCCTAACATTGCTTTAGTGACCGCACGTCCCTAATTCAAATTGACCCTCAAACTCCAACGACGGTGCTACCCACTCATTCATAGTGGGATAGCATTGTCTAAAGGAAGATAGCATAGAACTATTCCCTTTTTCGAGTAGGTAGATGGTTCTTAAGTACTTGCTCTCTCCAAAATAAAACAAAACTTTTCACACTTACACCTTTCAAACAAAAAACTTCTTCAAACCCACAAACACAAAGAAAAGCAATTTTGAAAACATTATCAGCAAGTACCTAAGAGCCCGTGGATAACCACGGATAGAAAGGGTGCTAACACCTTCCCTTTCTATAATCTACCCCTCGAACCCGAGAAATAACTCAAAAAGGAATTTTTCTGTGCTTTTTTTTTTCCTAGTTGGATAAAATAAAAGTCGATGGTGACTCTTGCTTACCGCGACATTTTGCAAACACAAACGCAAAACGCAAATCAGCATTCTAAAAAAACAATCAGTTCTTTCCCACCGTATCACACCAGCGCTACCTTTTGTTCAATTTCTCAATATTTTCCTTCCTTTTTGCTTCAAACAACCAGCGCCTGAGCCTAATTCAGTGGGCCTTGCCATTTTTATTTTCTTGACCCCCCTGCCTGCTTTCACACACCTGGTCCAACTTTTTTATTATTGCATTTTTATTTATTTTCTTTTTTTATTTTATTTCAGTTTTCTTTTATTATTTTTTATTACTATTATTATTATTATTATTATTAGTATTATTATTTTTATTAATAAAAAAATCCAAAAATATTTTTATTTTATTATTTTCACACTTATTTATTTTATTTTTCTTTATAAAGACAAAAGACAAAAAAAATTTCTTAACAAATTAATTTCCTTTTCTTAAATAATTAATATTTAGATTTAGGTTTAATTATTATTTTTCTCTTTTATTTAAAATTAATTTAGAATTTAGGTTTCTTTTAATTAATTAATTTTTCATATTATTGTTATTAAGTTTAAATCTTTTCATAAAAAACCTAAAAAATGTTTCATACTTAATTTCTTTCTTAATTAGTTTAAGTTTAATTTTGTTTAATTTTAATTAATCATTTTCTTTAATTAGGTCAAGACTAAACCCTTTCATTAAAAACCAAACAAAAATCATTTCCTTTCCATTTATTTTTTCTTGCACATTTATTCAATTCTTGTATATTATTCAATATGGTTTTAATAGATAATTAGGTTTAATTTTCTTGAAATCCCCATTTGTAAATTTGTATACCCCCTCCCCTAATGATGTAATAGTGTAGTAATTTTACTTTTCGCAATTTATCGCTTTAATATAAATGCTAGTAATAAAGGTTTGTATGGAAAGACTAAAATCAACAATTAGCAAACCCTAATTCAAGATAAACAATGCATGTAAATCAAACACATTTGCACACTTGCATCCTTAGGGTAATTCCACTTGTTGCCTTATAAAAATGGTCATGTTACGCATGTGGGATGCCTTAGCAAAAACAAATCAAAAATACAAGATCATAGTCCCTCGATGACGCTATAAATGTTGCCTTTCAAAATGATCTTAGTCCCTAAAAGAAAAATTCTAAGATATCTCACAACATTGCTATCATAACTATACGATGACCCACGCCCATCCCTTTACATCCAAAGATAAGGTTTCTTACCAAATCAATGATAAGATAGCAATATCAAAGGAATGAAGAAATGAACAAAGACTTTCGAGTAGGTAGATTGTTCCTAGTTGCTTGCTCACTTTCAAAAAAAACATCCTTGCTTATTTTCAAAACAAACACCAAACACTTTCAAAACATTTTCAAAACACTTTCCAAACATGAAATATTTTCAAAAGTCCAACACTTTTTATACATTCTTACGAACGAGAACTATTACAAAGTTTGCCTAAACGAAGGCGCCTTTTCAAAATACTTTCAAAAACTACCATAGAGCACATTTTCAAACAAAAGCAAGTGATCTAGCAAGCAACTAAGAGCCCATAGATATCTATGGATGAAAAGGGTGCTAACACCTTCCCTTTTCATAATCTATCCCCCGAACTGAAGAAATAACCTCAAAGGTCTTTCCTGTTCTTTTCAGCCTTTCCATTTGGATAAAAGAAAAGTCGGTGGCGGCTCTTACTAACCGCAACATTTATGATCAAACACAAAACATCCCAAGTCAGTTCTCCCACCGTATCATAGAACCGGCGACTCTGTTGGGGAAAAACTTAAAAGTGGGGTTACCTTAGGGCTAGATCACCTTTACTTTCTTTCATTGTTTGATTTGTTTGCTTTACATTTTAGTTCCTTTTCTGGGCTTGTTCTAATCCTCTACCCGTATTTGGTATACCTTATAGGTAAGTAGCAATACATTGTGGAAACTGTGCGGGGTATACCGACATGGTCTAAGCAATAGCTACGTTAGTGTGACACATTTGTGGGTACCGGTAGCCCTTGAATAGTCAAGGAGAATACGGGGCCGATGTGTGGTGTCATGAAGCACTAACTGACTTTAGAACCTTTACTTGACCAACTTGGCCATTAGGAAGTAGTGAGATAACCGGGTTTGGTACAGGCCAAAGTTGGTTGATACTCGATACTACACTCATTGAGATCTGATTTCTCGGGATATTTCGGTCACCATGAAAGAGACTTGCGTTGAAACTATGCCCGACAAGAAAGATCAGTGATATTGAGATCCCTTAGAACCCGGTTACTATTTCTAGGACATGTTTAAGCCAACTAAACTTCAAGAGGGTACTTTCCTATAAAACCCCAAGAAAGCCTAAACCTAAGGACTTGTCTGTCTTGTTTGTATATGTTTATTTGTACATAACATCATAACTATCATAACATCATACTCATTCTCACTAACCATTTCAAGGATTATTGGGATTTATCTTTGTTCTGTTTTGTAGGACATGGCTTCTATCTGCAGAAATACTATCCAACTCAACCTCATAAGAATTCCTTATCAACTCAAAGAGTTAACATCAAGGGTCCCTGATAACTCTTCATTCACTGAAAGACATGGTCGCCTCCTAAACTTGGTTACCTCAAGCACTGATGAGAATATGATGAAGGTGCTTTTCCAGTTCTTTGATCGTCTCCACCATTGCTTCACTTTTCCTGATTATCATCTTGTACCTACTATGGAAGAATTCTCCCAACTCTTGAGGATTCCCATTCTCAATCAACTACCTTCAACAGTACGGAAAGAGATCCAAAACCTGAAGAGATTGCCTGAGCATTACACTTGCAACAATCTGATGTCACGACTAATTAGGAAACAAGGAGTGGTGTCAAAGGGTTCTTAGCCAGGTTCTTGTTTGAGAAAGCTCAAGATTATTGGAACTCATTTGACTTACAAGCTTTTGAAGAAATCTTGGCCCTTCTCATCTATGTATTGGTTTTGTTTCCAAACCCTGACCAACTCATAGATGTAAATGCTGTCAAAATCTTCATGTCTCACAATTCGGTGCCTGCTTTGTTGGGAGATATCCTACATTCTCTCCACACTCGCACTATGAGGAAGAGAGGGGCCCTCATGTGTTGCAGAATGAGCAAGGTTTGAGGTGATCCCATAGGTTGATGATGCTCAGACATTCGGATATTCATTGGTGTTCTCGATCCTTGGAGAACGTTACTATCATTGAACGTTGTGGGGAATTCCCTAATGTCCCTTTGCTTAGAATTAGATGAGGTATCACTTACAACCCTTTCTTAGCCTTGCGACAGTTTGGTTATGCCCGAAGGGATGGTCCGCGTGATATGCTCATCCAAAGAGTGATATTCGACTACGAGAGCGACGATCAAAGTTGTCGTTAGAGGTTTATACGAGCTTGGAGGATGGTAAGAAAAGTGGATAGTAAGATGCTGGGACACAAGAATTCCATTCCCCTTGAGGCTTACCTTAGGTGGGTACGAGCTCGTGCTCATAAACGTGTGATGCCTTATACCCCATCTTACCAGTTATCATGGAACCTGTGGTTGAAGGAGATGTCTCGTACATTGTCCTCCATCACGACATGCCTACTTCTCTTGAAGACTTGCAAAAAGGTTAGATTCGGCTAAAGGAAGAACGAGATACCTTCGAAGCTCAATTCTATTCTAGTGAGAAAAGGGTCTTGGAGCTTACAAAGCAGCTACAAGAAGAGCAAAGTGTGAATGCCTACCTTGCACTGAAGAGGATGCATTCGGTCTTTTTATCTTAGAAAGTTATTTTGTAAGCCCAAGAGGCATGTTGCAAACATTTTGAACTAATTAATGAAAATTGACGTTTGTTCATTCCTTGTCTATACAAAATTAAATTTCATAAATCCTTGAAATCATTTTCATACACATCTTCCATGCATCATAACATAACAGGTTTTCACACAACGGGTTTCCTTATCTTTCTGTTGTTTATTTCAGCAAGATGGATCTAGAGAAAACTGTGAAGGACCTTTAGGCACAAAACTCTCAATTCCAAGAGACTCTACTGGCCCTAGCCAAGGGGTAACAAGATATGATGGCATGGCTGGAAGTTAAGAAGAAACCCAAGAAGAAAGCCCTGGTCAACATGGGTAGAAGGTCCAAAGAGTCAGTCCGTCAGATCCTGGTAGTGGAAGACTCATCTGAGGAAGACGAGAATCAGATTGGAGAAGCTAGGAGTACCCAGGCTGGGTGCATTAATGATCAAGCGTCTGATGATGATGATTATTTTGACGAGCAGTATCCTCTCGTCGATGTCAAGTACAAACAATTAGAAGATGGATTGAAGGCCGTCGAGATCCAAGCTGACCCCGATTTAGATTTTGATGATTTGGGTTTGATCTCTGGGGTTGTTATTCCCTACAAATTCAAGATACCAGTCTTTGAAAAGTACGATGGAGTTTCCTGTCCAAAACTTCACCTGAAATCTTATGTGCACAAGATACAGCCGCACACCGCTGATAAGAAACTTTTGGTTCACTTTTTTCAAGAAAGCTTGGCTGGAACACAACTAGAGTGGTTTTACCAGTTGGATGGTTCCCATATCAATACATGGGAGGACTTAGCCACCACTTTCTACCATCAGTACCAGTATAATGCCAACTTGGCGCCGACAAGAGTTCAGTTTCCAGACATGACAATAGGGAAGAATGAGGGATTCAAAGAATACGCACCAAAGTGGAGAGACCTTGCCAGTAGGGTTTAACCACCTTTGATTGATAGGGATCAAATTGACATGTTTATGGTCACTTTATCTGGTCCTTTCTTTAACTTGTTGGTTTGTTGTTCTTCTTCCAATTTCACCGATCTAATCTTAACCGGTGAAAGAGTTGAAAGCAGCATCAAAAGCAGGAAGATTCCCATGGCATCTACCTCCACTTCCAATCCTGTAAATAAACCTTGTGTTGCAAAGAAAGAAATCAATGTTGTGTATGGAGCCAGGGCCCGTACCAAGAAGAATGATCATCCTTCTGTTAATGTTGTCTGAATCTCCAATCCAACTCCTGCTCAAAAACCACCAGCTAATCATCAAATGTTTGAAACTTTGAGAAGACACTTCACGAGGATAGGCATGTCACTATCCCAAGCCTTACAACACTTGATAAAGGCTAATTTGGTGACATTACGCAATCCTCCGGCCAATCCAGATACCTCTTCACCAAAGTGTAATCTGAACGCTAAATGTGCTTACCATTCAAGTAGCCCCGAGCATGAGACTAACCAATGATGGGCCCTGAAGAATAAAATTCAGGACTTGATCGATAACAAGACCATTGAATTTGATCCTCCTCCAACTCCAAATATAATCACCACACCTACGCTAAACCCTGGCAAGGGTGTCAATGTTATTGAAGATACAATTTGCGTTTCCTCTGTCGAAGACTTGATTACTCTACTGAACATCATCAAGAAGAATCTGTTGAAAGTCGGGATTTTCCCTGGCTGCGTGAAGGATTGTGTTTGTTGTGCCAAACAACTCAATGAATGCGAAGGGCTAAAGGAAGGCATTCAACGCCTAATGGATAGCCATGAAATCCTATTTGAGAAGATTCCGCTTGCCAAAAGTTTGACTAATAAATGTGAAGATCTCTCCATTATAACCATCTCAAATAAGCCTCTTAGGATCTCCTCCAAAGGTCCTATTAGGATTTCAAATGAACCAATTGTTGCTCCCCTAATAATTACCAATCCTGGACCAATTCCATATTCTTCTAACAAAGCAGTGCCATGGAACTATGGTGCTGAGGTGTTTTACCATGGGATAAAACAAGACGCCTGGATTGAAGAGGACAAAGCTGATGATGTTGGTAACATAATTGGCTCAAGTAAGGTTACTCGAACTGGGAGAATCTTTTCACCCAACATCTCACCACCAGTTGTTACAAAGGCACCTATCCGCATCACTGCTGCTAAGCCAAGTACTGATACAAGGGGAAAGGAGAAGGTTGTTAAGCCTGTTGAGACGGAGATACCCGCAAAGGACATTGCTGATGGAGAACCTTCTGCTCGTGAGATGGACGAGATTTTAAAAATCATAAAAAGGAGCGATTTTAAGATTGTGGAACAGTTGGGGAAAACCCCTTCCAAGATTTTTATGTTGTCTTTGCTACTCTGTTCTGATGCCCATGCTCGGGCATTAATCAAATTCTTGAAGAAGGCTCGTGTCCCTCATGAGACCACAACTACTAGTTTGAGAATTGTGTGGCAAGCTTGACGGCCGATAATGGTTTGGGGTTCTCAGATGCGAATCTGACACCGCTTGGGAAAAACCATAACAAAGCTCTACATGTTTCTGTCGAATGCAAGGGGACTACCTTAGCGCACGTTCTGGTCGACATTGGATCTTCTTTAAACGTTCTACCCAAGGGGGCGTTAGACCGTTTAGACTGTGAAGGTTTAGTCTTGAAACTAAGTGATATCATTGTGAGGGCTTTCGACAGGTCAAAAAGGACAGTTCATGGAGAGATGGATCTCCTGATCAAGGTAGCCTCACAAATTTCCAACTCTACCTTCTACATTATGGATATCCTTCCTGCCTATTCCTGTTTGTTAGGTCGCCCTTAGATCCATGGAGCTGGAGCAGTGACCTCAACTCTTCATCAAAAGCTCAAGTATCTGGTCAAAGGAAGAATTGTCACTGTCTATGGTAAGGAGGAGTTCATGGTAAGCCACCTAAACTCTTTCAAATATGTGGAGATGGATGGGGAATTCATAGAGACCCCGTGTCAAGCCTTTAAAGTTGTGCCACCAATGGTTGTTGCTACCAAATGTTCTTTTGATGTTTCCAAAGTTGTTAAGGTCGTGTCGAACATGGTTTCGTTCAAAGATGCTTGTGATACAGTTGAAGAAGGAAGTTGTGATACTTGGGGGAAACTCCTCGATATCCCATTCAAAGCAAAAAAGTGTGGTTTGAGTTTCACCGTCAAGGCTCAGAAGGAAGTGAGGTGTGCTCACGCAGGGAAGCCCCATCTCCGTATTGAAATCCACGAAGTCAACGTTGTAGGTGATTCTGATGATGAGTGTGCATTTAAAGATTGGGTGTATCCTACTACAACGAAACTCAACAATTGGCAAGCAAAGGACTTTTTCCCCATCTCCTTCATTGAGGAGTAATCTTTTGTTTATTGCTTTCTTTTAATTCAAGAACGTTTTGTCTGTAATATTTAACAATGACTTTTATGCCATGTGCCTGGCCCGGGGCACTTTGGTCCATTTTTCAAGGGTTTATTTATGTTCATCTTATCATATGATCATTCAATACAAATCATTGGACTCTTTTGCATTCAAATCTTTGTGCTCATTGTCTTTCTTTTCCTTTAAATACATTTTTCAAAATAGCCATGTATCTTACATGCACACACACACTCTTGTAGGTCCTCATCCACTCTGGATCTTGTTGCCAATGACTCTACTTATGCCGACTATAACTTTGAATGTCCAATTAATCAAGCCGAAGACGAAGGCGAGGAAGATTATGAAATACCGGGAGAACTATCCAGACTTCTGTTACAAGAGGAAAAAGCTATTCAGCTGCACGAAGAGTCAGTTGAAGTCATCAATCTGGGTACCAAGACAAATAAGAAAGAGGTTAAGATCGATTCTAACTTAGAAGACAATGTCAAGAGCAGATTGGTTCAGATGTTGCATGACTATGTGGAAGTGTTTGCTTGGTCATATGAAGATATGCCAGGGTTGGATACCGAAATCGTACTTCATCGTATGCTGAAAAAAGAAGATTGTCCTCCTGTTAAACAAAAGGTTTGTCGCATGCGGCCAGACATGTCTGAGAAGATAAAAGCTGAAGTGATGAAACAATTTGATGCAGGATTCCTAGCTGTGACATCTTACCCCCAATGGGTTGCAAATGTGGTGCTAGTACCGAAGAAAGACGGAAAAGTTCGCATGTGCGTAGACTATAGGGATCTGAATAGGGCAAGCCCCAAGGATGATTTCCCTCTAACTCATATTGATGTCTTGGTCGATAAAACTACTCAATATAAAGTCTTCTATTTCATGGATGGCTTCTCAAGCTATAATCAAATTAGGATGTCTCCCGAAGACATGGAGAAGACCACTTTCGTTACGCAATGTGGCACCTTTTTCTACAAGGTCATGTCGTTCAGATTGAAAAATGTAGGGGCAACAAATCTAAGAGCTATGGTAGATTTATTTCATGATATGACCATCATGAAATAGAGGTATATGTGGATGATATGATTTCCAGATCACAAACTGAAGAGGAACATCTCGATCACTTGTACAAGCTATTCGAAAGGTTTAAAAAGTACAAGTTGAGGTTAAACCCTAACAAATGCACATTTGGATACGATCTGGAAATCTTCTAGGTTTTGTTGTCAGTAATAAAGGCATTGAAGTTGATCCTGCTAAGGTAAAGGCCATTCAAGAAATTCAAGTTCCCCACCCTGAAAAGGAAGTTAGAGGATTCTTGGGTCGTCTTAATTACATCGCCCGCTTCATATCTCACTTGACTGCTACTTGTGAGCCAATCTTTAAACTCTTGAAGAAAGATCAAGTTATCAGATGGAATGATGAATGCCAAGTTTCCTTCGACAAAATCAAAGAATATCTGCAAGAACCTCCTATCCTCATGCCTTCAGTTGAAGGAAGACCCTTGATCATGTACTTGATAGTGCTAGAGAATTCTATGGGTGTGTTTTGGGCCAACATGACTAGTCTGGCCGAAAAGAGCATGTTATTTATTACCTGAGCAAAAAGTTTACCGACTGTGAAACCATATATTCACTGCTCGAGAAAACTTGTTGCGCTCTGGCATGGGCTACTCGCCGGCTATAACACCCCAAATTCTACCCGGTAGTTATAACGAAAATCAGAGTATTTAAAAGCTTCCAACACATTTGGGATACAACACATAAACAGATACATAACACTTTAATTTTGGAGGATCATATAACAACTTGCATCAGCTTTTAAAACAAAACCACTTCTTTTATTAATAACGCAGCAGAATCATAATTACAACTTCAAGTAGCATCATATGTTTTGTTCAACTAAAACAACTTGAGGGGAAACATATTATTTCATATAATTAACCTTAGGATTCAACAACTAAAACAATTTCAACAAGTAAACAATTATTTGATCATTTCCCCCCGAGTGCTACGTATTAGAGTGACCAATCGAATTTGAACTAATAAGGCTAAGCAAATCTTCATTCTTGATTACCTGCACGTTACCAACAGAGAGCAACATTCAAATAGTAAGGGGTAAGATTCTTAAATCGTATAAGTGAGCGCGTGATAAATCATATATTAGAATCAGGTCATGCAAAAATCACCACTTTACAACAACAATAGCAACAGGATATCATCAACATGCAACAATTAATTCATTAACACAACAGCTCAATTGTACAACTTAGATTGCGACTCAATGTTATGCAAATGCTTGTGGTACCATTGGAGCAGAACTCCCAACTTAGAAAATCTTCCAATAAATAGAGGCATTAACTAGGCATAAGCCTTCAACTTTATATTTTGCCAATCCAGGCCAATGTGGTGCCAGTCCAGGCCAACTTAATAATGCAGATATATGTGACTCAATGAATGCAACAATCACATACAACAACAATAATTGTCACAAAGGCATAAGCCTATATCGTCACTTTACCAATAATTAAAGGTATTCACCATCGCTTCAACACTGGCCATATGCTTACACCTTAATCAACTTATCAATCACAACATATAAACAACGACGTATTCAACAACAACAACAATGTATTCGACAATGACTTATTCACAGCAATGACCCACAACACAATTCTTCCTACACTTCCCATCATCACAAAATTATCACAACATCATAGCCACAACTATTCAACTTTGGCAACAAGCCTATATCACTGTTATTACCAATTAATAGATGTAAATCTTCATCATAACAATTCATGTATCTTCACAAAATATTCGCAACATCATAGCATCAATACTCACCACAAAGAAAACACAAACATGATAGTCGTTTCCAAAATACTCCCATAACTCTCTATGTATTACTTCTTCATTATTTAATTATTCTCCTAATATTCACTTCTAGATAACTAACTGGCAATATATATTTTCTTCTGCTATTTAATTAATCCTCTAAAACAGTTACGGCAACTTTACTAATCATTTCCAACTCTTCCTTATTTCTACATGTTGTTAAAATTATATTGACACTACAAAATAAGATTATTGACATAAGGCTACTTCTTTTAATGTTCTTCTACTATAACATACTACTGATAAGAATAGCTCAGTTTGTTCTCTAACTTCTTTTGTATTAATAAATTCTATACTGATACCATATAAAAATTATATAACAAAACAAGTGTCTGCATGCCTAACAATCAGTGCCAAATGGCACATTCCTTCTACAAGCACCCTAGTGCCGAACGACACTCTTCCCTTTATCTCAAGGATGCCGAACGGCAGCCCCCTCACCTTAAGCACCTAGTGTCCGTCGGTACACAACAACAACACAAGCTACCACCCGACAGCATCCCCACACACAACAAGTGCCGAATGACACTTCCACCCTAGATCAATTTTTATTTCTTCTTCTAATATTTGATACTGGTTCAATGAATTCCCTGCTATACTGTCTAGTGATACTGAATCTATTCCATAGACAAGTTATAACACAACAACACACCTATTCTTTGACAATTCTATAATCAAATCAATTATTATCACAACAACACAAGCCAACACAAATTAACAAAATAGTATAATCTCACATACTAATTCCCACATTACAAAATATCATATGCCCTATTATAGGATAAGAAACCCCACCCTTACATTGGATTGGAGATCGCTCTATAATTCTGATTACAACCCGCTGCTGCCATAGCTCCAAACCTTCATTCTTCTTCTCTTTTCTCTAAAACCCTTATTTTCTTTACAGCCACTTCTTATTCTCTCTTCTACTTGACAAAAACCTAATTCCTTCTTATTCAACTTTAACATATATTTTCTATTATTAATTCTATTAGGCCTAATATTCTCACCAGACATTTTACTACCAACAACACTTTAAATTAAGCCCATAAGAAATAATAATAGTATTATTATAATACTATTTTCCACCACTTAATCAGCTCAATAATAATCCAATATAATAATATTATTTCTAATATTATTTCTCTGATTAAATCGACTATTTCACTTAACATCTCAAATCAACATATTAATCTGATCATGCCTCCTAAAATAATATCGACAGATCCTAACTTCGATCATTTCCAATAATTAAATATTTAATTAATTTAATTAAATAATTAATTAAATTCGGGGCGTTACAACTCTCCCCCACTTAGGATATTTTCGTCCTCGAAAATCTACTCGATACTATCACCCTTAACTCGAAGTTCACATCTAAATTTTTGATCCCCAAGTTGCATTTGGCAACACTTTGACCACTATTTCACCAACATAACAATAACTCAACATAATTCAAATTGATTACACCCAGGCAAATCATTCAACACTTCGCGACATAATCGTTACTAGGATCTCAACTACTCCACCATAATCTGACATACCAACATTTAAAGTAGAAACAACTATAACACACTTATACTTGAATATACATCATCTCAATATCATCTTAACACCTTTTTCAACCTCAAAACACATACACAGTTTCATTCTCGTATGTCAATTATCAACAAAATATCAACAAATTTGTTCACATCGTCGTATCACTCTTATAGTGATAGCAACACAACCAATATAATCAACTTCATCACATTATGAAATATTATTCCTTACTTATGGTAATCAACGAAAACATCATGAAAAATTTTACAAAATTATTATGACATCAACTTAACTGTATACTCACCAAGCATTCCTATAGCTCACTATCAACCAACAATCCACAACAATCTTCTTATCAAATCCGCAAATATTTACTAACAAACATAGTATCCTGGCACATCATCTCTACATCAACAATCCACCAAATCAAACATGTAGACCAAGACATATCGTTCCTATAGGCTCTTGATGTTTTAATCCTTCACTTCTAACGATTCGTACACGCATAGCAATTGTGCCACGTCACCCTTCGGCTGCGCAACTCTGATTAAACATCTTAAGTCATCATCTTCGTTAAATTTTTCCGTCGATTATATGGTTTACAAAATTCAATCTAATCTCAAACTTTATTTAACATGTGTCATAAAATCGTTGTTCACTTGATATTCTTAATCTTTCACTTTGCAACGTTAGCTCGCATACAAACCCACTACTCCGAATTGTTCATTACACCTCAACTCTCACTCAACGAATCCTATACTAATTTCACACAAACTGGTGAGCGATTATTTTCGCGATATAACATCCATAATTTTTCACACCATTAAGATAGCAAGACAAATCTATAACATCCAACATAATCTCGTCTACTATTAACAATGGATTGAGGGTGATCAGTTCCTCAATTTGACAATTAGTATTCGACAACCATAAGGGAGTATAAATCGTCGTACCAAACTATAATAGTGTTTCCTTAAAACTCGTATTCAATTTTTCTAAAACATAACATGTCTAATCCTCAATCACCCACCATCCCACGATGATCAATCATTTTCTAACTCGAGATCTATTGGCATATCAATACATTATAAATCCTTCCACTCTAGTCTGAGTCTTTATCTACATAAAGGATTCTAACAACATTCTTAAACGCTTAATCCTCTTCCAAATTTTACAACATCAAAAATATATGTATCTCCACCTCTCAAACTTATTCCAATCACACTCTTAACATTATCATCTTATCTAACAACATTTCATATATTTCTACACCTCAAACAACTACGATAGTAATCATCTAAGCTTAACAAGCTATTAATCTCTATAACAGACTTTGTCGTTCTCCAACTTAGAGCTGCATCCACCTTGAATGGATCTACATACACTTTCACTTGGAAATAAAATTACTCAAGATAACTCTTCTCCTAAAATTATAACATACATCCTGACAACTTAGCATAAATTTTCCTCCTTTTCGACACCATAAATTCCACACAACTTTGCACTATCGTCTTTCGTTCTAATTAATAACACCAAATATTTCCAAATGATACATTTGATTTCATAAATTACTTTAAATAAATCTTCCAATTTCTCCATTAATTCACCCAACTCGGATGCGGATGTCCCGTACAACACTGAAGAACAAGTCTAGTCCCAAAGACAAGCTTAACAACAAACTACACTTACTTCCAATATCATCACGTGATAAATGAATCTATTACAGCTACTGCAACCATTTTTAAAATTAATCTCCTTTTGTTAGCTTTCCAACGCTTCAAACGGGACTCAAATCAGATGCCCGAGACTCTAGTTATGAATTTTCAAAGTCCCACAACAATTCTGCAGTTTCCTGCGATTCGCTTATGGAAATTCCACTCTGAAACTCATTTTTCTTCAACTTAGACATATTCCAAACAACTCTTAACATATATCGTACTCCCAAACTTCTTATAACTCTAGATATGCATTCCTTCGCCAAAGTTCAGGTTCCAAAACATCAGGGCAACAATTCCTTTCGCAACTCTACTCACTTCTTCAAGTTTCGACTCAGACTCGAGATTCACAACTACTTATCAACGTCAACTACTTCTGACAATCACTTATGTGATCCGAACATAAAAGTTACCGCATCTTTATTACTTTATCATTGTTCAAACATCGACATCTTACACTTTCTTCGTAAATAAACAAATATTATATCACTCTTCATTCTTCGAGAAGTAAGCACCAACAATGTCTGATCAATTTCTCTCAAGGCGTTCTAACTCGACTAACAGCAATACCTTGAATCTAAGTCACCTTCAAATTCGGGAACAACAAGACTCCAATAATTCTTGCATTGTCGTCGTCGACAGCACACGAAACCAACACCTTTAAATTGAACATATCCAAAAAGCAAAGCTTCTCCCCCACTTATCTTCAACCAACCTCCAGCATACAACTCGATTAGAAAAACAACAAGCACCAGCAGTGTTTCACACGCTTGTCACGCACTAAGGAATAAACGACATTAGACAACTTGGTCGGACAGACCGACCTGCTCTGATACCACTAATGTAACACCCCAAATTCTACCTGGTAGTTATAACGAAAATCATAGTATTTAAAAGCTTCCAACACATTTGGGATATCACATTTTAATATGTTACAACACATAAACAGATACATAACACTTTAATTTCGGAGGATCATATAACAACTTGCATCAGCTTTTAAAACAAAACCACTTCTTTTATTAATAACGCAGTAGAATCATAATTACAACTTCAAGTAGCATCATATGTTTTGTTCAACTAAAATAACTTGAGGGGTAACATATTATTTCATATAATTTAACTTAGGATTCAACAACTAAAACAATTTCAACAAGTAAACAACTATTTGATCATTTCCCCCCGAGTGCTTTGTATCAGAGTGACCAAACGAATTTGAACTAATAAGGCTAAGCAAATCTTCATTCTTGATTACCTGCACGTTACCAACAGAGGGCAACATTCAAACAGTAATGGGTGAGATTCTTAAATCGTATAAGTGAGCACATGATAAATCATATATTAGAATCTGGTCATGCAAAAATCACCACTTCACAACAACAGTCGCAGAAGGATGTCATCAACATGCAACAATTAATTCATTAACACAATAGCTCAATTGTACAACTTAGATTGCGACTCAATGTTATGCAAATGCATGTTGTACCATTAGAGCAGAACTCCCAACTTAGAAACTCTGCCAATAAATAGAGGCATCAATAAGGCATAAGCCTTCAACTTTATATTTTTCCAATCCAGGCCAACGTGGTTCCAATCCAGGCCAACTTAATAATGCAGATGTATGTGACTCAATGAATGCAACAATCACATACAACAACAACAACAACCACCGTCACAAAGGCATAAGCCTATATCGTCACTTTACCAATAATTAGAGGTACTCATTGTCGCTTCAACGTTGGCCATATTCCTACACCTTAATCAACTTATAAATCACAACATATAAACAACGACGTATTCAACAACAATGATGTATTCGACAACAACTTATTCACAGCAATAACCCAAAACACAATTCTTCATGCACTTCGCATCATCACAAAATTATCACAACATCATAACCACAACTATTCAACTTTGGCAACAAGCCTATATCACTGTTATTACCAATTAATAGATGTAAATCTTCTTCATAACAATTCCTGTATCTTCACAAAATATTCGCAACATCATAGCATCAACACACACCACAAAGAAAACACAAACATGATAGTTGTTTCCAAAATACTCCCATAACTCTCTATGTATTAGTTCTTCATTATTTAATTATTCTCCTAATATCCACTTCTAGATAACTAACTGGAAATATATATTTTCTTCTGCTATTTAATTAATCCTCTAAAACAGTTACTGCAACTTTACTAATCATTTCCATCTCTTCCTTAACACTACAAAATAAGATTACTGACATAAGGCTACTTCTGTTAATGTTCTTCGTCTATAACATACTACTGATAAGAATAGCTCAGTTTGTTCCCTAACTGCTTTTGTATTAATAAATTCTATACTGATACCATATAAATATTATATAACAAAACAAGTGTATGCCTGCCTAACAATCAGTGCCAAATGGCACATTCCTTCTACAAGCACCCTAGTGCAGAACAGCACTCTTCCCTTTCTCTCAAGGCTGCCGAACAGCAGCCCCCCTCACCTTAAGCACCTAGTGTCGGTCGGCACACAACAACAACACAAGCTACTTCTCGGCAGCATCCCCGCACACAACAACTATCAAACAGCACTTCCACCCTAGACCAATTTTTATTTCTTCTTCTAATATTCGATATTGTTTCAATGAATTCCATGTTATATGTCTAGCGATACCAAATCCATTCCAGAGACAAGTTATAACACAGCAACACACCTATTCTTTGACAATTCTATAATCAAATCAATTATTATCACAATAACACAAGCCAATACAAATCAACAAAACAGTATAATCCCACATACTAATTCCCACATTACAAAATATCATATGCCCCATTATAGGATAAGAAACCCCACCCTTACCTTGGATTGGAGATCGCTCTGTAATTCCGATTGCAACCCGCTGCTGCCATAGCTCCAAACCTTCATTCTTATTCTCTTTTCTCTAAAACCCTTATTTTCTTTATAGCTACTTCTTATTCTCTCTTCTACTTGACAAAAACCTAATTCCTTCTTATTCAACTTTAACATATAATTTCTATTATTAATTCTATTGGGCCTAATATTCTCACCACACATTTTACTACCAACAACACTTTAAATTAAGCCCATAAGAAATAATAATAGTATTATTATAATACTATTTTCCACCACTTAATCAGCTCAATAATAATCCAATATAATAATATGATTTCTAATATTATTTCTCCGATTAAACCGACTATTTCACTTAACATCTCAAATCAACATATTAATCTGATCATGCCTCTTAAAATAATACCGACAGACCTAACTTCGACCATTTCCAATCATTAAATATTCAATTAATTTAATTAAATAACTAATTAAATTCGGGGAATTACACCGGCTAAGACAGTATATGTTGACTGATACCACTCTGTTGATTTCTAAAATAGACTCAATCAAGTACATCTTCGAGAAACCTGCTCTTTCCAGACGGATAGCTGGGTGGCAAATGATCTTAACTGAGTATGACATTCAATACACAATGCAAAAGGCCATCAAAGGAAGCGTACTAGTAGATCATTTGGCCCATCAAGTTGTTGATGATTACCAGTCTATGAACTTCGACTTCCCTGATGAGAACATCATACTAGTAACTGACTGCACAAAACCTGGATCGTATAACGGACCTAAACAAGGATCCCGATGGACTATGGTCTTCGATGGGGCTTCCAACGCCTTGGGTAACGGAATTGGTGTTGTGATCATCTCCCCTGAAGGTTGCCACACTCCTTTCACTGCCAGATTATGCTTCGATTGCACGAACAACATGGCCGAGTACAAAGCATGTATTTTAGGTCTAAAGGCTACCACTGATTTGAGGATCAAGCATTTCAATGTGTTTGGGGGTTCCGCTCTAGTGTTTAGCCAAGTAAAAGGAGATTGGGAAAGTAAACACCCTAATCTCATCCCTTACAAGGAACACGTGCTATCGCTGATTCCCTACTTCGAAGAGATCGCCTTTGAACACTTCCCTAGGGAAGAAAATCAGTTGGTTGACGCCTTGGCAACCATGTCTTCAATGTTCAATGTCAGATGGGACAATGAAGCTCCTATGATTACCATTGAGAGATTCGACGAACCTGCGCACTGCTGTGAGCTCGACACTGACACAGAAAATCCTTGGTATCATGAGGTGAGGAGATACCTTGAAACACAAGAGTATCCCGAAGAGGCATCCATCAATGAAAGAAAGTTCTTACGAAGATTTTCAGCCAAATTCTTCCTAAGTAATAGAATATTATACAAGCGCAACCATGATTCTACTCTACTCCGATGTGTGGACAAGAAGAAGGCAGAGGAAATTATGGAAGACATGCACGATGGTCTCTTTGGCACTCATTCTAGTGGACATACCATGGCCAAGAAGATCCTGAGAGCTGGTTACTATTGGTCAATGATGGAGACTGATTGCCATCAACATTCGAGAACTTGTCACAAATGCCAAGTCTATGCTGACAAGGTCCGTGTGCCTCTTATCCCTTGAATGTCATAACCGCTTCGTGGCCATTTGCAATGTGGGTCATTGACATGATTGGAGAAATCAAGCCCACCGCTTCCAACGGATATCTCTTCATTCGGGTCGCTATTGATTATTTCACCAAATGGGTCGAAGCTGCCTCTTTTGCCTCAGTCACAAAGAATATGGTATCCATATTCATCAAACATAACCTCATCTGCCGCTATGGTATCCCCGAAAGGATCATCACTGATAATAGGACTAACCTCAACAATGCTATGATTATCGAACTTTGCACTCAGTTCAAGATCAAGCATCACAATTCTTCTCCATATAGACCTACAATGAATGGCGCAGTCGAAGCGGCCAACAAAAACATTAAGAAGATTATGCAGAAGATGGTAGTAACCTACAAGGATTGGCATGAGATGTTACCGTTTTCTCTCCATGGCTATCGCACTTCAGCTAGAACATCAACTGGGGTAACTCCATTTTCTTTGGTCTATGGTATGGAAGTTGTTTTCCACTAGAAGTTCAGATTCCCTTACTAAGGATTATGAATGAAGCAGGCTTAGGAGAAGACGAGTGGATTCATACGAGATTGGATCAGTTGAACTTGATCGACGAAAATTGATTGGCTGTTGTTTGTCACGGTCAGATGTACCAAAAACGCGTGATTAAGGCTTTCAACAAAAAGATCAAGCCTCGAGTATATCAAGCTGGTGACTTGGTGATAAAGCGCATCATTTTGCCACAAGGCGACCCCAGAGGCAAATGGACTCCCACCTATGAAGGGCAATTTTTGTCAAGAGAGTGTTCTCTGGAGGTGCCATGATGCTGACTACCATGGATGGTGAAGACTTCCCACATCCTGTGAATGCGGACATAGTTAAAAAATACTACGCATAAGAGACCCGCTAGGTTGACACACCTAGGAAAAATAAGGACATCCCGAAAAACCAAAAGGTTTGGACAAAAATTAGGTATATATGCAAAGGATTGTACACCCGGCAAGTTGAAAACGAGAAAGGGAGACTTGGGCAAAAATGGGTATCCTGGTGGGCTGAAAACCCGAAAGGGCGGTCCAGGAAAAAGTTAAGGATTGAAAGCGTATGACTATGTCCCGTGGAATCACCACAGTCAACTTTATCACCAAGGTCCGAGTTCAAACGGTCCAAGATCAATCCAATCAACTTCTGTTAACGGCAAGGGACATTCGAAGACATTGGGGGCAATAGTAGAGTTGGAATGCAATGAGATCATTTCCACATGGCCATTTGTTTTTGTTTTCACTTTCTGTTTTCCTTTCAACGATTTCCTCTTACTATGATCTCCGTCTCTTTGTACAAAAAACGTCTATTCATGGGAAAAATATCAATACAAATATACTTTGAAGTGCAAACATTCTGTTTTTGTTTTAAATGCAAAGTTGTCCAATGACCAAAATTGAACGAACATATGCATATGAACATAATTAAAACTATTTGGCACATGTGTCCTGCTAAGCAGCAGTAAGCATCTCTTTAGTGAATATGGAATATCCCCCATAAAGTTATTTCATTAGCATTACCCCACAAGGACGGCTACAATAAACCAACCCTCAACAAAGTTACCCCTAAAGTTTCTTTGCACAGTTTAATCTCCAACCAGAGTCTCAATCTCTTGGCAGCTCTCTCCCCAGCTAAGTTGATCCTACAAGAAGAAGCCTTGTAGATCTCTTTCTAAAAGAACTCACCTCGTCAGCAGTTCATCAAGTATTCATCAACAGGGTTTATTTCCCTAACATATAACAATCAGCAAATTTCCCCGGCATAGTCTATCTTCCCTAGCTGAGTCTGTCTTCCCCGACTGAGTCTACACTCTCCAGCTAGAGTCTGCCTTTCAGACTATTACAAATCAGAGCGCCACAATCCCTAATCCCCAGTAAAGTCGTTCACAAAACCTTTACTATCTCCACATGATACTATGAAGCCTGAACCCGACCAGATAATAGTTAAACTTCTTAAGTCACTATAGAGTCTGGAACCGACCAGATAATAGTGTAACCTTTCAAATACTATGAAGCCTGGACCTAACCAGATAATAGTCAATTCTCAAGATACTATGAAACCTGGACCCGACCAGATAATAGTTTAACTCTTCAAGATATAGAAGAACCTGGACTCAACCAAACCAGGGTTTAACTTCTTTTCCCCAGTAGAGTTTGCCTCTACCCCAGCAAGTTACTGTGAAGCCTGGTGTAGCGGTAGAAATGTTCAAGACTAAGCCATTGGATTGACTAGACTTTATACAAATCAAAATCAAAATCGCCACCATGCTTTATTATTTCCAAACGAATGGGAAAAGAGCGAATAACCCAAAAAAGGGGGAAAGGAGAATTTGCATCATCTCAAAGTGGAGGATATGGTCTGGATCTTAAAATCAACAAGGCCTCACTCAACACCCAAGTGGAAATTATCTCTCTTCACTACATATTGTAGAAGTATAGTTGTTTGCATCACTACAAGGATTGACAAGAGTTCAATCTTTTGAGAAAAGTTTAAAGATAAAAGCCAAAGTGGCAAAATAGTTTGAAATGAGATTGATTGACTTTTAGTCTTCTCACAAAAAAAATGTCAAGGTATTATTAAGTTGGTTGGAGTTTATTTATGAAAATGTTTTGAAAATGCATGGACATAAGTCCAAGTTTATTATGAAAGTGGTTCAAGTTTAAAAACAATAAGAGTTTTCAAAAGGAGAAAGAAGATTTTTGAAATTAAAGAAGATGGGAGGAGAAGAAGGGACTATTCTAAAGAATAAGGTAAAATCTAAGGATAAGGACCATCTAATCAACAAGAAGCCAAATCTTGACATTAAGAGCCAAGATAAAATTCCCATTCTTTGGATTGAAACCAAGTAAGCTAAGATACAGGACCTCTTCAAGTGTACTAAGTCTTCACAAAAATTGGGCAGAGTAACGGCTGTATACGGGTGAATTCCAGATTACAAACAGAGGATGTAATCACAAAAACCTGCACACAAAAACAAACAAGCAACCCAATGTCTTGAGGTAAACCTCAAGAGCTCCAGACAAAATAATCAGATAAGATCACATGGTATCCAAGAAAGGCCAAGGTTTCTAATCCTAAGTCCAACAAAAGCCCACTGCTCCACCATGCCAAGGATAGTAACCAAATAGTCCAAGTGCCATTAAGAGTTTTTAGGGTTTATGTTGATTATTAAGTATCTTGAGAAAAGGAAAAGAAAAGCTCAAGTGAGCAAAGTAAAAATGGTAAGAAAATAAATGCTCAAATGAGCAAAGATAAAAATGGCATGAAATGTAAATGCTAAAAGTAAATAGTACATAAAGCATAAAAAAGAATAAAATCATAAGGTAAAACAAGTCAATAATTAGTGGTTAGTTTGATGACCATCTTGAAACTTGCTTTTGGAACTCATTAGAGGATTGGTAGAACCAAAGCCTCCACACAACAAGTTGCATTTGCTTTTTGTCAAGTATATCATCCATTTGGAATTCTCACAAGTACCATTTAATGATCAACGATGTTTAAGTGATCCGCGTTGACCAAAAGTGTTGTAGATCCATTAGAGGATTGGTAGAACCAAAGCCTCCACACAATGAATCTCAAGGTTATTGGATCAAAGAGATCAAATTAACATACTTGGGCTTGCAATCATGAGTTTGGACCATGAATGATCATTTATTTGAATCGGGACAAAATTTAGTGCTATGTTAAGCAATCGTAAGTGGACTTATATAGAAGTCGCACCTATTTTGAGGCCGGTCAATAGCAATCTATGCACCATTTGTTTTGAGACATGATATAGAGATCATGCTCTAACAACATTTAGTGCAATGGGAAGGGGATGAGATGAAGAGGATTAGGGGAAAAGATGAATAAACCACTTTTGAATTAAAAATTTAATCAAACTATTATTAAAATCATTCATCCATTTTTGTGGAGTTAAACTCAACACCATGGATCCAATGATGTTAATAAAGCCATGATCAAAAAATCAACCCAAGACAGCCAGAAAATAATCACAAAATAATATCATATTTAATATATACATTAAAAGGTTTAAAAAATGTTTAAAGGATGAAAAATAATGAGGAAAATATCAATTATATTAAAATTAATCAAAAAAATGGAAAATAAGACCATAGAAAAATCAGAAAAGAGGCCCAGTAATTTTACAAAATTTTTGGAATTTTTTAAAAGCCATGAACTATTTTTTAAAAATTAAAACAAATGGGTGAAATAAACAAAAATGGTAAAACATAATAAAATCAGAAACAAAAATAAAATAAGGTCACCAATATTTGTCCCAATATCATTGGATCATTCCATAATTGTTTCAGAATTTAAAAATGTGTAAAAATATTTTTAATTATTTTAAACAAATCAAATAAGTGTAAAATTCATAAAAAATACTAAAACACAAAAATAAATTGTGAAAAAATAAAAATCAGAAAGAGAATAATCAAAAATATTTTTCATAATTTTTTCAGATTTTTTGGACTAAAAATGAATTTTCTATGATTTTTTGAAATTTAAAACAATTAAAATATAAAAATCAGAAAAAGAAAATAAAAGAAAAAGATGTGGACCATTGGATGAGAGTCAAAACGCGTTAGTAATCAAATCCAAAGGATCTGGTGCACTGTGCATAACATGGTCTTTACTGAATAAAGCACTGAATCAAATATAAAATCAAAAATTCAAAAAATACAAATGGCACGCTTTCATTGGTTAGAAGGTGACACGTTGGTCATCTTCAACCTCCAGCCTCACGAATTGCATGTCTCTCAAACTGTAAAATCAGAAGCTCAGACCTATGACATTCGCTTCGTCTCTTCAAGACGAAGACAACCATACCCTCGCGCCATATTTATATAAACTGTAACTCAAGCAATTTGGAGAGAAAGTTTTGAAAGGGGATCTGAAAATTCATGGTCAAAACGTGCTTCCAGATGAAAGTAAGTGTTGTAACTAGAAGCATGGCAATGAGAGCAACACAATGGTATTAAAGTTTTGAAGAATTTATGAAGGAATCTACCCATTAAAGTTGAGTTGCAGAGCTCTGAAACTGGACTTCTATGGAGCAATGTAGGGCACGATTCTTGAATGTAATTATATGGTTAGGTTCAGGGAAGATCAAGGAAGGTGAATTGATGGAAAAATGGATTGAAAAAGGCTTGAGGATAGGATTTGAAGTAGCTGAATTCTGATTTGTGAAGCAAGTTTGGCAGGGTGATTCTGGCTATCTAAGCTTGGGAAATTGAATGGGGGATGACCATCTATTTATATGGAATCAAATGGGATGCTCAAGCGTGTGGAATGATGCAAATTGGAGGGAAATCGTGTGAACATGATACACGAGCAAAGTGTGATTTGATTTGCATCAAAACTCATCAAATCCTTGTGTTTCAAGGCTCTAATCCACTTTGGCAACTTGGTTAAACATGTTTATATCACAAACGCGTGCTAATTTGATGTTTAAAGGCCAAAACATGGATTTCAAATTCTGACTTATGGTGAAACTTCAGTTTCAAGTTACCAAGTTCATTCCAATGGCATTTCCACCTCAAGGAGTCTTAGGGCAAAATTCCTGATGCTTTGGAAAGATGAGGTAACAAGATTTGCAATGGAAAAAGAATGGAATCAAATGGAGGCTTGAGCTGAAAATTACATGGAGTCAAAGTTGAAGAAAAAGAGTTGACTTTCCATACTTAGAAATATTTCAAATTCTTCTTTAAAAATGACCCATAATCTCTTATATCCAAACATGGCCTTGCACTTAGAATTTGCTCTTAACCAAAAAAGATGGAATGAAGTAGACCTCTTGAATTACATTTTGCAATTTTAACCACTCAAAATATCCAAAAATTGAGTAAGTTATGACTTGTTGAAGTTTCCCAAAAATCATGAAATGACCTATAATCTTTTGCATTCTTAAGGCAGCTTCCCTCTATTTTATCACTTTGCACATAAAAGAAGGTATGAAGTAAACATCTTTAGGTTCATCATGAAAAAATAATGGGCTCAAGGTGATATAAATTTACCAAGTTATGATCATTTGAAGTCACATATGGAAAATTGGGGATTCATCTGGGTGACTTGTAACCTTTCTTCTTCATTAAGTTCCTTCCACATGAAAACTCTTTGGAAATTTTAAAGTTATTTATTGGTAACTATTTGAAGAGAATAATGCTTTTGGAACCACTCCAAAATACCACAAGATGATCAAGATATGTCCCTTTGAAGTCCAAAACCCTAGCCTTTAGATCAAGAGAATGCTTGGTGGAACTTTGCCAAGTTTGAACAAACTTTTTGTGCCAATATTCTTCCTTTGTGAATAGAATTTGTTGAGGATGATGATGAGGACTCATGGCCACCAAAACCACTTCCATACCAACTTCAAAACAACTTTATTGGTGAGGTTTGAATCTCTCAAGCTTTGACTAGGGCATGGAAATAAGCTCATGAACCCATGATGCAACTTGCTAAACCTCATTGCCTTCACCTACATTATTAACAAGTAATACAAACCAATATTGTATTTTTAATTTAGAGCAAAATATCAAAGCAAAATATCCATGTTCACCAAAGAAAATAAGTCAAGGTGCTTGGTAACTCCTCAAAGAGCAAGGTTAAAGATGGGGAGAGGAACCAAAAGCCCTAATGTGATTTTGTTGTTATTGAAACAATATGATATGATGAAGGGATCTTAGGGGAAAAATAGGGGTACAATAGCTTCCATTATTTAAGTTTCTTCTATCCAGAGATACGAAGGTTAGAAATCTTCGTGTCGACGTGATCGAAGATACTTAAATATAAAACAAACCCTGTTTTTGGCCCTAAGATGCCATGCAAACATTTATGCATATGAATGCATATGAATGGAACAAAAAGACACAAAGTAGTATTGGGGATGCGACATGAAATGTAGAAACATAAGAGCAATCCCACCAGGAAAATAAATCACTGGTAAACCACAAGAAAAGAATCAGAGAGGAGGATAACAAGCATCAACATTCATTACCGATGGTCTACCAACGTTCACTGAAGGTAGGAAGAAGATATCACACACCGACGTTCACTGAATGTGTACTACCAACGTTCACTGAAGGTAGAAAGAGAAAAATATCATATCATTGTCGTTCACTGACGATGAACTATCAACGTTCACTGAAGATAGCAAAAATAACAAACACCGATGTTCACTGAAGGTGTACTACCAACGTTCACTGAAGGTAGAAAGAGAAAAATATCATATCACCGCTGTTCACTGATGATGAACTATCAACGTTTACTGAAGATAGCAAAAATAACAAACACCGACGTTCACTGAAGGTGTACTACCAACGTTCACTGAAGGTAGAAAGAGAAAAATATCATATCAGCGCCGTTCACTGACGATGAACTATCAACGTTCACTGAAGATAGCAAAAAATAACAAACACCGACGTTCACTGAAGGTGCACTACCAACGTTCACTGAAGGTGTACTACCAACGTTCACTGAAGGTAGAAAGAGAAAAATATCATATCATCGCCGTTCACTGACGATGAACTATCAACGTTCACTGAAGATAGCAAAAATAACAAATGCCGACATTCACTGAAAGTGTACTACCAACGTTCACTAAAGGTAGAAAGAGAAAAATATCATATCACCATCGTTCACTGACGGTGAACTATCAACGTTCACTGAAGATAGCAAAAATAACAAACACCGACGTTCACTGAAGGTGTACTACCAACGTTCACTGAAGGTAGAAAGAGAAAAATATCATATCACCGCCGTTCACTGACGATGAACTATCAACGTTCCCTGAAGATTGCAAAAATAACAAACACCGACGTTCATTGAAGGTGTACTACCAACGTTCACTGAAGGTAGAAATAGAAAAATATCATATCACCGTTGTTCGCTAACGATGAACTATCAATGTTCACTGAAGATAGAAAAAATAACAAACATCGACGTTCACTGAAGGTGCACTACCAACGTTCACTGAAGGTAGAAAGAGAAAAATATCATATCACCACTGTTCACTGACGATGAACTATCAACGTTCACTGAAGATAGCAAAAATAAAAAACATTGATGTTCACTGAAGGTGTACTACCAACGTTCACTGAAGGTAGAAAGAGAAAAATATCATAGTTTTCCCATAATTCTGGTGTTCTGCCAAGAACGGGTCTCAACTTCTTTTTTAACCAAGGAAATCTGCCTGAGAAAGGGTAATACGTACTATGTCTCAAATAAAGAGACTCCCACTTATTGTCGAAGGGGATTTACAAAGAGAAATGACTTTCTGGGGATAGCAATATGACTTCTCGGGGACATGCCACGATATTCCTGCTAAGGAGATAAAGTCTTCCTGTGCAAAATAAATGCACAGACCAGAACTCAAAATTTTCTGAAATCCATAATAAATGATATTGTCATGCGACCACAAATCCAACTCAGAAATATACCAGAGCGAGACGGCCAAAGCAGATACATCCTTTGGGAAATAAACTCAAGAGGGTCAATCAAAATCAACTAAGCAAAGAGCGCTGCAAAAAAAAAAGGTCAGAACACAATGCTAATGAACAATGGTTTTTTAGTTATGCATGATGTATGTATGAATGTATGAGTGCTATCGTGCATATGCTGGTAAAAGGATACATAATCAGTTCAAATAAACAAAACTGCCTCAGGTAATACGAAACGGGGCTAATCATCAACTAGAAAGATCAATCCAAGAAAGGTAAAAGCAATTGCGAAAACCAAATCCATTGCCTGTGTTAACTTTACTAAGGAGAAACATAATTCGGATGTAGCCAAATCAAACAAATATCGGGATAGAACATCTTTCTTCCGGTTTTATTGGAGAAAATAGCTTTTCAAAAGCAATATGCCTACTGGAGATTTCAAGACCAGCCTCAAATAAGGTAGACTGATGTCGACACAACCGATCTTTACTGGGGAATTCAAGCCTAACTCCCCGGAGAAAACTTTCATCACGAATGCTAAATCCAAACAAGAGATGCCCTGGGATAACCTTCCTTGGGAATCAAGAAGTCAATAATTTCATCATACGAGGGAAAACTTGCTGGGGAAACTGAGACGGAGGCTTTTGACCATGCAAACCCACAAAGCAAACCAAGACTTGACTGGGGATAATGGGATCACAACCCAATACTTCACCTTGTACCCACTGGTATTGTCTTTAACTATCTAGGAAACACACAAGGATTGCGCACACCAATAAAATGACCTTAGAAAACTTTCATGAAGGGAGTAAATCTTCTTAAAACAACTAGAGTTTGTTCATTCTTAGGACCACCATTCTTGTTGTCATCGTTTCAACACAAATTCCAAAGTAAATTGAATTGTAAAGACCTCTCTTGTTTTTGAAAAGTCAATTTACTTTTTAATCTCTTTGCTTTAACAGTTATTATCAATAATAAATGAAGTCTTTGCAAGATAAATAAACATAAGAACACCAATAATTGGGTGAAAGCTCGAATTTCATTAATAGAATGGTAGTCTGCGAATGGCGAGACTCCATGGATGATTACAAAGTTTGGGAAATGGTAATACATAATGGAAAAGATACATTGAGATACAATGACCATTATTCCCCCTAACAACTTTTGAAGTCATGAGCAGCAGCTTTTGTTGAAGTATGGTGAGGATCCGAGAAGATTGTTGCTTCAATGATAAAGTCTTGTCTGACGCAGTTACTTGCCAAGAAAGTCCCTAACTTTTGCCTAAGCTGCCCTTGCGGGTTTTCAACTTAGTAGGAAATTTATTCTGCTTATGTCACTAATTTTTGCCTAGACTGCCCTTTCGGGTTTTCGACCTACCGAGACGCTCTTTTTTGCCTAAGTCGCCCTTTCGGGTTTTCAACTTAGCGAGTTGTTCTTTTATTTCTTTAGGAGAAGTATTTCTTGACTGCGACAGCATTCATGGGACGTGGGAACTCCTCGTCATCCATAGTTTTAAGAATTAATGCTCCACCAGAGAAGGTTTTCTTGACAACATACGGGCCTTCAAAATTAGGAGTCCACTTGCCCCTAGAATCAGCGTTGAAAGACATGATCTTCCTGAGCATGAGGTCGCCTTCTATGAATTCACGAGGTTTAACCTTTTTTCAAATGCTTTCTTCATTCTTTTCTGATATAACTGCCCATGACATAAAGCTGTCATTCTCTTCTCTTCAATCAAATTCAATTGGTCAAACCTGTTTTGAACCCATTCAGCCTCTGTCAATTTGTCTTCCATTATCGCACGCAACGAGGGAATCTCTACCTCGACAGGGAGTACAGCTTCCATTCCATACACTAGAGAAAACGGGGTTGCTCCTGTTGAAGTGCGGACAGATGTTTGATATCCATGTAGGGCAAAAGGGAGCATTTCATGCCAATCCTTATAAGTGACACCCATTTTCTGGATGATCTTCTTGATATTCTTATTAGCAGCTTCAACAGCCCCATTCATCTTAGGCCTGTATGGAGATGAATTGTGATGCACAATCTTGAATTCTTCACACAGTTCTGTCATCATCTTGTTGTTCAAATTCGAGCCATTGTCGGTGATGATTCTGCTTGGCACATCATACCGACATATAAGGTTATTCTTAATGAAGCGCACAACCACCTGCTTAGTAACATTGGCATAAAAAGCAGCCTCCACCCACTTGGTGAAGTAATCAATTGCTACTAAGATAAAACGGTGCCCATTCGAAGCTTTGGGTTCTATCATCCCAATCATGTCAATACCCCACATTGAGAAAGTCCATGGGGAGGAAATCACATTGAGGAGTGTCGGAGGTACATGGATCTTATCTGCGTAAATCTAGCATTTATGGCACTTCTTTGAAAATTTGTAACAATCAGATTCCATCATCAACCAATAATAACCTGCCCTTAGCATCCTTTTAGCCAATGAATGTCCATTAGCATGAGTGCCAAATAAACCTTCATGGATCTCATGCATCAACATGTCTGCTTAGTGTCTATCCATGCATCTGAGCAAGACCATGTCAAAATTCCTCTTGTATAGCACATTTTCACTGAGGAAGAAACTGCCTGCCAACCTTCTCAGTGTCTTTCTATCCTTCTTTGCACCAAACGGGTATTCCTGAGTCTGAATAAAATGCTTGATATTAAAGTACCAAGGTTTTTCATCTGCTACCTCCTCTGTCGCAAACACATGAGCGGGCCTATCGAGCCGTCGAACTGTAATCCGAGGTATATCATTCCAAGCATTCACTTGGTACATGGAAGCCAGAGTTGCCAGAGCATCTGCCATTTGATTTTCATCCCTGGGAATGTGATGGAATTCAACTTTATTGAAGAAGGGTAGTAATCTTCTAGCATAATCTTTGTAAGGGATCAAGCCAGGGTGACGAGTGTCCCATTCTCCTTTAATCTGATTTATTACCAATGTTGAATCACCGTACACATCTAAAATCTTGATTCTGAGATCAATAGCTTCTCCAAGCCCCATGATGCAAGCCTCATATTCTGCCATATTATTAGTGCAATCAAATGTTAACCTTGCAGTAAAAGGAATATGTGATCCATGAGGAGTAACAATCACAGCACCAATTCCTTTACCATAAGCATTCACAACTCCATCAAATACCATACTCCAACGAGATTCAGGGTCGGGACCCTCCTAGGGCAATGGTTCATCACAATATTTCACTTTCAAGAACATCACATCTTCATCGGGGAATTCATATTCTGCAGACTGATGATCTTCCACCGGCTGGTGAGCAAGGTAATCTGCCAACACACTACTTTTGATAGCATTTTGAGTGCGGTATTCGATATCATATTCAGACAACAACATCTGCCAACGGGAAATTCTCCCATTAAGAGCAGGCTTTTCAAATATATACTTGATTGGATCCATTTTGGAGATCAACCAAGTAGTATGATTCAACATATACTGCCGCAAACGCTTTGCCGCCCAGGCCAAAGCACAACATGTTTTTTCTAGCATGGAATATCGCGACTCACAATCAGTGAACTTTTTGCTGAGATAATAAATGGTGAACTCTTTCTCTCCCGTTTCACCTTGTTGTCCCATAATACAACCCATGGATTTATCCAACACGGTTAGATACATAATCAACGGTCTTCCTTCTACGGGAGGGAGCAAAATAGGAGGTTCAAGCAAATACTCTTTAATACTTTCAAATTCCCTTTGGCAGTCATCCGTCCACACACAACCTTGATCTTTCTTTAACAACTTAAAGATTGGTTCACATGTTGCGGTCATGTGGGAAATAAATCGGGAGATATAATTCAAACGCCTGAGGAAACCCCTGACTTTCTTTTCATTTCTTGGTGCTGACATTTCTTGAATTGCTTTGACTTTATCAGGGTCAACTTCAATTCCTTTCTGGCTAAAAATAAAACCCAACAATTTCCCAGATCTAACTCCGAAGGTGCATTTATTTGGATTCAAGCGGAGACGATACTTCCTCAAACGCTGAAACAACTTCAACAAATCCTCTATATGCCCTTCTTCAGTCTGGGACTTGGCAATCATATCATCAACATATACTTTGATTTATTTGTGCATCAGATCATGGAATAAGGTTGTCATAACCCTCTGGTACATTGCACCAGCATTCTTCAACCCGAAGGGCATCACTCTGTAACAGAATGTTCCCCAGGGTGTGATAAACGTTGTTTTTTCCATGTCCTCTGGAGCCATTCTTGTTTGATTATACCCGGAAAATCCGTCCATGACCGAGAATACCTTGAATTTTGTTGTGCTATCCACTAACATGTCGATGTGAGGCAATGGAAAATCATCTTTCGGACTAGCTTTATTTAGATCTCTGTAATCTACGCACATGCGGACTTTTCCGTCTTTTTTCGGTACTGGGACAATATTGGAAATCCATTGAGGATACACTGACGTCACAAGAAAACCAGCATTAATCTGCTTTAGGACCTCCTCTTTGATCTCTACTGCCATATCCGGGTGGGTTCTTCTCAACTTTTGTTTAACTGGCGAACACTCTGGCTTCAACGGCAAACGATGCTCGACAATGTCTGTATCTAGACCAGGCATATCTTGATAAGACCAAGCAAAAATATCCACATATTCTTTCAACAGCTCAATCAACCTGTTATTTACATTAGGATGCAACGATGCTTCAATCTTGACTTCCTTCGGATCTTCTTCTGAACCCAAATTAACCACTTCCAAAGGCTCTTTGTATGGATGAATGGTATTTTCCTCGTGCTCAAGCAACCGTGAGACCTCTTATGGAATCTCATCATAATTTTCTTCTTCAGCCCCAAACACAGGACGTTCAAAGTTGGGAGAGGGTGCAGGGTCATTGTATTCAACAGGTTTTTTAATTAATCTGCACATGTGATTTATGATTGCTTTTAGAAATTGACACATATAACAAGTGATCATGTAGACTAATTTTTAGTTATTATTTATTTTGAAAGGTTTTTTTTATTATTGCCATTTCCCAAGAAAAAGGCAGAAAATAAAAGACATTATTTGGAAGCAAAGACAACTTTTATTAATTATCTTAACAGTTATAGCAAACAGATAAGCCCTACAACATTGATACTTCCACCTTGGGCAGAGTGAAAGTTTTTCAAAAGAAAGAAACAGATTAACAAAAAAAATTACTTTGAAATATGTATGCAAGAAGGAACATCAATGGTGACCCAATTCTGAACTCGGACTCCATGCGTCACATAATTCGGTGCTTCCTGCTCTACTTCATCCTTTTCAACGATATTAATTCCAGAACCAATTGGATGGAGGTAGCCTCCGCTGCGGAAAACATCATGATAATTGTTCACATAAGACTTCAACTTCAGACTTTCGCCTTTTCTATTATTCGAAGAGAAACCCAAACCAGCTCTGTTTTTGTTCACGGGTGGATCCACAAGTCGTCCCCAAACTGCATTATGACCATTGCGCACAACTTGTTGCGCATCCTTCAGCGAAACCACGAAATTCTCATTCTTCCTTAAAATGTCAATGGATAGGGCTTGGAACTGGGTTCCAACAACAGCCTCATCCGCTTCTACGATACTGAAAGAGGATAGATGGGATATTAACAACGCCTGGTCCCCATTTACGATTACTACTTTCCCTTCACGCACAAACTTTAGCTTCTGATGCAGAGTTGAAGTGACAGCCTCTGCTTCGTGTATCCATGGTGGTCCTAGCAAAAAACTATACGCGGGGATAATGTCCATTACCTGGAAAGTTATCAAGAACAAGTGTGGTCCTATATGGATGGGTAAGTCCACTTCACCGATGACAGATTTCCTCGACCCATCAAAAGCCTTCACAATGATGCCACTCGGGCGCATAGGTGTTCCCTGATACTTTAACTTCATGAGAGTACTTCTCGATATAACATTCAACGCGGATCCGTTATCAATTAGCACATTGGACAGTGAATCATTCTTTCAATTCATAGATATGTGGAGGGTCAGGTTGTGATTCCTCCCTTCATCTGGTAACTCATCATCACAAAAACTCAAGTTGTTACACGACATAATGTTTCCAATCACGTTGCTGAATTGATCCAACGGCATGTCATTCTCTACAAAAGCTTGGTCTAGTACTCTCATCAGTGATTCTCTATGAGCGGAGGAGTTCATCAATAAAGCTAGGATGGATATCTTTGAAGGAGTCTGCAATAGCTGGTCCACAATTTTGTAGTCGCTCATTTTAATTATTTTCAAGATATCATCCACTTCTTTCTCCAATGTAGTTCCACTAGTCTCTCCTGCAATCTTCTTAGGCTCATCGTTCTCAGCAATTTTCTTTCCAGCAACAACATCTTTTCGAATAACTGGTGCAAACACACGACCACTATGGGTCAACCTACTATTATCATCTATATTTCCAACATCTGGCATTGGCTGGATGGGAACTCCCACCCCATCTTCCAAGATTGTAGCGTTGTATTTGTAAGGCACAGCCTTATCTGATTTATAGGGAACAAGTCCTGGCAGACTAATTACCAATGGGGTAACAGCTGGTTTGCTATGGTATTCCATCTTAAGGTGAGCGGGTGCACCAAAACAAGGTACAATGACATTTACACCTTCCTTGACACAATCAGCTTTCAACAGATCACTTCCGGTAAACAAATCTTCGTCTGAAGAGAAATACTCATCCGTGGAGGCATATTCTTCCTCTGACTCTTCTCCCATCAAACAAACTTCAACCATATCAACCTCGTGATAATTATCTCTCTGACATGTGATCTTGATAGTCCCATTATCTAATAGCAATTGAACACCCTCTCTTACAACAGAACATCCTCGGGGGTCTCGGCAGCAAACTATGCAAGATCCATATTGGTGTTCCACCTGTCCAGCAGTACGGCAGAAAGTGGCATGCAACTGTACGAGATCTTCATTCAAATGTTCCACATCAAAAATTATGAATTCACCAGGGCATCCAGAAACCATATTCACTTCCTCTTCATACTCTGCCTTAGGCCTGATTATATGGATTAAACCTTCATCCATCATCTCCTGCAAATCAGCCTTTATCTTCTCGCAACCCTGGATGTTTATACTGCAAACAGCAAAACCGACGTGGTCATGCGTATAATAACTGAATTCACAGAGGTCTACATGCATATTCACTAAATCCCCTCTAACCATATTAATGTCAAAAATCCGGAAGTCACCTGGAAAACCAGCCACTATATTCACAGCATTCACTCCTTCGTGTTTGGGCAGAGGAGTGTCTTTCACATTAGGTCCCATGTCTTTGAAGGATAGAATTCCAGACTTCAACAACCTTTGCACTTCAGTCTTCAAAGGATAACAATTTTCAATGCTATGCCCTGGTGCTCCCTGATGAAAGGCACACATCTGGTCCACTTTGTAATACCAAGGCAATGCTGGTAGTAGCTCTGCATAGCTCATGGGAATAGGGTCATAGTTCTCCCTTCTCTGATTATTCCCTTAATTCCCCTGCTGGGACTGTCTTTAATAAGCAATGATAGTTGGAGCGAAATTCATAATAGGATTCACTGAAGCAACTTGCTGGTGACGCTAATAATTCCTTCTAGGAGCATTTACCCTCCTCTCTTGTATAACAGCATTGGCATCACCTTCTTTCTTCTTTGTAAACCCATAAGTTGGATTCTTCACACTTCCGGATCCTTCACCCTTTATCAAATGGCCTTCTCTTACTGCCTCTTCTAAGCGGACGCCCATTCCTACCATTTCTGTAAAATCACTCGGGGAACTTGCTACCATTCTTTCGTAGTAGAAAGCGCTTAACGTCTTCAGAAAAATTTTAGTCATTTCCTTCTCCTCCATAGGGGGAACCACCTGTGCATCCACTTCGCGCCATCTATGCGCGTACTCTTTGAACGATTCTCTGTCTTTCTGAACCATGGCCCTAAGCTGGTTACGGTCAGGCTCCATGTCCATATTGTACTTGTATTGTTTTATAAATTCTTCTCCCAAATCATTAAAGGTATGGATGTTGGTGCTGTCTAAACTCATGTACCATTTCAACACTGCGCCGGTCAGACTATCCTGGAAAAAGTGAATCAGCAGATGCTGATCATCGGTATGGGTAGACATTCTCCTTACATACATCACCAAGTGAACACGAGGGCAAGTGTTGCCTTTGTACTTCTCAAACTCCGGGACCTTGAACTTAGCAGGCACTTTGACATTCGGGACCAAACACAACTCATTCACATTCTGCCCAAATAACTCTTTTCCCCTAAGAGCCTTCATCTCTCTTTGCATTCTATCAAACTGCTCTTAGAAATCATCCATTCTGTCATAAAGACCCAAGTCTTCACTCGGCGGAGGGAAAGGACGACATACATCTTCATTAATAAACAGAACCAAATTCACCAAAGGAGGTGCAGTAGGAATAGCATGCACCACAGGAGGTGCTGGAGTAACAACATTTGGAACCACTGGAGCATCTTGGGGTCCCAAATTGAAACCTTCAGGTGAAAAATTCTCCAGCATTCCCCACGGATAACTCTGAGGCATACGGTTTTGAATAACAGTCGGAGTAGCGGGTACAAGAACAGCAGGGACTTCAGCATTTGCCCTTGTTGGTTGACGTTGAACACTCGGTTGCTGATTCTGAGCAACCACCAGAGCTTCCATCAGAGTAGTCAAGTTGGCCAAGCCAGCCTTCAAAGCAGAAAAATCTTCGCGCAGCTCGCGATTATCCTGTTCCAAATTGTCCATCTTCTTTTTGAAATTAGCTCCAGTGTTGTAGTGATGAGTCAGCTTGCTGAACGGAGTAAAGAAGCTGGGTAAGACACCTGGGTATGCATAAAAAATGCAAGAAATATGTGCAATATGATGCATGATATGCATTGCACATGATTATTTTTACTTTATCATTTAATATTTCAAGGGATTTAACGTTTATAGACATATTGCGAACATCAAAGTAATAAAGCTTTTGAAATACTGAAATTTTTTTATTATAATAACTTCAAAATGGATTACAAATTTCAATGATCCCAAGTACAAGATGAAAATACAATCTAAAATCCTGAGAAAAGGAACTGATAGAGATCAAGCTGTACGATGGCGCTTCCCTGTGAGCCTGGCAATCTGAGCTCTCAACCTCTGGTTTTCTTCCACATGTCTGATGGCAACCTCCTTCCAATCATCTGAATCAGGAAGTGAACAAACAGCACCTGTTTGAGGCTTAGGAGAAAATAAATCCCCTTGCCTCTCCATAGACTCCACAGCTCGACTCTCAAGGATCTCGATCAAATCATCTTTCTCCTTCAAGTCTACTCTATAGGAACTCTCTAAAGTCTGGAACTTGTTCTTCCGAGCATCTCTTTCCTGTTGCATCCTAACCAAAGCGAGTTGCAGATCTTCTAGATCATCTAATAAGGGAGGAGTGGTCTTCACAAATAGATCAGGCATGGGTGTCTCCCAAGTATACGGCATCTTCAACTGAATGGCTCTCGATCGGACCCACTGAAGATATGACTCCAAAGAAACAGCGTCCCTAGGTCCCAAATCCTTCCTACTCTTCTTATGAATGTGATGCCAGGCCTTCGCAATCTTCTCCCTAGCTTCCTTGTGGTCTTCTCCTTCCTTCATAAAGAAACTACTCAAATGAATACTATTTGATTTATCCCTCATCGGGTAACCAAGTTGTCGCCGTGCAAGAACAGGGTTATAGTTAATTCCTCCCTTTGTACCAAGAAGAGTTACATTGGGGAAACTACCACAACTGTCAATAATCTCCACATCCTGATAAGCTCGATGATACCAATCAATATCCGAGTGAGTAAGTGCCATGATCTTAGGATCCCAATGAGGTTCCTTATTAACATCCCAAAAAGTATCAGACTGAGGCATATGAGAGATGAGCCACCGGTATAACAAAGGCGTGCAACAGATAATCATTCCCCCATGATAAGAATTCTGAAGATGAACAGAGTAATAAGTATCACCCAACAGTGTAGGAACTGGGTTTCCAATCATGAAAACCCTGATAGCGTTAATGTCGACAAACTTGTCCACATTAGGGAATAAGAATAATCCATAAGCAAGTAAAGCAAATATGGCCTCAAAAGCAACCGTACTCTTCATTCTGGAAAAGTAACGAGTTTTCTCCAATAAGAACTGAGCTGGTAATCCTCTAATCCCTCCTTTAGTAGTCATATGGGATTCCACCTCAGACTTCCCTAGATGAATCAAAGCAGAAATCTCATGTGGTTTTGGCTCACCCTCTAAACCAGTAAAAGGAACACGATCGGTAACAGGTAAATCCAATAGATAAGAATACTCCTCCAGTGTAGGCATCAACTGATAATCGAGAAAAGTAAAGCAGTGATACACCGGATCATAGAACTGGACCAAGGTTGAGAGAATATCCTCCTTCATCTTCAGCTTCATGAGAGGAATAATGGATCCATACTTCTTCCGAAAGTCTGCAGAACACTCGATCTCTGGAATTAGACTGATCAACTCATCTATCTTAGGATCCTTGAAACTGTATTTCCTGGTCTTTCTCTTTCCAGAATCCATGGTTAACAGTACCTGAGATACTCATAAATAGTCAACCTTTAAATCCCTTGAAATATTGTTTTCTTCAAAGTTAACATGACTATACCGCCCGTCCTATCTTAAAGTTTGCCCAAGTCCGGGTGTAGGACTTATGAGTAATCACCAAGCACCCTGAAAACTAGGAAAGTCCAAACAAACATATATACAAAAATATAACACATAAACAACAATAACACATATACAGAAATAAACAAAGATAGGCTTAACCCACTTAGGGATGGACCAGCAAGAGGTCAATCTTTCCCCAGTGAAGTCGCCATTTTTCTGTAGCGGTAGAAATGTTCAAGACTAAGCCATTAGATTGACTAGACTTTATACAAATCAAAATAAAAATCGCCACCGCGCTTTATTGTTTCCAAAGGAATGGGAAAAGAGCGAATAACCCAAAAAAGGGGGAAAGATTCAAGGTAAGGGGGTTGGTTATGCAAAGGGAAGGTATTAGCACCCTAAACATCTACGTACTCCGCAGGAGCCTCTTTGAAAAAAATCTGTATATTTTGGCTATATAAAATGTGTTGTATATAAAATGGATGGTGGAGGTGAGAAAAGAAATATATTTATTTTTTATGATTTTTGCACCCGCCGCGGTTGTGAACCTTTAGTGCCTACGTACCACCTTTCGTGAAATAGGGGATCAGGGTACACATAGTTCCTCTTTAAAAAATTTAAAACACAAATGTGTTGGTTAATTTTATGAGATAAAACATCATTGTCACTGTCTGTGTGGAAAACATACCTACTACCCACAATTATGGGAAAGGAGAATTTGCATCATCTCAAAGTGGAGGATATGGCCTGGATCTTAAAATCAACAAGGCCTCACTCAACACCCAAGTGGAAAGTATCTCTCTTCACTACATATTGTAGAAGTATAGTTGTTTGCATCACTACAAAGATTGACAAGAGTTCAATCTTTTGAGAAAAGTTTAAAGATAAAAGCCAAAGTGGCAAAATAGTTTGAAATGAGATTGATTGACTTTTAGTCTTCTCACAAAAAAATTTCAAGGTATTATTAAATTGATTGGAGTTTATTTATGAAAATATTTTGAAAATGCATGGACATAAGTCCAAGTTTATTATGAAAGTGGTTCAAGTTTAAAAACAAGAAGAGTTTTCAAAAGGAGAAAGAAGATTTTTGAAATTAAAGAAGATGGGAGGAGAAGAAGGGACTATCCTAAAGAATAAGGTAAACGCTAAGGATAAGGACCATCTAACCAATAAGAAGCCAAAGCTTGACATTAAGATCCAAGATAAAATTCCCATTCTTTGGATTGAAACCAAGCAAGCAAAGATACAGGACCTCTTCAAGTGTACTAAGTCTTCATAAAAATTATACAAAGTAACGATTGTATACGGGTGAATTCCAGATTACAAACAGAGGATGTAATCACAAAAACCTGCACACAAAAACAAACAAGTAACCCAATGTCTTGAGGTAAACCTCAAGAGCTCCAGACAAAATAATCAGATAAGATCACAAGGTATCCAAGATAGGCCAAGGTTTCTAATCCTAAGTCCAAGAAAAGTCCACTGCTCCACCATGCCAAGGATAGCAACCAAATAGTCCAAGTGCCATTAAGAGTTTTTTAGGGTTTATGTTGATTATTAAGTATCTTGAGAAAAGGAAAAGAAAAGCTCAAGTGAGCAAAGTAAAAATGGCAAGAAAATAAATGCTCAAAAGAGCAAAGATAAAAATGGCATGAAATGTAAATGCTAAAAGTAAATAGTACATAAAGCATAAAAAAGAATAAAATCATAAGGTAAAACAAGTCAATAATTAGTGGTTAGTTGGATGACCATCTTGAAACTTGCATTTGGAACTCATTAGAGGATTGGTAGAACCAAAGCCTCCACACAACAAGTTGCATTTGCTTTTTGTCAAGTATATCATCCATTTGGAATTCTCACAAGTACCATTTAATGATCAACGATGTTTAAGTGATCCGCGTTGATCAAAAGTGTTGTAGATCCATTAGAGGATTGGTAGAACTAAAGCCTACACACAATGAATCTTAAGGTTATTGGATCAAAGAGATCAAATTAACATACTTGGGCTTGCAATCATAAGTTTGGGCCACGAATGATCATTTATTTGAATTGGGACAAAATTTAGCGCTATGTTAAGCAATCGTAAGTGGACTTATATAGAAGTCGAACCTATTTTGAGGCCGGTCAATAGCAATCTATGCACCATTTGTTTTGAGACATGATATAGAGATCATGCTCTAACAACATTTAGTGCAATGGGAAGGGGATGAGATGAAGAGGATAAGGGCAAAAGATGAATAAACCACTTTTGAATTAAAATTTTAATCAAACTATTATTAAAATCATTCATCCATTTTTGTGGAGTTAAACTCAATATCATGGATCCAATGATGTTAATAAAGCCATGATCAAAAAATCAACCCAAGACAGCCAGAAAATAATCACAAAATAATATCATATTTAATATATACATTAAAAGGTTTAAAAAAATGTTTAAAGAATGAAAAATAATGAGGAAAATATCAATTATATTAAAATTAATCAAAAAATGGAAAATAAGACCATAGAAAAATCAGAAAAGAGGCCAAGTAATTTTACAAAATTTTTGGAATTTTTTAAAAGTCAGGAACTATTTTTTAGAAATTAAAACAAATGGGTGAAATAAACAAAAATGGTAAAAAATAATAAAATCAGAAACAAAAATAAAATAAGGTCACCAATATTTCTCACAATATCATTGGATCATTCCATAATTTTTTCAGAATTTAAAAATGTGTAAAAATATTTTAAATTATTTTAAACAAATCAAATAAGTGTAAAATTCATAAAAAAATACCAAAACACAAAAATAAATTCTGAAAAAATAAAAATCAGAAAGAGAATAATCAAAATTATTTTTCATAATTTTTTCAGATTTTTTGGACTAAAAATGAATTTTCTATGATTTTTTGAAATTTAAAACAATTAAAATATAAAAATCAGAAAAAGAAAATAAAAGAAAAAGATGTGGACCATTGGATGAGATTCAAAATGCGTTAGTAATCAAATCCAAAGGATCTGGCGCGTCGTGCATATCATGGTCTTTACTGAATAAAGCACTGAATCAAATATAAAATCATAAATTCAAAAAATACAAATAGCACGCTTTCATTGGTTAGAAGGTGACACATTGGTCATCTTCAACCTCCATCCTCACGAGTTGCAAGTCTCTTAAACTGTAAAATCAGAAGCTCAGGCCTATGCCATTCGCTTCGTCTCTTCAAGACGAAGACAACCATACCTTCGCGTCATATTTATATAAATTGTAACTCAAGCAATTTGGAGAGAAAGTTTTGAAAGGGGATTTGAAAATTCATGGTCAAAACGTGCTTCCAGATAAAAGTAAGTGTTGCAACTAGAACCAGGGCAATGAGAGCAACACAATGGTATCAAAGTTTTGAAGAATTGATGAAGGAATCTACCTATTGAAGTTGAGTTGCAGAGCTCTGAAACTGGACTTCTATGGAGCATTGTAGGGCATGATTCTTGAATGTAATTATATGGTTAGGTTCAGGGAAGATCAAGGAAGGTGAATTGGTGGAAAAATGGATTGTAAAAGGCTTGAGGATAGGATTTGAAGTAGCTGAATTCTGAGTTGTGAAGCAAGTTTGGCAGGGTGATTCTGGCTATCTAAGCTTAGAAAATTGAATGGGGGATTACCCTCTATTTATATGGAATCAAATGGGATGCTCAAGCGTGTGGAATGATGCAAATTGGAGGGAAATTGTGTGAACCTGATACACGAGCAAAGTGTGATCTGATTTGCATCAAAACTCATTAAATCCTTGCGTTTCAAGGCTCTAATCCACTTTGGCAACTTGGTTAAACATGTTTAGATCACAAATGCGTGCTAATTTGATGTTTAAAGGCCAAAACATGGATTTCAAATTCTGACTTATGGTGAAACTTCAGTTTCAAGTTACCAAGTTCATTCCAATGGCATTTCCACCTCAAGTTGTCTTATGGCAAAATTATTGATGCTTTGGAAAGATGAGGTAACAAGTTTTGCAATGTAAAAAGAATGGAATCAAATGGAGGCTTTAGCTGAAAATTACATGGAGACAAAGTTGAAGAAAAAGAGTTGACTTTCCATACTTAGAAATATTTCAAATTCTTCTTTAAAAATGACCCATAATCTCTTGTATCCAAACATGGCCTTGCACTTAGAATTTGCTCTTGACAAAAAAAGATGTAATGAATTAGACCTCTTGAATGACATTTTTCAATTTGAACCACTCAAAATCTCCAAAAATTGAGCAAGTTATGACTTGTTGATGTTTTCCAAAAATCATGAAATGATCTATAATATTTTGCATTCTTAAGGCAACTTCCATCCATTTTCTCACTTTGCACATAAAAGAAGGCATGAAGTACACATCTTTAGGATCATCATGAAAAAAGAATGGGCTCAAGGTGATAGAAATTTACCAAGTTATGACCATTTGAAGTCACATATGGAAAATTAGGGATTCATCTGGGTGACTTGTAACCTTTCTTCTTCATTAAGTTCCTTCCACATGAAAACTCTTTGGAACTTTTGAAGTGATTTATTGGTAACTATTTGAAGAGAAGAATTCTTTTGGAACCATACAAAAATACCACAAGATGAGCAAGATATATCCCTTTGAAGTCCAAAACCCTAGCATCTAGATCAAGAGAATGCTTGGTGGAACTTTGCCAAGTTTGAACAAAATTTTTGTGCCAATATTCTTCCTTTGTGAATAGAATTTGTTAAGGATGATGATGAGGACTAATGGCCACCAAAACCACTTCCATACCAACTTCAAAACAACTTCATTGGTGAGGTTTGAATCTCTCAAGCTTTGACTAGGGCATGGAAATAAACTCATGAACCCATGATGCAACTTGCTAAACCTCATTGCCTTCACCTACATTATTAACAAGTAAGACAAACCAATATTGTATTTTTAATTTAGAGCAAAATATAAAAGAAAAATATCCATGTTCACCAAAGAAAAATAAGTCAAGGTGCTTGGTAACTCCTCAAAGAGCAAGGTTAAAGATGGGGAGAGGAACCAAAAGCCCTAATGTGATTTTGTGGTGATTTAAACAATATGGTATGATGAAGGGATCTTAGCTGGAAAAAATTGGGGTCAACACCTGGATCCGACCAGATATCAGTTTTCAACTTCATCTTTTCAAGAAAGTTATTGTGAAGCCTGGATCCGACCAGATAGAAATTCCCCTCAGAAGTTTGTTGTGAAACCTGGAATTCAACCAGATAACAACTAAGTTCTAAACAAGTTACTGTAAATCCTGGACCTGACCAAATATCAGTTCAACTCTATCTCTCTAGACAAGTTTATTATGAAGCCTGGACCCGACCAGATAGTAATTAACTTCATCCACCTCAAAATCTTTGAAGCCTGGATCCAACCAGATATCAGTTCAATTTCGTCTATTCAAGCAAGTTATTGTAAAGCTTGGAGTCTGACCAGATAAAAATTAGCTACAATCATCAGCAAGACACTATGAAGCCTGGACCCGGCCAAATAATAGTATAACTTTTCAAAAAAACCATGAAGCTTGGACCCGACCAGATAGTAGTTACCACTTCAAGAAATCTGTGAAGCCTGGATCCGACCATATAACAGCTCAATTTCAAGAAATTTTCTGTGAAGCCTGAAATCCGACCAGATAACAAATAATTTATTCTTCCCCAGTAAGTTACCGTGAAGCCTCGATTCAACGAGATAGCAGTTGACTTCCTCATCCTCAACAAGTTGTGAAGCCTAGACCCGACCAGATAACATCTGACATTCAAGAGATATTCCCTAGCGGAAGCATTCTTTCAACCAAGTTTGAAGATATGTATATTCTTCATCCTCCACAGAAATCCGGGATTCGGTTTCCCAGAATTCCTCAGCAGTAGTCAGGGATTTATTTTCCCAGACAAATATGCATCCCACATTCATACATCATAGCATATACATATAAAATGCATTCAGCATAATACCATATCTTGTGAACATCATGCATACATCTGCATTTAACTAACCCTTTTTCCACGGGTAAAATATCAGGTTTTAGTATAAATCGACCAAATATTTGTGTTGATACTTCTTCCAATATTTACCATCATTCCTCCAAATGGCATCTATAAGCCCATTCCCAATACATCTTCGAGTGCAAATTTCTTCGCACTCCAGTGTTCAATCATCTTCCACCTTCAAGTCACGAATGGCGGAACCGCCAATCTAACTCTTCAGGTTTAAGAAGATTGAACAAGGGAAGTTGTTGTACCCCAAAATTTGCCCTCTCATTTCTCAAGTAATCTCTCACAAGATCTCTATTGGTTCAAGAATGCATAAGGTTTGATCAGCTCAAGACACCTCCTCTAACACTGATGACTGAAAATTAGGGTTTGAGTTTGCACAAGGACAAATGGATTTTTAATGCACCAAATAACTTTCATGGATCATTTTGGACCCTCAATATTTCTCATGTCAAGTTTTAAGTCTTGGATCACATTTTTGCTCAGTCAATTGATCATTTGAGCTAAAATCAACTGTATTGGAGAAAAAGTCAATTGTGGTCAATTTACAGTCAAACTTCATAATTTTTTATTCATATCAACATCATGAACTCATATATGTCAATTTATCAAGTTTGGATCACAATTCCTCAAGAAATTTGATCATATCATCAAAAGGACAAAATGGTCAAAATTAGGGTTTTGACTAGAAAGGTACAATTTTTGATTTTTGACCTAACAATTGACTTATTGGTTCAAGGCATGATCTCAAGGATTCAAATGTTTCATTTTGACCTAATGTCATGGCTCAAAACATTCCTCAAGATCAATTGATTGATAGTTGATTTTCAGTCAACTGATGAAAAGTCAACTGTGCACTGAAAAGTCAAACTTTGACTTTTTGATTAAAATCAAGTTTCAAAGATTAAAATTCATCAAGACATGTCAAAATAATAAACTTTTTCATCAAGAAATCAAAAAGTCAAGATTTCATTTTGAAAAGTCAAAATTTCTAAACTTAGAATTTTTTCTAAGTGTTGGAAATTCACATTTTTTTCACAACTTTGAGCCAAATTTACACCATGATGCAAGATGATTCAAATGAAACTTCTAACATGAAAGTTGTAGATATCAAAGATATATAAAACATTGTAGAACATAACTTTTTCTAGAAATGCTTAGATTTCAAGTTATGATTTTGTGAAGACATGTTCATGAAACTTGAGGACTTAGTAAAATTTTGCCCTAGTTTAGGCAGGATTTTGACCTAACTTCATGGAAAATTTTCACATAGTTCCAAGATTAATCTTCAAAAATATCCAACACAGAGGTTGTATAGGATGTTACAAGCTTTCCAAAATTTCCAAGAACTCATTGAGATCATACATTAGCAAGGAGAATCGAAGGCAAAAAGTTGGGGTTTCATTCTTGAATTACAAGCCATTTCTTGATGAACACATAATCCAATCTCAATGTTAGGATGCATAATATTGCTTTGCAGGCCTTCTAACTTATGTATCTATCCATTATTAATGGATTACACAAACTTTTAAGCTATAATCCAAGTGGTTTAAGCATTGTCCAATTTAAATTGCCATTTTGGGAAGAAAGTTAACAATGTCATTCTTGAAAAGCAAGCTTTATGCACAAAGTCAACTCTTGAGCCTCTCACTTGTTCCCTCTGATCACACTCCATCTATAAAGTCAGAAGCAAGTTTGTTTAAAGCATAACCACTCTACAATAGCAAGTACAAAGGGCATTGAAACTTGATTTCTCAAGAAGATCACATGTTGAGCTTAAACATGTGATTTTGAATTCTGATCAAATACAAGTCTCCAAACTTGTTGCTTATAAATAAAGGCCCTATTTGCAAGTTAACACACGATCTTAAGAACCCTGAAACTCTCCCAAACTCCCTCAAGCCAGAAATTGTTCAAAAACTCCATTGATGCACATATTCCGACTTTGAACTCCAAACTCAGAATCCACTCGTGCGTTTCTTGGCTTTTCATTTCCAAAAGTTCCTAAGCATCATCTACAAACAATCCCACACCCTGTTACACGACTGTAACACCATTTTCATCAACCTCCATAACCAAAAACAGAGCATTGCAAGTTGACTTCTCCAAGTCATTCCAGCCATCCATTGCTCAAGCTAATCATTGCATTAGCTTCCTGAGAACTTGAGGAAGCTAACCTGATCATTGTAGCACCTTCAATCAAGCTCATTTGCATTTCACGATTTCCAGTTTTTAGGTATCATTTCTGAACTTCTATCTTTTCATTTAGGCATTGTTAGGCTTATATTTGTGAAGATAAAATGTAGACATCATTGCCCTGAAATTGTACATGTCCATATATTTCATTTATATTGCTTGAGTAGTGAGAATTTTAAGTTTGAACTTTCTGAAAAAGTTAGGTCAGAATTTGGTACTTTTTGAAATTCTCATTCATCTTTGATTTATAGCTTATGATATTTATATGGTTGGATTCGTATGGGAAAATAGAGCAACTTTCATGTTTGTATCTTTCATTTTTATTGAGAAATGAGCAAGTTACAGGAATCATGACTGAAGGTTGAAGATGAACTCATTTTCAGGACTTGACTTGTGTTATGTATTTATTGTTTTGTTTATGTTACCGGATGTACAGCCACCCCAGTGGCAAAGGTAGCGCGCGTGTATAGTGAGGGTCATGGGTTCAAGACCCAGTGCTACCTTTTGTGCAATTACCCAATATTTTCCTTCCTTTTTACTTCAAACAGCCAGCGCCTGGGCCTAAGTCAGTGGGCCTTGCCATTTTTATTTTCTTAACCCCCCTGTCTGCTTTCACACACTTGGCACAACTTTTTTATTATTGCTTTTACATTTATTTTCTTTTTTTATTTTATTTCAGTTTTCTTTTATTATTTTTTATTACTATTATTATTATTATTATTATTATTATTATTATTATTATTATTATTATTTTTATTCATAAAAAAATCCAAAAATATTTTTAGTTATTATTTTCAGACTTATTTATTTTATTTTTCTTTATAAAGAGAAAAGACAAAAAATATTTTCTTAACAAATTAATTTCTTTTTCTTAAATAATTAATATTTAGATTTAGTTTTAATTATTATTTTTCTCTTTTATTTAAAATTAATTTAGAATTTAGGTTTCTTTTAATTAATTAATTTTTTATATTATTGTTATTAAGTTTAAATCTTTTCATAAAAAAACCTAAAAAATGTTTCATACTTAATTTCTTTCTTAATTAGTTTAAGTTTAATTTTGTTTAATTTTAATTAATCATTTTCTTTAATTAGGTCAAGACTAAATCCTTTCATTAAAAACCAAACAAAAATCATTTCCTTTCCATTTATTTTTTCTTGCAAATTTATTCAATTCTTTTATATTATTCAATATGGTTGTAATAGATAATTAGGTTTAATTTTCTTGCAATCCCCATTTGTAAATTTGTATACCCCCTCCCCTATTGATGTAATAGCATAGTAATTTTACTTTCTGCAATTTATTGCTCTAATATAAATGCTAGTAATTAGGGTTTGTATGGCAAAACTAAAATCAACAATTAGCAAACCCTAATTCAAGATAAATAATACATGTAAATCAAACACATTTTCACACTTGCACCCTTAGGGTAATTCCACTTGTTGCCTTATAAAAATGGTCATCTTACGCATGTGGGATGTCTTAGCAAAAACAAATCAAAAATACAAGATGATAATCCCTCGATGACGCTATAAAGGTTACCTTTCAAAATGATCTTAGTCCCTCAAAGAAAAATGCTAAGATATCTCACAATATTGCTATCACGACTATATGATGATCCACGCCCGTCCCTTTACATCCAAAGATAAGGCTTCTTACCAAATCAATGGTAAGATAAAAATATCAAAGGAAGGAAAAAATGAACAAAGACTTTTGAGTAGGTAGATTATTCCTAGTTTCTTGCTCACTTTCAAAACAAACATCCTTGCTTATTTTCAAAACAAATACCAAACACTTTCAAAACACTTTCCAAACATGAAACGTTTTCAAAAGTCCAACACTTTGTATACATTCTTACGAACGAGAACTATTACAAGGTTTGCCTAAACGTAGGCGCCTTTTCAAAATACTTTCAAAGACCACCACAAAGCATATTTTCAAACAAAAGCAAGTGATCTAGAAAGCAACTAAGAGCCCATAGATAACTATGGATGAAAAGGGTGCTAACACCTTCCATTTTCATAATCTACCCCCCAAACTCAAGAAATAATCTCAAAGGTCTTTCCTGTTCTTTTCAGCCTTTCCTTTTGGATAAAAGAAAAGTCGGTGTCGACTCTTGCTAACCGCAACATTTGCGATCAAACGTAAAACATCCCAAGTCAGTTCTCCCACCGTATCACACACGCGTTTTTCATTTTTGAAAATGTGTTTATAGTATAATTATTTGGATGGGTGTTAGTGAACAGATGAGGGTGTAGCACTGTTGGTCAGGAGTTTGTGTGTGTAGCGAGAGAGCGAGGGTTCGAACCAATGTGAACCCCCCTTTTGCATTTTTTTCATTTTTTGTTTTGTTATACATTCAGTGGTTTGTTTCAAATATCATTTTGTGTGTTTGTTATCACCACTGAGTGCATGGCTCAGTGGACAATATTTTGATTGATAACCTCAAGGGCGCAGGTTCAAGTCTTGGCAGCCCCTTGCTTATTTTTTATCACTTATTTTTAGTTTATTTCACCATTTTTTCTCAATTGATTTTATGATCAAATCACTTATTTTTGGTTGATTTTTTGTACACTCCTTATTTTTCTATCCTATTTTATGAATACATGAAAAATCCAAAAAAAAAAAATTTAGTTTACCTATTTTCATTTAATTCAAAAGCTAGTCCTTTTTAGGTGTTTTAAACCCTTTTGTGATGATTTTGATTGATTATCTTGCTTGAGTGATCATTTGTGTTTAAGTGACCATAGCATGCTTTGCTTGAATTTTTATTGATGTTGATGATATGTTTAATTTAGTTTAACTTAGGGTTTTAGTATGTTTAATAAATTGAACTTTATGTTTGATAATCTCAAAAAAAAACCTTATTTGTTTTTGGTGTTTTCCCTTTGCTTTTGATGCAATGTCTTGTTGATGCTTACTTGTTTCTACCATAATTAATGTCTTGATGTGATTACCATGAGTTAAAGCCTATTTCTATTACACATTCATGCATGCTCCTAACTTTGATGTCATGGATTTTACTATTTTGATGACTACTTTGTTTAAATTCTCTTGGTGTTTAAGTTTAATGTTTGACATGATAAGTTGGTTGTTTGATTTGTCGTGTACCTTATGTGATTGCTTACATATCTATATTGTCCATGATTGTTTGTTTACCAAAGCATGTTTATGTCTTTCATCTTTTGTCATAACTTTTACTTAATAAGCATGTTGAATTCCCCCTTTTAATACCTGTACATCTTTGATTTAACTTTTTCTTAAATGACTCTATTAAAAGCCATGTTATTTTGTGATCTTGTCCTTAACACTTGTGATGTGTGTGTTTGTCCTTATGTTAGTAATTAATATTTAGATTTTGTTATATCTTGTGTCAAAATCTCAGGAAAATGGATAATTTTGTTGACTTTATAGTCATAAGCATGTGCATTGCCTTAGGTTTATCCTTGTGTGTTTACATTTCTATATTACCCTTGTAATTGTTGATGTTTACCCTATGTATCCTTATGTACTCTAAAAACTCTTTTCACTTAACCCTCAAAAAATCAATTTTCAAACTTTTACCACTTTCATATAAAAACCTTGATTTTGTGTCATTGCATTTTCAAACTCTCTTTCTTTAATAAATGCTTCAATATACTTGAGCATATCAAAATAAATTTCAAAAGGCTAAAAGTGATTCAACCCCATTCAAATTTTTTTGCCACTTGGCTTTTCAATTTAAAACCTTTTCTCAAATATATTAGATATAAATCCTATTTATAGTTGAGATATGATTCTCCTATACCCATAGGAATGATTGAAGCAAATGTTGATTCTTTCCATATAAAGAAATTAGTGGCAACTTGTTGATCTTATATCTAAGTTAGTAGTCTTTGCTTCATGATGATGCAAGATCCATCTTCTCATACTTGTGGTGGCATTAGTTGAGCATTCCCCTTAAAGATGATGAAATATCTCTTCTCCTAAAAACAACCACAACAAACCATTTTTTCTATTTTTTATCATGAACTACGATGTTTTGATTCTTTATTAGTACGTAGGTATAAGACTATGTCTTTCCAAACAAATATATAATAAAAATGTTTTCTTTTCCCATCTTCACACTCATTTAGAAAACTAACAATTTTAAACCAAAAACAGATATTATAAGTGGTTCATATAGAGTACTATAAATACGTATGGTGCTAGTACCTTCCTTTTATATAATCAACCCCCGTACCTTGGATCTCTTCCTTATGCTTTGCTTTTAGTCTTTACTTCTTGCATTTCATGTTTAAATATTAGGGTTTCGATCTTTTCCATTTTCCTTGGAAACAATAAAGTTTGGTGAAGACTTCTTAAAGTCCTTGCGAGTCAAATTTCTCAATAGCTTGGTCTCCTCGATTTTCCACCGCGGCAATTGTATTTTTAGCAAATACATAATTCAAAAGCATAGTTCTCTTGTATATTTGTAATTGATAATGAAGTTTCATGCTAAACTTGTGAAAAAGCTTAGTGTAAGAAAAGTTGTTAGGATGATCCTAATGTAAAAGCTCAAGTTGTTTTGTGAAAATTTTAAAGAAAAACTCTTGAAGATTGAATTATGTTGTCTGGTTTAAAGACGTACCAGTATAAATCTTAGTGTAATCTTTATATCTCGCTATTTACTTTTTCGTATGTTATTTTATACTATTTAATCTCTTCTTCCCATTTCTTAAAATTAATCATCTGTGAAAACTTTTCAACAATTATGTCACCTTGGTTTATGCTTATCCTATGTTTACTTGGTTATAATTAATTAAATTTAAGTTTCACATTTTTCTCATTTTCAAACAATTTAAAGCAAAGAGTGAATTCCAATTTAGACCGTTCAATAAGTTTTTAAATAAAGTAGGTCTCATCAACAAACTCAATTTTTCTCACACCCGTCACCAAACTGGTATTTTTGAGAGAAAGCGTTGACATATGGTTTAGTTAGGTCTTACACTTTTCAATCAAACATATCTACCTGTCACCTAATTGGAACATGTCTTCCTTACCTCATCTGGCTACAACTTCCTCAAAGTCTTTGTTTGTGGCTGATTTCCTCTACATAGACCTAATAACATCACAAGTTAAACTTCGTATCTCATGATAGAACTTATATTTCCAAATATGTATTATTCAACGAGTTTGAGTCCATGTTTCTCTACTCTATTATCTTTTCCAAGACTATTTCATCTTCCCCTTAACCAAAACCATCGCTACTTTATCTTCTGTCTTTTTTTTCTTCTTTTTTTTTCCTCTTTTACCTACTATTTTGACTAATCCTATTATATCCAATGGTTTACCTAACATTAATTTGTCCATTCCTTCATCCTCAAAAATATCTCTTAATTTAACTCCTCTAACTCTAGACCCCAACCACAATCCATGCCTTTACCCAAGCCAAACAGTATTCACGAACCTACCCAGTCAACTCAACCTACATCGTGTAGTCCTCACTTATTCTTATTCATCAACCTCCTATGAAAGCCTTTATATATTAAGACACAATATTCTTCACCTCTGTTAGCGCCTAATTTTTACATATCTCGCCTAAACCTTTTTTCATGAGCCACTCTTATTCTCTTTCTCATTCTAATAAATTTATTTTTATAATTATAACTATAATTATAACAAATTGTTAACCCTTCTAAAGGCGATTCAACAAGTATTATATTTCTCTTTCCAATAAATGTGATTTAATTTATTAATTATAATAAATTGTGATTTATAAAATTTACTTTTCAGTCAGTGATTCAAGTACCAATAAAATAATGCATTTCAAATGGAATTAAATTGATCATTCTCTTACTTTTACTCTAAGGCTTTTATGTATTTTATTTCAATTTTTCAAAAATAACTTCAACCCAAGAAAATAAATAATTTTTTCTCTGGCATGCTTTTTATTATAATATTTTAATTATATTATCAACATATTTATTATTTTATTATATTTATTATATTTTTAATTAATTTGTAACTCAATTATGTGATATTTATTAAAATTTTAATTGAATAATAAAAATTATAATATTATCTTAAAATTTATTATTTAATTATATTTATTATATTTTAATAATTTTCTGACTTAATTATGTGATATCATTTTTTAAATTTTTAACTAAATAATAAAAACTAAGAACTGATTTAGAAGTTTTAAATAGAAAGAGAATATATTTCATTTTAAAACAATAAAAACTAAAAACTGATTTAAAATTTTTAAATTGAAACAGAATATGTTTTAAATTAATGTATATATTTAATATTTTATTCATTTTAAAAATAAGTTATCAAATAACTATTAAATAATTCATAACATTTGATTTTTTATAAAATCATGGCTGAAAATTATTTTTAAGTGAAATGATTGTTATACACAATAACAACATTATAATAAACTATGATTTAATTATTTATTATTATTATTATTATTATGATATTATTATTATTATTATTATTATTATTATTATGATGATTATGATATGATTACTTCATCTAATTACCCCCGCTACCTCTTTAATGAACAAAAATCTCCAAAGTCTGCATACGGTTATCTTCTCCCCCATTCTTTGAATCCAATGCTTCTTTATTTTTAAATTCGCATATTTTCAACTTCTAAATACCAATTCCAATAACTCTACTAATTATCTATACTTATTGTACCTATTCAAATTACCCTATTATAATTTTAGTATAAATAGATTCAGCCTCAATATTTTCTTCGTATTCTCCAAACTCTGCAGAGAAAGCCTATATCAAGGTTCTTCAAATTAAGGTTCTTCAAATTACAGGTATATAATATCATATTTGTCATTTAGAAAAAGTAAAAAACATTTATCTTTCTCAGCTTAGTGTTGTGAACCATCTCTTAAAGTATATGTTGTGGAAATTGTGTACTATATAGAAATTATGTATTGAGTCACAACTACAAATAATACTTATAAAGTCAGACGCGAAAAGTGTTGTATGTCGGCAACATAAGCAAGATAAATCATTTAGTATATGAGTTCGAACCCCAGGTGCCACACTTTTATAATATTCCAAACTAGCGTATCTTTTATCTCGGTTTCTCCAAAAACCGAGGGATATATAAGTTTTTTTTTTTAAATTGTTACATTTACATTCTTTATTTAGAATATTACATTGTTTATGTTTACCCGAAAAATTAGATTGTTTACCCAAAAAATTATATTGTTTACCTAAAGAATAAAGATAAAAGTCAAACTCCATAGGGTGGTTCAAGATAAAAATTAAATTCCTAGAGTATCTTCGTATAATAGAATCTTGGAGAACATCTTCTGTTAGATCTACATGCAATAGTTCCTGATGAAAAAAAAAATAAGATAATTAATATTTGAGAAAACAATAGTCTAAAAATCAAATAATGAAAAATATTTAAGAAAACAAACCTTGAACCTAGATGATTTTATGCTCTTGCAATCTATTGCAGAGAACATTTTCAAGCGTTTTTAGGTTTCAAGCGCTTCATATGTTTCATTTTTGTTAAATTTCCTATCGTAAGACAACTTATATAGTGGGTGTCTTTTAGGTTTCACGTGAATCACTAAAGGCGAATCTTTGAATGTTGATAACCTTTAAATGGACGACATAGATTTGTTTAAGACCGTTGAAAATAGTGAAAAATAACACTTAACTATCACTTCGGTTTTAGAATATTGTATTGCCTAACTAAACTAAAACAATGTCGGCTTTGAAGACAAACTCATTCAAAGGTGTTTCTATGTCTTATACTTCTGTAAAATCATGATCTGGACCATTATGTGGGTGTGATGGTCTTATGGTTTTGTACCAATGCAAGAAGGAACAAAATCAAGGAAGACTTTTTTGGAGATGTCCATTTTGGAGGAGCGAAGAGACATGTAATTTGTTCATACGAGATGAAGACATGGTGACAAAAGATGGAAATAAAGATGGGAGCATGATGAAGTCAGAGGTGGAAGTTATGGGTTATTTTAAGGTTATGTATGAATATTCAAAGAAGAAGAACAACACAATAAAGGATAAATTGAAATTAAATTTTTTTTATGGAAATTTGAATATGTTATATTTTGTCATCTCCTTTATTTTTAATGTTTACTTTGTTATGAAATGTAATAGATGAAGTGAGGTTTAAATTGCATTGTTAACGTTATATGAAAATTGTAGAAGCAAACAAATCTATGTATTAAATAAATGGAATTAAATATCTTCTCGGTTTTGGAATAAAACTGAGGGCCCCTCGATTTTTCAAATAAATCGAGGAGTTAAATTAAATTTTTTTAATAGTTACAATGTTTACTCAAAATATTAAAAATATAGAATATCCAGGTCCCATACAAGATGCTAGCGATCCAAGATTGATTGTTGTGCTATGATTATCATTGCATCTAAGATTGATGGTTGTGCTATCATTATCACTGTCTTCACTAACATAGATAGTGAGTTTGAATGCTTCCAACTTTTAATAAGGTTCCTGTTACAAAAGTTGAAAAATATTTTTTCTGTACTTGCAATCTATCAGTAACAAGGAATATATCATAGTTGTTCAAAATCTTCAACAACAACTACATCAACACCATTGTTTGAGATGGATCGCAAAAGCTGAAAAAATGTTTTGCTCAAGGTAGAAGAACATTTTTTCAGTTTTGCAATCCATCCCAAAAAAAATGGTGGGCTGACTACAAATAAGATAACATTATGGTTAAATCTGTTCAACGAGTGTTTTTGTAGTCAAATCAGATTATTTATCTCTCGGTTTATTATAGAAACCGAAGGGTTAGATCATTTATTTTATATTTCTTTACAAATAGAAATATAAAGTGTCGTAGTTGGGATTCAAAGCTTGTCCAGAATGGTATTTCACCACGATTTTCTAGATAAACAAGGGAGAGAGTTATTTTTTTTAAAATAATTATATGAGGCGCGTTGTTGAAAAACCTCAATTTTTTCTGGTTGACGTGAAAGCTTTATTATGAAAAGCGTTATTTGTTGTAGTGGATGTTCTTAACACACATCTAATTTCATGTTTTAACTTCCTCTATATCAGCTAATTGTCTTAATTTTTCTGTTGCACTTTATGTAGAATGGCACTATGTATTAATATGACAAGGTTTTTTCTTTTTAAAGTGGAATAGCAGCGCTACTAATACCAGGTGGTCGAACAGTGCATTCAAGATTTGTTATTCCATTAAATATCGATGAATTTTCTACTTGCAACATTTCACCATAAATTCCTTTAGCTCAATTGATAACTACGGCTAGACTTATTATATGGGATGAGGCTCCAATGATGCACAAATATTGCTTTCAAGTTGTTGACAAAACTTTTAGACATATTCTTAAATGCTTCAATCATAATAGTAAAAATATTCCCTTTGGATGTAAGGTAGTGGGTTTGGATGGTGATTTTAGACAAATCCTTCTTGTTATACCGAAGGGAACAAGAGAATATATTGTGCATACCATCATTAATTCATCTTATTTATGGGATTTTTGTCAAGTAATGACATTAAACAAGAATATGAGGTTTCAAACTAGATCGTCGAGATCTAACGTAAAACAAATGAAGTAATTTTCAGATAGGTTGTTGAGTATTGGAGAAGGAAAAATTGGTGAGGATGATGATGGAGACTTAAATATTAAAATTCCAGATGATAAGATAATTAAAAATTCAGGAGACATCATTGCTTCTATAGTTGTTGATACTATCTCTGAGAATTTTCATGATCCATCATATTTTTAAGATAGGGCTCTTTTGACACCAAAAAATGAAGTTGTTGAACTCATAAATGATTGCATGTTATCTTTGATTCCTGGTGAAGTCAAAACATATTGGAGTTTTGATACACCATGTGAACAAAGTGGAACTCTTGATGGCCCATATAATATACTTACTCCTTAATTATTGAATACCATCAAAGCTTCAGGCCTACCAAATCATGAATTGAAATTAAAGGTTGGCGTGTCTGTTATGCTGCTCAGAAGTATTGACCAATCATCAGGATTATGTAATGGAACACGTCTTATTATTACTCAATTGGGAAATTTTATGTTAAGGCAAAGGTCATTACAGGAAATAATATTGGCCAAAAAGTTTTTATTTTGAGGTTGTCATCGACTCCTTCTGACATGAGAATTCCATTCAAATTTCAACACTGTTTCCTATATATGTTTCTTTTGCAATGACAATAAATAAGAGTCAAGGTCAATCTCTTAAACACGTTGGGATCTACCTTCCACAATTTTTTTTTGTCCATAGTCAGTTATATGTTGCAATTTCTAGAGTTACTTCACGGGTTGGTTTAAAATTTCTTATTACGAACGGCGATGGTAATGCCACTAATAAGACTTCAAACGTTGTTTACAAGGAGGTCTTCCAAAATATGGATAACGTACATTACCTATTCTATACTAAATTATTATCAAATTTGATTTCATTTTTTATTTAACAAATTATTTTATAGAGTTAATTTTCCTTAGCATATTTAGTCTATTAGTTGATTATGTTATTGAATGATATTATGGTGGTTAGAAAATTTTTACTTCAATACTTTTATATCTCAATATATGAATAAATATATGAATTTCATTAATTTATGTCATGTTTACATTTTTTAACATAGGTGGATAGTGCCAATTACAAATTTGAAAGGTTTTATTGCACATTATATATTGTGTAAGTGTCCAAATTTCTATTTTAATTGACTTTGAACATATGTATAATGGATTAGGTTATATGTAATTATCAATGTTAATAACAAGTTTTACATTATCTTTCATATTATTATTTTTTTCTTTCGAGTTTCATGATGAATTTACTTTATATTTTTGTTCAATTGCAGGAAAAGTCAGAGAAGGAGTTATGTTTCATATCCTATTCACATTTTGAGATTTTTTTTTTGAGGATATGTTCTTATTGTACCACTGGAATGTAATTTTTTGTTTCATAATATGAAGATATAGATTTTTGCTATTTTCACACATTCATATTTTTGCTATAAAAATACAATATTTAATCCATAATTTGTCACGTGCATCGCACGGGTAGAGGTACTAGTACCTCTAAAAGCCAAGTTGGTAACAGTCAAACACGTAAACCATCATCACATGCAAACTAGGGAAAAATCCAGCTTCACTCAATCAAGGCTCAAATCTAGATTTCTATTAACTCGCATTGACCCCAAAACACTCAAACATTCAAGTTTGGATCATAAATGAAGAATTGCAATGCAAACCAAGTTTGATGTCTTGCAAAGCAACCATACTCAGTGTCTAACTTTCTTATCCCGAATAAAAGAGTTATTGGATGCAAATGAGTGTTTTGGATAAAAAATAACCATAATGGAACAATAAACATATACAAGGCTATATTAGTATATACAATGGGTTTAATCAAAGTCATGGGTTCGATTTTACTGATGCTTTATCTACTATATGAAACATGTGACTATTAGGTTTATTCTTCCACTTGTCGTCACTCACAAATGGCATATTCAATAGTTTGATGTTAGTAATACATTTCTAAATGGCTTGCAATATTCCACCATTACAATACTGGATATATCATTCTATATCAACAAGGTATGTCGATTCATATCTCATCTCCTATATCATTGCAAGCTTATTGTGAGTTTAGACATTTGATCCATATGATAGAAGAATTACCTCAGGAGCTTCTTTTTATTTTGGACATAACCTTATTTATTTATGGTCTAAAAGCAACAATTTTGTTGGAAATTCATAAATTTCTATGATGAATTTCTATAAATCTTGATGAACAAGATTGTTATCACCACACAATAAAAATGAAAATATGAAAGAAAAAAGAAAGACAGTGATTTTCTGCAGAGTTTCTCTCTGCCCACAATCTGTGGAAAACTTCTTATTCACTTGCAACTGCAAATTCTATGCATACAACTTGATTAAAAAATAGGGGTTACTCCCTCTATTTATATATTTAGGTTAGCTTTCTCTCTAAGCCAAAGCCCAAAACTATAAAAGCTCAAACTACCTATTTTGTAACTAAATCAAATCTATCTATTTTAGACCTAAATCAAATCTAATTTAGATCTAAATCAAATATATGTGTAACAAACTGCTTCCACACTTTGACACTATCTTTTCGACACAAGGAATTATACTTTCAACACACCACCTAATTCATTGTGTCTAAGCTATCTATATTCATCATAGCTCTTAGTCTTCTGAACACTTTGACATGCACACCCTTCGTCATGATGTCTGAAATCGGGTTCTCAGTTCAGCAGTGTTCCATCTTCATCTTCCCTTCTGCTACACGCTCTCGAAGATAGTGGAACCTCATTTTGATGTGCTTGCTTCGACCATGTGCTAGAAGATTCTTCTCCAGATTAATAGCTGACATTTTGTCGATCTTCATGATAATTACTCCATGATCTTTCTATATGATTTCTTCGACCAAGTTCACCATCCATGTTGCTTGACATACACAAAGAGAAGCAACTATGTACTCTGCTTCACACGATGATAATGCCACTATTGGTTCTTTTCTCGAACTTCAAACAATTGGTGCACCACTTAGCATAAACACATATCCTGATGTGGATTTTCGATCCTCAATATCACTACACCAACTTGAATCAGTGTACCCCACTAACTTGCATTCTTTTCCTTTATCAGCTCCAGGAAATAAAATGCCATAGTCAAGAGTTTCTTTCAGATACCTCAATATCCTCTTTGTTGCTTCTAGGTGTGATACCTTTGACTTCTACATAAATCTACTTATCATACCTACATTGTATGCTAAATCAGGCCTTGTGTGACAAAGGTATCTCAATGACCCAATAAGTCTTCTATATTGGGTTGGGTCGACATCATCTTGTTCTGAATATTTCGATAGTTGCAGTCTTAGTTCTGCAGGTGTCAAAGTTGAGTTGAATTCTTCTGTTGTACCCCAAAATTTTCCTTCTCACTTATCAATAATTTTCTCACAAGATCTCCTTGGGCTCAAGACTGCACTAGGGTTTGATCAGCTCAAGACACCTCCTTAGGCACTAATGACCAAAATTAGGGTTTGAGTTTTCCCAAGGATTTTTGAACTTTCAATGCTTCATATGAATTTCATGGATCATTATGGACCCTCAAGATTACTCATGTCAAGCTTCAAGCCTTGGATCACATATTTGCGTAGTCAATTGAGCAGTTGACCTAAAAATCAGTTGTATTGGGGAAAACGTCAACTGTGGCCAATTTAAAGTCAAACTTCATAATTTTTTATCCACATCAACATTTTAAACCCCTATGTATCATTTGATCAAGTTTGGACCATAATTCCTCAAGAAATTTGCTCAAATCTCCAAAAAGGCAAAATGGTCAAAATTAGGGTTTTGACTGGGAAAGGGCAATTTCTTGTTTTTGACCTAGAAATGGTTAATTGGTTTAAGGCATGACCTCAAGAGTCCAATTGAATAATTTTGACCCAATGACATGGTTCAAAATATTGCAAGTCCATTGGATTGACAGATGAATTTTGCAGTCAACTGATCAAAAGTCAATTGTATACTGAAAAGTCAAACTATGACTTTTTGGTCAAATTCAAGTGCCAAAGATCACAATTCATCAAAACATGTCAAAATATGAAACTTATTCATCAAGAATTCAAAAAGTCAAGATTTCATTTTGAAAAGTCAAAATTTCTAAACTTAGAAATTTTTCTAAGTGTTGGAAACTTCATGTTTTTTCATAACTTTGAGCCAAATTTTCACCATGATGAAAGATGATTCAAGAGAAACTCCCAACATGAAAGTTGTAGATTTCCATGAAATATACAACTTTTCTTCACATAACTTCTTCCAAAAATTCCTGGATCTCAAGTTATAATTTTATGAACATAGGGTCATGAAACTAAACACTTAGTTAAATTTTGCCCTAATTTTGTCAGGATTTTGACCCAACTTCATGGCACTTTTTCATATAGTTCCAAAAGGAATATTGAAAATAAATTCATATATGGGTTGTATAGAACATTGCAAGCTTTCCAAAATGTCCAAGAACTCCTTGAGATCATTCTTGAGTAGGGAGAATCGAAGAGATGAAGTTAGGGTTTTGTCAGTTGAATTACAAGTCATTTTTGATGAACACATGAACCAAATCCATAGCCATGCTAAAAAATCCTCACTTTGCAGGCCTCAAACTTGTTTTTCACTCCATAATTAATGGTTTACACAACTGATTATGCCATTATCTAAGTGTTTCAAGCTTTGGCCAAATCAATTTGCCATTTTAGGGAGAAAGTAACATATCCATTCTTGTAAAGCAAGCTTTATGCACAAAGTCAGCTTCTTGAGCTCCCAACTTGTTTTTCTTGATTACACTCCATCCAAAAAGTTAGAAGCATTATGTTTAAAGTGGTTAAAAACTCTATGAACCAAGTACAAGGCATGGAAACTTGAATTTCTCAAAAAATCACATGTTATGCATAAACATGTAAATTTGAATTCTGATCAACTAGAGCATTCCAAACTTGTTGCTTATAAATAGAGTCACTATTTGTGAGCTAGAACACGAGCTTGAGCACCCTAAAATATACCAAAACTCTCTCAAATCAGAAATTGCACAAAAACTTCATTGTTGCACAGTTTCTGACCTTGAACATCAAACTCCCATTTCCCTCGTGCATTTCTTAGCCTTTTAGTTTCTAAAGCTTCCTTACATCAAATACAACTCATCCTTATCCTTATTCCAGAACTGTAACTCCATTTACCATAACTTCCATAACAAAAAAACAGAGTCTTCAACTTGACTTCTCCAGACCATTTTAGCCATCCATTTTTCAAGCTAACCATTGCATTAACTTCCTAGGACCTCAAGGAAGCTAACCTGATCATCACCATCACTTAAAACAAGCTCAAACTCAAAACACGATTTCCAGTTTTGAGGTAAGTTTTCTCAACTTGGAACTCATCATACAGGCATCATCAATAGTTTATTTGTGAATAAAACATGTAGATATCATTGCCCTGAAGTTAACCATGTCCTTAATTTCCATTAATTTTGCTTGAGCTTAGAGAATTTTGAAACTGAAATTTTTAGGGTTTAGATTAGGGCCATTAAAATTCTTGCTTATCTTTGATCTATAGTTTTAATACTTTACATTTCTGGAATCGTGAGAAAATTTTCTACAAGTTTCATGTTTACAGTTTTCATTTTTGATGAGAAATAAGCAAGTTACAGTTGGTCTGGCTGGAGGTTGAAGATGAAGTATTCAGAACACGTTTTGCCTTACATATTTATTGTTTCATTTGTATTAACGGATGTATAGCCACCCGAGTGGTAGAAACGTGCGCCTGTAACCTATGAGACCTGGGTTCGAGCCCTAGTGGTACCCTTTTCATTTTTTTCATACTTTTACAATTCTGACTTTTTTTGTTTGGCAGGCGCTGGACCCTTTGGGCCTGGCTTATTTTTTGTGTTTGCTAGCTGACCTCCACATTGACTCTTGGCACCCCCTGACCCAAATTATTTTATTTATTCATTTATTTCATTTTTTTTCTTTTCTTAAATATATTTTTTAAATACTAAAAAAATCATAAAATACAAAAACTGATATATTTATATTTTGACTTATTTTATTCTATTTTTCCACAAAAAATATTTTTATGTATTATACTTTATTTATTTTATTAAGTAAATCTTATAAACTTAATTAATATTTTTTTCACACCATTTAAAATACATTATTTTAATATTAAAAAGACTAAAAATATTTTATAATACTATAAATATTTTCAAGATAAAAAAATACCCAAAAAATACTTTTCTTAAACTTATTTTCTTTTAATTAATAGAATTAGGGTTTTCATTTAAAAAAATTTATTAATAAATTCAAACTTAATTAACTATTCTCTTTATTTAATTAGGTTAAGATGAAAATCTTTTTTTTCATGAAAATCAAACAAAATTCCTTTTCTTTACATTTTGCATCCTTGTACATTTATTCATTTTTATACTTTGTATTTATTTAATTCCTTGTATATTCATACCAATTCAATATGGTTGTAATAGACTAATTAGGTTTAAATCCTTGCAATCCCCATTTACAAATTGTACACCCCCTCCCCATAGATGTTGTAATAGCGTAGTAACTTTAATTTCACAATTTATCGCTTTTATATAACATGCTAGTAATTAGGGTTTGTATGGAAAGACTAAAACCAATACTTAGAAAACCCTAATTCAAGACAAAAACAAGCATGGAAATGATACACTTGTACACAAGCACCCCTAGGGTTATTCTACTTGGTTGCCTTATACAAACTGGCCATATTACGCATGTAAGGTATCTTAGCAAAAACAAGCAAATACAAGATCATAGTCCCTCGATGACGCTATCTAAGTTGCCTTACAAATGATCTTAGTCCCTCCAAAAGAATGCTAAGATACCTTGCAACATTGCTAATCATGGTTATACGATGACCCACGCCCGTCCCGTTTACATCCAAAGATAGGTTTACTTACCAAATCAATGGTAAGATAACAATGTTAAAGGAAAAGAAAATGAACAAGAAAGACATTTGAGTAGGTAGATTGCTCCAAATTACTTGCTCTACTTCAAAATAAACATCCTTGCTATTTTCAAAAACAAACACCTACACTTTCAAAACATATTACAAAACTTGAAAACATTTTCAAAAGATCAACATCTTTGTATACATTCTTACGAACAAGAATCATTACAAAGATTGCCTAAACAATGGCCTATTTACAAAATACTTTCAAAAACCACACAAAGCACAATTTCAAACAAAAGCAAGTGATCTAGCAAGTAACTAAGATCCCATGGAAAACCATGGATGAAAAAGGTGCTAATACCTTCCCTTTTCATAATCTATCCCCCTAACTCAAGAAATAATCTCAAAGGTCTTTCCTGTGCTTTTTCACCTTTCCTTTTGGATAAAAGAAAAGTCGGTGACGACTCTTGCTAACTCTTGTACCCCAAAATTTGCCCTCCCATATTTCTCAAAACATTTCAAGAAAAATTCACAAGTCCAACCCGGCGCGTCATATTCAGGTATTCTTTCGCCAAGATATCTCTGATAACATATTCTCAAATTCAGGTTCGGCTCAAGAGTCAATTCTTTAAAGAAGGTATCCGAATGTGTGAGTTTTCTCGAAGAAATATGGTGAAAAAGTGTGCTGAAAGTGCAGTTTTTACGCGCTAAAAAATTCATAACTTGAAGATCGTGACTCGTTTTGAACCCGTTCCGGTGGCCAAAATTCCGTCTTGACATTATCTACGTTTTCATCTCTCGCGGCTGGAAGCCAATTTCGATCAGAAGGTCTTCAAAAATGTGGATTTATCAAGTATTTTCGTGCAGAAAATTTGTGACAGAAGTTTATTTGCGTCATGTTCAAAAAATTATAACTTGGTCGATTTTCATCGTATCGAGCTGGTTCTGGTGCCAAAATTTCACAAATTGAGTTGGCTACATTTTCACATAAGGTATTGAGTTCAAACGGTATTCAAAAGGCCTTCGTTTTTTGCTCAGAGTGCGTGACACGCTGAAAATCCTGAATGCTGAATATTATTTCATCTGGGCCGAAACTTCGAAAATTCATAACTCGGTCAATTTTTATCGGATTGGGCTCATATTTTTACACAAGGTCCCTGACTCATAGATCTACAACTTTGCTTCAAAAGTCGAGACCAAATTATGCACCGATCAATACCAGTTTTTTATTGAAGAACGTGTCAGAGTCGACACTGGAGCCCAAAATAAGTTTGTCTGAGCTGAAACTTCAAAAATTCATAACTAATTCACCGTTTATCCGATTGAGTCGATTTTCGGACAGGAGTTAGTTCTCGATGTCGGCTACATTTTGTTTTCACATTTCAACTTCAAAAAATGCACTTAAGTCCCTGCGATTTAGCCTGGAAAGTGACGAATTCAAGTGAATATTAGAGGCCCAATTGCACATTCAAAGCCCATTTGCTTTACCCTAATTTCCATTATATAATCACCTTCTTTTCACACAAACCAGAGAAAAAAAGAGGAGAAAAGGAGGAAAAGAGAGAAAAAACCTTGCCACAACACTGTTGGAATATCAAACTCTTTCAAGAACCCTAAAACCTTGAAATCCTTATTACAAATCTCTCTCTCACTACAAACAAGTCATCACAGTTACAAACCAACACCTCACTACTTCTTCAGTAAGGGTAAGGCTGGCTTGATCTCCATGATCCTAATTTTCCAGTAAGGCATAAAAGCATTCAGGCCACTGATTTTCCAGTAAGGGTAAGATTGATTTGATCTCCATGATCAAAAGGGTATAATCATTCATACATGTCATATTGTGCCTAAACATTAAATTTCTTCATATATTGGCTTTATTTGCATTTTATGATTTTATTTAATGTGTTCGTGAGATTCAACACTCCAGATTTAGACAGGATCTCAGGTTCATTAAGGAACATTGAGGCCAAAAGCCAAATGGCCAAAACAGAACATTTTACACATGACACCAATACATGGCGAGACAGACATCCTGAGAAGATTAAGAAACGTTGAGGCCAAAACGCAAATGGCCAAAAGCCAAAAGCCAAATGGCCAAAGTAGAACAACTTATGCATGATGAGGCCAGAACACAAATGGCCAAACCACTCCAATTCACCTCCAAAAAGGGGACAGAAACCCCCCAAGGTATTGTATTTTCTTTCTTTTCCTTATTTTATTTATTTCAATTATTTCTTTTTTTAATTAATTCCTTTAATTTAACTTATTTTCATAAAATATAAAAAATAGTAAAAAACAGAAAAGTCATCAAAATCAAAATATATTTATTTAATTAATATTTTTTGTAAATAAATTTCACTAATAATTAATTATTTATTTTTATAAATCAAAATTGCATGTAAATAATTAGATTAATTTTAGGTTTAATTTTAACATGTTTTTCTTAATAAATAAAAAAAATTAGAATTAGGGTTAATATTTTAATTTCATTTAATCTTTCTCATAAAAATACATAAAAAACATAAATACCAAAAACTCAAAAAAAAAAATAATAATTTCTTTTTTCTCTTTAATTTCATTAGTTTAATCATTTAATTTAATTTCATTAAAAAGGGTCCAACGCCCTCGCTTCCAATTTTAATTCCAATTCGTGCATTTTATTTTATTTCGTATAATATTAATGTAATTCTCCCAAAGCCGTGTAATTTTATATTTCTCGCATTTTATTTCTTTATTTTATGTCAAATCGGGTCCTGGATTAAATTTGGCGATGTGGACCCGCGCCTTTGTAATAGTTTAGGAATTTTATCTTTCCGCAATTTTTTAACTGTTAAATAATGGCATGCAAGAATGAATGACGAAATAAAAACAAACGCGTAGATCACCTTTGACATGAACAAGACAAAAATAAACGAATCTGACACACAAATCACACACCACCCCTAGGGTACGCCTCACTGTTGCCTTGCCTCGAAAGGTGATCGTCGAGTAGAGGATGTCTTAGTAAGTCCTCATGATCCGGGAACCTGGCATGAGGGTAGCTTCTAAGGTGTCTTCCCATTGCTCTGGTGATCACCATGTCCCGAACCTCGAATTGACCCGAACACCTCCAACGGTGGTGCTACCTACCTCTCAATGGTGGGATGGCACTACTTTAAAGGACATCTACACAGACGAATTCCTTAGGGTAGGTAGACGACTCTAGATACTTGCTCTAATTTCAAAACAAATCAAAAATACTTTTCACACCGACACCTTTTCAAAAAGCTTTCGAAAGCAATTTTTCAAACACTCTTGAGGACCGATACAAGAGTCGAACTGGAATTTTCAAAGAAACTTTTTAAAACCCACAGTTGAAAAGCAAACAAACCATTTTTGAAAACACAAATGAGCAAGTATCTAAGAGCCCATGGATAACCATGGATAGAAAGGGTGCTAACACCTTCCCTTTCTATAATCTACCTCCCGAACCGAGAGCAATCTCTATAAGGAATTTTTTTGTGCTTTTGTCCTTTCCATTTGGAGAAAATAAAAGACGGTGGCGACTCTTGATTCCGCGACATTTCGCGAACCAGCGTTAAACAGTCAGTTCCAGATCCACCGATCACAGAACTGGCGACTCTGCTGGGGACTTAACTTAAAGTGAGGTGTACCTTAGGGTTAGTTCATAACTGTGTTTTAAATTGCTTTCCTTGTTTGCTTTAAATTGTGGGACTGTCTTGGGAGTTCTATAGATCCTAACCCGGATCTGGGGATACCTTCTTAGAAAGTAGCAACAAGACTGTGAGGGAACTGTGCGGGGTATACCGACATGGTTGAAACAGTCTGCTACGTTGATGTGGCACTTTGGTGTGTACCGGTAACCCTTGAGTTCAGTCAAGGAGAGTACGGGGCCTCCGCGTGATGTTGTGAAGCATCAACAGACCTTAGGAACCTTAATTGAACTATCTTGGCCTCTTTAGGGTAGTGAGATAACTGACTTTGGTGCAATCTGAGGTTGGTTGATACTCGATACTACACTCAATTGAGGGTTGCTTTCCTGGAATATTTCGATCGCCAGTTCAGTGGCTAAATCGAAACGATGAACAATGAAAGCAATCCAGTGATATTGGGACCCTTAGAACCCGGTTACTTCTAATAGGACAGGTTGAGCCCACCAACTTCAAGAGGGTAATACCCAGACCCCATGCTGGCCTAAACTCTAAGGGTTTCTCTTGTGTGACTTGTGTGCCTTCGTACTTGACTATTTGCATGCTTGTTGTCTGACACTTGAGCTTCTTGCAGGTTTTGTTTGTAGTCCTTAATTAGGACTCATAACAAGGTCTACCGAGTTTCTTGCAGGTTTCGTTTATAGTCCTTAATTGGGACTCATGACAGGGTTTACTAAGTTTCTTGCAGGTTTTGGTTTGCAGTCCTTAATTGGGACTCATAACAGGGCTACTCACATTACCCCATGCATACCATAACATCATACCATTGCATACATCCTAACCCATTTCAAGGATCTCAAAGGCTTGTGATGCAGGTCATGATAAATCAAACGTCTAGCAAGGGGAAAAGAGGATCTGTTTTCCTCTAGCCAAGGTTGTCAGGGGCTATGACCCACTTGATATGGTGAGCTTTGACACTTGAAGAAAGTTCCCCGAGCCAAAGTTGTCAGGGGCTATGACCCACTTGATATGGTGAGCTCTGACTCTTGAAGAAGGTTCCCTTAACCAAGGTTGTTTGGAAATCAAAACCAGACATGATGACTAAGGTCAGGGGCTATGACCCACTGGATATGGTGAGCCTTTGACCCTTGGAAGAAGGACTCTCAACAACCCGAAGTTCCTTCAATCAAGCTACAAAATGCAAACTCTAACAAATTTTCTTATTTACCCCGCGAGATCCTTGAAAACATTGCATGCATATCATACATATCATTGCATAACAGGTACCCTTGCTGCAGGTCACTTACCCTCCTTGCTGTTTATTTCAGCCATGGCTTCCCAACAAGATAACCAGGACCTTCACACTCAAGAGACTCAGTTCAAAGAGATCTTCCTAAGCCTATCCAAGGGGCAGGAAGAGTTGAGGACACTCCTCATGGGGAATCTGATCAGAAAGAGTCCTGAAGATGACAAGGACGAACAGCTGAAACGTCTACAAGCTGAGGTAGACACATTGAAAACCCAGATGCAGGGGCAAAGGGCACTCATTCAAGGTTTAGCTCAGGAGCAAGGAGAGCTGAGGGCCATGATCAGTCAGCTTCACCAAGACATGAAGCAACCAGCCCAAGTCAGGGATCCAGTCATTAATCAACTTCCAAGAAGTCAAAGGTTTGGGCCGCTCCAAGCTGCTATTACTTCTCAGATCCAACAACGACCTCGCCCAGAACAACGGGCTGATCAGAGCAAACCAGACAAGCCTAAAAGGTAGTTCACCAAGATCAACATGTCGCTGGATTAAGCACTACAACAAATGTTGGAGGCAGGGCTGATCACCTTAAGGGCTCCTCTCCGGAATCCAAACACTTCTGCCCCTAACTATCATCCCAATGATAGGTGCGCATACCATTCTGATAGCCTGGGGCATACTACGGACAACTGCTGGCCTCTCAAAAACAAGATTCAAGACATGATCGACGCTGGAGAGATTCAGTTTAAAGTACCTGAGACTCCGAACATAATCACTGCTCCCTTGCCAAATCATGGCTAGGATTGAGAAATTTTTGTTCATTCGAATGTTCAAGTTTCAATTTTCTTTTGTTCAAACATTTACTCATGTTAAACATTGTTATTTCATTAATGCATCGCATATGTCTGTTCTGAAACAATATATTCGTATTCACTAAATGCAACTTATTTTCATATTTTTTCTGATGTCAGCTCTTGATCTAAAATTCTAAGCCTCTTGAGGGAGGATGACGAAAACGATACCATAATCTACAGTATGCTTTTGAACAGACCCCGCTGATGAGGTACAGGCATTGTTTCAATCCCTAAACATTGGAGTTATAAGGATGATAATCCCTCGTCAACCCCTCTGAGCCAAAGAAGTAGGAGTTTTTCTTTTCGAAATTCAAAACCCTTCATCATAACCTGGGGCAGGGTAGTTCTCTCAGTTGATCCAAGTGCATAACGAATGGCACCAAAAAGATCCTTACAAAACAAAGAAAGACAGTGATGGTTCCGAATGATCAATAAAGAAAGGCAGTCATTATCTTTCAAAATAAAAAAAACCCATTAAGTCAAAACCCATGAAGGAGACTTACAAAACTGGGGCATCCCGCTGACTGTAATTCCAAAAAAGGAAATAGTTCAGGCAAAAAAAGAAAGGGATAACAAAAAAAAATCAGACAAGAAAGAGGTCTTACCAACCCTCAACAAGAAAGGAATGACTGCCTATTCAAAATAAGTTATCAACATCCGAATCATCATCGGAAAATCAGAGCAAAGACTCAAACAAGGTCTAACGTATGATCAACTGAGTTTAGGTTTGGAGAACATCACGAAGAGCGGGTGGGTACAAATAAAATTTGAGCCTTTATCCTTTGTTTCTTAAACCGTGAACCAGACCACGTTATAACCCTTAAAAGTCCTAGCTGAAGCATGGGTTAGTTCGAAAGCATACTGTACCGAAAGGTATCCTGACTCCTTAAGGCTTACGGTAAATACGGAGTTGACATCACGTTTTACAAACATTCACTTGTTTTATGAAAAAGAATGCATTTTCAAAATCTTCAAGACAGACATAAGCTTTGCATTTTAACATAACTTTGTTTGCATATGACTTTTTGTTTGAACAGCATAGAAATTCGCACGACGAATGCCTAATGAACAAGAGTACTTCCAATCAAGGGGCAGACATGACCGTGGTCCATTATCTGGGGCAATCCAGTCAAGATTCAAAGGCCAAATAGCCTGGGGCAAATCTCCGCCTGAGTCACTTGGGGCATCCCAACAACGAATCTTGCCTGATCAAACACCTTCTGGTGGCATGACAAAACACTTCTAACAGGGGCAACTCCCTACATTCTGAAAGCACGGACATAGTCGAAAAGATACTACGCAAAATCAAAGACCCGCTAGGTTGACATACCTAGGCAAAAATAAGGGCTTCCCGGCGAACCAAAAGGGTTCGGGCAAAATGAAGGGATGAAATGAAAAAAATATGTACACCCGGCAAGTCGAAAACCTGAAAAGGCGGCTTGGGCAAAAACGGGTATCCCGGTGGACTGAAAACCCGAAAGGGCGGTCCAGGCAAAAGTTAGGGATTAAAGCGTACGACTATGTCCTGTCATCCTGTCACCTGCCTACCAAAAGAAGGTTTGTCCATCAACAACTATCAGCACCTCACAGGTCTTCCTCTCCCACCTCAGAAACAGGGGCAATAAAGAGTTGTCTGAGCAGTCCAATTGTTCTGTCCTCCAGGGTACCAAGATGGGTTCAGCGGAAGAACGTAACCAGATATCTTAATCCCCCAGAGAGTGAGCCAGCGAGTCAATGCACTCTCCACAAACAAAGCTGCCATCAGCCTTAAGGAAGTTGGGTACCCCCGCAGATCTCAACGTTCCCCAGCAATGTACAGGCATTATTAACAAGCATCCCCGGCAATCCTAGTCTAAAGATGGTTCCCCGGCGGTCTATCAAACATTCAATGGAGTCACTTCCCCGATACATCTCAAAACTTCCCCCCAGAGAGTCCAATCTAGTTCCCCAGGAAAGTTGGAATCCATCTCCCCAAGCAGTGAGCTTATCCCCAGTAGATTCTGGAAGCTTATCCGCGCAGAGCACGAACGCGTCTCCCGGCTTTATTCAAAGAGTTATTTCCTTACTAGGATATAACTGGGTTATCCTCAGCCAAAAGCCACGGAAAGAGCGTCCTCGACGAAGTCTTCTTATCCCCAGCGAAGTCCATTAACACTTCCGATACAACAAGGGTATCCCCAGTAAGTTACTATCAACAATTCAGCAAGATATCTCTCTCCCCACAGATTATTGCTTCCCAGGAAGATCGTTAGAGTACCTTTCTCCCCGCAGAGTTATCCATTCGCCAAGTTTATTCCCCAATGGAGTCATCTTCTCCTACCGGTATTCTTGCAACTAGCATCCCCAGCGGAAGCAAAATCTATTCTCCAACATCAGCCCAGGAGTGACTTCCCGGCACCCGTCAAGGATTTACTTTCCTAGACAAAAAAATATATTCATAAATATCGCACTTCCATACATCATTATAACATGCATAGACGCATCATATCTTACAAATCTCATTTATGTTGAGAACATCATCGCCTGATCCATATCATGCATTACATATGACTGACCTCTATCTTTCAGGAAAGATTCAGTTAAATTCTCAATCATATTTCAAGACCTAGACCGGTTCAGTTAATCGACTCCAAAGATTTCTTATCCAGTCCAAGGCCTTCTCTAGTCCAGCTAAATCGACCCCAAACAGATTTTTCTGATGAAGACTCAGTAGAAGTTATCAAAGGTTTTTCTCAATGTTTGCTATTGAGATTATAATTGCCTATGGTTCTCTCCCCGATCCTGCGGAGACGATAATTCCATTCCATGTTTTTCTCAATGTTTGCTATTGAGATTGTAATTGCCTATGGTTCTCTCCCCAATGCTGCGGAGATGATAATTCCATTCCAGGTTTTTCTCAATGATTGCTATTGAGATTGTAATTGCCTATGGTTCTCTCCCCAATGCTGCAGAGATGATAATTCCATTTCAGGTTTTTCTCAAAGATTGCTATTGAGATTGTAATTGCCTATGGTTCTCTCCCCAATCCTGCGGAGACGATAATTCCATTCCAGGTTTTTCTCAATGTTTGCTATTGAGATTATAATTGCCTATGGTTCTCTCCCCAATGCTGCGGAGATGATAATTCCATTCCAGGTTTTCTCAATGATTGCTATTGAGATTGTAATCGCCTATGGTTCTCTCCCCAATGCTGCGGAGATGATAATTCCATTCCAGGTTTTTCTCAAAGATTGCTATTGAGATTGTAATTGCCTATGGTTCTCTCCCCGATCCTGCGGAGCTCATAATTCCATCCAAGGTTTTCCCAATAATTGCTATTGAGGTTGTAATCGCCTATGGTTCTCTCCCCGATACTGCGGAGGTGGTAATCCCAGATTTCTCTCAATGATTGCTGTTGAGATTGAAGTTATCCAAGGTTCTCTCACCGTTCCTGTTGAGGTAGTAACCATCCCTGGTTCATTCATCATCGTTTGAAGTTCCAGATCCAGCTCCTGTAACCAGTCAGGGTACACATCTATACAAAGAATTTGAAGACCAGCTCCTGTAACAGGTCAGGTAATCATTTTTCTTTTGCAGGTACGCAAAGTTCTCGCTAAGGAATCTCTTATGCGATCAACATCCAGATGGCATCTATAAGCCCATCCACCTACCCATCATCTCTTAGCATGGCATCTATAAGCCCATCATCCTATCCATCAATCTCTAAATGGCATCTATAAGCCCATTCCACCACCACACTGCCACTATGTGAGCGCAAATTTCTGGGCACTCTAGTGTTCAATCATCTTCCACCTTCGGATTACGAAAGGCACGTCAGCCAATCTGCATCCTCAGGTCTAAGAAGATTGAACAGGGGCAACTGTTGTACCCCAAAATTTGCCCTCCCATATTTCTCAAAACATTTCAAGAAAAATTCACAAGTCCAACCCGACGCGTCATATTCAGGTATTCTTTCGCCAAGATATCTCTGATAACATATTCTCAAATTCAGGTTCGGCTCAAGAGTCAATTCTTTAAAGAAGGTATCCGAATGTGTGAGTTTTCTTGAAGAAATATGGTGAAAAAGTGTGCCGAAAGTGCAGTTTTTACGCGCTAAAAAATTCATAACTTGAAGATCGTGACTCGTTTTGAACCCGCTCCGGTGGCCAAAATTCCTTCTTGACATTATCTACATTTTCATCTCTCACGGATGGAAGCCAATTTCGATCAGAAGGTCTTCAAAAATGTGGATTTATCAAGTATTTTCGTGCAGAAAATTTGTGACAGAAGTTTATTTGCGTCATGTTCAAAAAATCATAACTTGGTCGATTTTCATCGTATCGAGCTGGTTCTGGTGCCAAAATTTCACAAATTGAGTTGGCTACATTTTCACAGAAGGTATTGAGTTCAAACGGTATTCAAAAGGCCTTCGTTTTTTGCTCAGAGTGCGTGACACGCTGAAAATCCTGAATGCTGAATATTATTTCATCTGGGCCGAAACTTCGAAAATTCATAACTCGGTCAATTTTTATCGGATTGGGCTCATATTTTTACACAAGGTCCCTGACTCATAGATCTACAACTTTGCTTCAAAAGTTGAGACCAAATTATGCACCGATCAATACCAGTTTTTTATTGAAGAACGTGTCAGAGTCGACACTGGAGCCCAAAATAAGTTTGTCTGAGCTGAAACTTCAAAAATTCATAACTAATTCACCGTTTATCCGATTGAGTCGATTTTCGGACAGGAGTTAGTTCTCGATGTCGGCTACATTTTGTTTTCACATTTCAACTTCAAAAAATGCACTTAAGTCCCTGCGATTTAGCCTGGAAAGTAACGAATTCAAGTGAATATTGGAGGCCCAATTGCACATTCAAAGCCCATTTGCTTTACCCTAATTTCCATTATATAATCACCTTCTTTTCACACAAACCAGAGAAAAAAAAGAGGAGAAAAGGAGGAAAAGAGAGAAAAAACCTTTCCACAACACTGTTGGAATATCAAACTCTTTCAAGAACCCTAAAACCTTGAAATCCTTATTACAAATCCCTCTCTCACTACAAACAAGCCATCACAGTTACAAACCAACACCTCACTACTTCTTCAGTAAGGGTAAGGCTGGCTTGATCTCCATGATCCTAATTTTCCAGTAAGGCATAAAAGCATTCAGGCCACTGATTTTCCAGTAAGGGTAAGATTGATTTGATCTCCATGATCAAAAGGGTATAATCATTCATACATGTCATATTGTGCCTAAACATTAAATTTCTTCATATATTGGCTTTATTTGCATTTTATGATTTTATTTAATGTGTTCGTGAGATTCAACACTGCAGATTTAGACAGGATCTCAGGTTCATTAAGGAACGTTGAGGCCAAAAGCCAAATGACCAAAACAGAACATTTTACACATGACACCAATACATGGCGAGACAGACATCCTGAGAAGATTAAGGAACGTTGAGGCCAAAACGCAAATGGCCAAAAGCCAAAAGCCAAATGGCCAAAGTAGAACAACTTATGCATGATGAGGCCAGAACACAAATGGCCAAACCACTCCAATTCACCTCCAAAAAGGGGACAGAAACCCCCCAAGGTATTGTATTTTCTTTCTTTTCCTTATTTTATTTATTTCAATTATTTCTTTTTTTTAATTAATTCCTTTAATTTAACTTATTTTCATAAAATATAAAAAATAGTAAAAAACAGAAAAGTCATAAAAATCAAAATATATTTATTTAATTAATATTTTTTGTAAATAAATTTCACTAATAATTAATTATTTATTTTTATAAATCAAAATTGCATGTAAATAATTAGATTAATTTTAGGTTTAATTTTAACATGTTTTTCTTAATAAATAAAAAAAATTAGAATTAGGGTTAATATTTTAATTTCATTTAATCTTTCTCATAAAAATACATAAAAAAACATAAATACCAAAAACTCAAAAAAAAAAATTTCTTTTTTCTCTTTAATTTCATTAGTTTAATCATTTAATTTAATTTCATTAAAAAGGGTCCAACGCCCTCGCTTCCAATTTTAATTCCAATTCGTGCATTTTATTTTATTTCGTATAATATTAATGTAATTCTCCCAAAGCCGTGTAATTTTATATTTCTCGCATTTTATTTCTTTATTTTATGTCAAATCGGGTCCTGGATTAAATTTGGCGATGTGGACCCGCGCCTTTGTAATAGTTTAGGAATTTTATCTTTCCGCAATTTTTTAACTGTTAAATAATGGCATGCAAGAATGAATGACGAAATAAAAACAAACGCGTAGATCACCTTTGACATGAACAAGACAAAAATAAACGAATCTGACACACAAATCACACACCACCCCTAGGGTACGCCTCACTGTTGCCTTGCCTCGAAAGGTGATCGTCGAGTAGAGGATGTCTTAGTAAGTCCTCATGATCCGGGAACCTGGCATGAGGGTAGCTTCTAAGGTGTCTTCCCATTGCTCTGGTGATCACCATGTCCCGAACCTCGAATTGACCCGAACACCTCCAACGGTGGTGCTACCTACCTCTCAATGGTGGGATGGCACTACTTTAAAGGACATCTACACAGACGAATTCCTTAGGGTAGGTAGACGACTCTAGATACTTGCTCTAATTTCAAAACAAATCAAAAATACTTTTCACACCGACACCTTTTCAAAAAGCTTTCGAAAGCAATTTTTCAAACACTCTTGAGGACCGATACAAGAGTCGAACTGGAATTTTCAAAGAAACTTTTTAAAACCCACAGTTGAAAAGCAAACAAACCATTTTTGAAAACACAAATGAGCAAGTATCTAAGAGCCCATGGATAACCATGGATAGAAAGGGTGCTAACACCTTCCCTTTCTATAATCTACCTCCCGAACCGAGAGCAATCTCTATAAGGAATTTTTCTGTGCTTTTGTCCTTTCCATTTGGAGAAAATAAAAGACGGTGGCGACTCTTGCTTCCGCGACATTTCGCGAACCAGCGTTAAACAGTCAGTTCCAGATCCACCGATCACACTAACCGCAACATTTGCGATTAAACACAAAACACCTAAGTCAGTTCTCCCACCGTATCACAGAACTGGAGACTCTGCTGGGGAAATTCTAAAAGTGGGGTTACCTTAGGGCTATATCACATTTATTTGCTTTCATTGTCTGACTTGTATGATTTATATTATGGTTCTTTGTTTGGGTTTGAATCCTCTACCCGGATTTAGGATACATTATAGGTAAGTAGCAATACATTATGGAAATTGTGAGGGGTATATCGACAAGGTCTAATAAATAGCTACACTAGGGCGACATATTTGTGGATACCGGTAGCCTTTGAGTCAATCAAATAGAATACGGGGCCGCTGAATGATGTCATGAAGCACTAATGAACTTTTAGAACCTTTATTTGACCAACTTGGCCTTTAGGATGTAATGAGATGACCGGCTTTGGTGCAGTCCGAAGTTGGTAGATACTCGATACTACACTCATTGAGGTTTGGTTTTTTGGGATATTTAGGTCGCCATTAAAGAGGCTTGTGCTGAAATGATGACCAAGGAAACAAACCAGTGATATTGAGCTCCTTAGAACCCAGTTACTATTACTAGGATAGGTTTGAGCCAACTAAACTTCAAGAGGGTACTTACCTATGAGACTCTATGCAAGCCTAAACCTAAGGAATTGTTTGCTTTGTTTGTATATACATACTTGTACATAACATCATGAACATCATAACATCATACACATTCACTAACCATTTCAAGGATTTTTGGATTCATCTTTGTTCTTGTTTTGTAGGATATGGATTCTCTTCGCAGGAAAACTATTCAAGTCAATCTTGTAAGGATCCCTCCACAACTTAAGGAGCTAGCCTCAAGGATCCCTGAAAACTCTCCATTCACCGAGAGACATGGTCGCCTACTCAACTTGGTCACCTCCAACACAGATGAGGACATGATGAAGGTGCTCTTTCAGTTCTTTGATTCTTTACACCATTGCTTCACATTTCCCGACTATCAACTTGTGCCTACTTTGGAAGAATTCTCCCGACTCTTGAGAATTCCCATTCTCAATTAACTACCTTTCAACGGTACGGAAAGAGACCCAAAGCCAGAAGAGATTGCTCAAGCTCTACACTTGCACTCATCTGATGTCACAACTTATTGGGAAACAAGGAGTGGTGTCAAAAGTTTCCTAGCAAAGTTCTTGTTTGAGAAAGCCCAAAACTGTTGGAATTCTTTGGACCTGCTAGATTTTGAGGAAATTGTGGCTCTCCTCATCTATGGGATGGTTTTGTTTCCAAATCCTGACTAAATCATAGGTGTGAACACCGTCAAAATCTTCATATCCCGCAACCCGGTGCCTACATTGCTAGGGGATATCCTACACTCTTTTCACACTCGTATAATGAGGAAAAGAGGTGTCCTCATGTGTTGCACTCCTCTCTTGGCAAGATGGTTTATTTCGCATCTTCCCCAATCTGTATTAAAGAATGAGCAAGGATCAAGGTGGTCATAAAGGTTGATGACGCTCAAACATTCAGACATCTATTGGTGCTCCCGATCCATAGAGAATGTTACTATTGTCGACCGTTATTGGGAATTTCCTAATGTCCCTTTACTTGGCATTAGGGGAGGTATCACCTACAACCCCTGCTTAGCTTTAAGACAATTTGGTTATGCCCGAAGGGATGGCTCGCACGAGATACTGATTCAAGGTTTGGTATTTGACTATGACAACGAAGATCAAGGTCTTCGCCAGAGATTTATCCGAGCTTGGAGGATGTTAAACAAGGTAGATGGCAAGACTTTGGGGCATAAAAATTCTATCCATCTTGAGCCTTACCTCAAATGGGTATGAACTCGTGCTCAGAGTCTTATGATGCCTTATCCTTCCATTCTCCCATTAATCATTGAGCCTGTCATGGAAGAAGATGTTCCATACATTATCCTACATCCTGACATGCCCACCTCTCTTGAAGACTTACAAAGAGATTGGATACAACTCAAGGGGGAGCGAGATACTTTTTAAGCCCAATTCTACGCAAGCGAGAAGAAGGTTTTAGAACTCACTAGGCTACTTCATGAGGAGCAAACTCTGAATGCCTACATTGCACCAAAGAGGATGCGTACTACCTTTCTATCTTAGAGTTTCTTGTATTTGTTTTGCCCAAGAAGGCATTGATGTACTCAAAACTTTAAATTATTAATATGATGTGTGTTTCCTTTTTGTCTAAAAAAATTTGAATTTTAAAATCCTTGAAATCATTGCATACGCATTTATCATTCATCATAACATAAACAGGTTTCTTGCAACAAGTCTCCTCATCTCTCTACTATTTATTTCAGTAAGATGGATCTCGAGAAAACGGTGAAGGACCTCTAAGCTCCGAATACACAGTTTCAACAATTGTTCTTAACTCTGGCTAAAGGACAAGAAGAGTTGAAGACCTTGATGGTTGAGGAGAAGAAAAAGAAGACAAAGAAGATAACCAGAATTCTGAACATGGGAAGAAGATTCCAAGGGAAGACAAGAAGGGCCTTAGAATTTGCAACGACATCCGGTGAGAAAGACAACCAAGATGGGAAGGGTAAGGAAACCGTTGTTCAGTCTGATTCAGAAGAGGAAGAGGAAGAAGAAGACTATTCTGAAGAACAATACCCTCCAGCTGACGACAAGTATAAGCATCTAGAAGAACGGTTGAGTGCAATGGAAGTCCAAAAAGTGCCTGGATTGGACTTTGAGGAGTTGGGACTGGTATAAGGAGTTTTCATTCCTCCAAAATTCAAAGCACCTGTTTTCGCCAAATATGACGGAGTCTCATGCCCCAAAATGAATCTCCGATCCTATGTAAGGAAGATCCAGCCCCATACCGCTAATAAAGATTTATGGCTACACTTCTTCCAAAACAGTCTGTCTGGAACTCAACTTGATTGGTTTTATCAGTTAGAAAGAGCCAACATTCATAACTGGGAAGATCTTGCTGCAACCTTTTACAAAGAATACCAATATAATGCTGATCGTGCGCCTACCCGTACTCAACTCCAGAGTAAGGCCATGGTTTCAAATGAAGGCTTCAAGGACTATGCGCAAAAATTGAGAGATTTGGCCGGAAGAGTTCAACCTCCTCTATCTGAAAGAGAATTAGTAGACATGTTTTTGGGCACCTTGTCTGGCCCTTTCTTCAATCACCTAATTGGGAGTTCATCGGAAGGTTTTACTGAACTAATATTGACCGGAGAAAGGGTAGAAGCTGGAACAAAAAGTGGAAAGATTCAAAAAGATGCATCCTCTGCTTCTGTAAGGAAACCATTCATCAGAAAGAAGGAAGTGGTTGCTGTTTATCCTCAGAGAAATCAAGATAGGGCTAAAATCCATCCAATGGTGGGGGTTGTTATGATTCCTAAACCTGCACTCGATCAACAAAGAAATAACCAACCAATGATGGAAAGACCAGTCAGACAACTCACCAGAATTAACATGACTTTATCTCAAGTATTGCCACACTTGCTAAGATCCAACCTAGTGACTTTGAAAGAAGCTCCAAAGAACCCTAACACAACATCTCCTCACTATCATCCTAATGCCCGTTGCACATACCATTCTGAGAGTCCCGGCCATGACACTAACAACTGTTAGGCTTTAAAGAATAAAGTACAAGACCTCCTTGAAGCCAAAGAGATTGAATTCGATGTGCTAGAAAAGCCCAATGTCATTTCTTCCCTTATGCCCAAACACAGCCATAATGCCAACACCATTGAAGAGGATATGTTTGTTACTTCAATTGATGAACTTATGACCCCACTTCTGACTATCAAAAAGAACTTATTGAATGTCAGTGTTTTCCCGGGCTGTGATGAAAGTTGTCATTTCTGTTTGTCCTCACCAACCAGCTGTCCTTTGTTGAAAGCAGGCGTTCAGTGCCTAATAGATAACAAGGAAATTTTGTTCGAAAAGACTTTTGTTCCACTTGTTTCTTATAATGATGTTTCCATCGTGACCATTTCCGACAATTCTTCCAGGGTCTCCATCAAAAGACTCGTTAGAATTATATCAGTTCCAAAAGTAGCTCCTTTGATAATTACAATGCCTGGACCAGTCCCGTATTTGTCAGACAAAATCGTACCATGGGATTATGGAGGGGATGTCTACTACCACAGTATCAAGCAAGATTGGCCAGCTGCCGAAGATTCAAGTTCCGAGAAAGATAACTCTGATATCAGTAATATTATCGGGACTAGCAAGATTACCCGAAGCAGAAGGATATTCTCTCCAGAAATTTCTCCCCCAAAAGCAGTTTCTAGACCCATAATCATTCCTGTTATTGTTGTTGTTCCTCCGAAGGCTATTCCCAGTCCCACAATCATATCCAACAATGCTCCAACTGACAAAGCTGTTACAATCCCTGCTATCACTCCTACTGACATTCCTGCTGCCGAGTCAACCGAGACTCGAGGTAAAAGTATTTTGATTGAGCCTGTCCGGATGAAGGCGCAATCGTTGGCTATCTCTGATACCTCCCGGAAAGAGATGGAGGAAATTCTAAATATCATAAAAAGAAGCGACTACGATATAGTTGAATAACTGGGGAAAACTCCATCCAAATTTCCATGTTGGCTTTACTATTATGTTCCGAGGCGCATGCAAAGGCCTTGGTAAAATTCCTGAAGACTGCTCATGTACCCCAAGAAACATTTGCCGACCATTTCCAAGACTGCGTAGCCAGCTTGACTGCAAATAATGGTCTAGGTTTTTCAGATGTTGATTTAACGCCAAGAGGAAGGAAGCATAATGAGGCATTGCATGTCTCAGTTGAATGTAGGGGCACAACCTTGGCTCATGTTTTGGTGGACACTGGCTCATCTCTGAATGTATTGCCTAAAAAAGCTCTTGATAGGCTTGACTGTGAGGGATTGACATTAAAGCCAAGCAACATAGTAGTGAGGGCTTTTGACGGCTCAAAAAGGATGGTACACGGGGAAGTGGATATCCCCATAAAGGTTGGAACTCAAACATTTGATTCAACTTTTTATGTAATGGATATTCTCCCTTCATACTCCTGCTTGCTAGGCCGACCATGGATTCACAATGTTGGCGCCGTTACTTCTACATTGCACCAAATGCTGAAGTATCCAATTCAAGGGAAGATTATCACCGTTCATGGAGAAGAAGAGTATATGATCAGCCATCTCAATTCCTTCAGATATGTGGAATTAGATAGTGAATTTATTGAAACTCCATTCCAACATTTTGAAGAAGTCCCGCAAGATGTGGCGGTAACCAGGGTTGTTCCCAAGATCACAAGGCCTCCACTCAGGATGTCATCTTTGAAGGATGCAAAGGCAGTGATAGAAGAAGGTGGGTGCACTATCTGGGGACAACTCCCAGATATCCCATGCAAATATGACAAATTTGGCCTAGGTTTCACTTCAAGTGCTCAGAAGGCTGTACGTCGCGCTCGTGCTGGAGGCCACCCTTGAAGATCAGCAACCGTGAAGTCAATGCGGTAGAGGATGATGAAGATGGCCGCAACCTGGAGGATTGGATCTTCCCAACTGTCAATGGAGGGCTCAGCAATTGGGAGGCTAGAGATTTTGTCCCGATCACTTTTATCCCACAATAATTTGTCTTTACATTTTGTTGGATCTGTAATATTAAAACAATTCGAACTCTTAAAACCTTGTATCTTACTCGAGGTACAATGGTCCATTTGTAAGGGTTATTATCTCATTTTCATATGACATCAATGAATCATGGACGTTTTGCATACAAACTTTGTGTTCATTGTTTTTCTCTTTTACATTTTTCATTTCTTTCAAAGATAGCTTATACCCTTACACACACTCACACTCATAATGCAGGTCTACGTCCATTCGGGATCCCATGGATAACAGTTCTTCTATGGCATTATGTGACTCTAAAAATCTAATCTGCCAAGCTGAAGACGAAGGTGAGGAAGATTGTGAAGTACCAGGGGAACTTGCCAGATTTCTATAACAAGAAGAGAGAACCATTCAGCCCCACGAAGAACCCGTGGATACAATCAACCTAGGTACCGAGGAAGACAAAAAAGAGAAGTTAAGATGGGTGCCAATCTGGAACCCAGTGTCAAGGAGCGTCTGATTCGGTTGCTACACAAATATGTTGAGGTCTTTTCCTAGTCGTATGAAGACATGCCAGGACTTGATGTAGATATTGTGGTACATCGTCTACCTACAAAAGAGGATTGCCCACTGGTAAAACAAAAGGTTTATCGAATGCGACCAGATATGTCAGAAAAGATTAAAGCAGAAGTCATGAAACAATTCAATGCTGGATTCTTGGTCGTCACCTCCTATCCGCAATGGGTTGCCAATGTCGTTCCCGTGCCCAAAAAAGACAGCAAGGTACGAATGTGCATGGACTACAGAGATTTGAATAGGGCAAGCCCTAAAGATGATTTCCCACTTCCCCATATTGACATCCTAGTTGAAAATACTGCACAACACAAAGTTTTTTCCTTCATGGATGGTTTCTCAGGCTACAACCAAATTAAAATGGAGCCTGAAGACATGGAGAAAACAACTTTTGTCCCACAGTGAGGCACATTCTGCTACAAGGTTATGCCATTTGGACTGAAGAATGCGGGGGAAACCTATCAGCGTGCCATGATAGCTCTATTTCACGACATGATACATCACGAAATAGAGGTCTATGTGGACGACATGATAGCTAGATCTCAAACAGAAGAAGAGCATCTTGATCATTTATAAAAGCTGTTTGAGAGTCTAAAGAAATACAAGCTGAGGTTGAACCCAAATAAATGCACGTTTGGAGTAAGGTCTGGTAAGCTCCTAGACTTTGTCGTCGGCAATAAAGGTATTGAAGTAGATCCTGCCAAAATAAAAGCGATACAAGAGATGCCTGCTCCTTGTACTGAGAAGGAAGTCAGAGGATTCTTGGGACGGTTGAACTACATTTCCAGATTCATTTCTCACCTAACAGCTACTTGTGAACCAATCTTCCAACTATTGAAGAAAGATCAAGTAGTCAAATGGAATGATGAATGCCAAACTGCTTTCAACAAGATCAAAGAGTACCTGCAAGAGCCTCCTGTTTTGATGCCACCAGTTGAGGGAAGATCGTTGATTATGTATCTAACTGTTTTAGAGAATTCAATGGGGTGTGTGTTGGGGAAGCATGACGAGTCTGGCCGAAAAGGGAATGCTATTTATTACCTGAGCAAAAAGTTTACCGACTGTGAAACAAGATATCCACTGCTCGAGAAAACTTGTTGCGCTCTGGCATGGGCTGCTCGCCATCTAAGACAATATATGTTGACCCATACTACCTTGTTGATATCTAAAATAGATCCAATAAAATACATCTTCGAGAAACCTGCTCTCTCTGGGAGAATAGCGAGATGGCAGATGATCCTGACAGAATATGACATACAATATACTACCCAGAAAGCAATAAAGGGCAGTGTACTAGCTGATCACCTTGCTCACCAAGCTGTAGACTACCAGTCCATGAGGTTCAAATTCCCAAATGAGGACATCATGATGGTAAACAACTATGAAGAATTCAAGACATATGACGGACCTGAACAAGGATCCCGATGGACCATGGTTTTTGATGGGGCATCTAACGCACTCGGCAATGGTATTCGTGTTATACTCATATCTCCTGAAGGGTGTCATACTCCCTTTACGACAAGACTCTGCTTCAATTGTACAAATAACATGGCGGAATACGAAGCGTGCATCTTTGGTCTCAAAGCTGCCTTAGACTTGGGGATCAAATCTTTGAATGTATTCGGAGATTCAGCTTTGGTTATTAGCCAGATCAAAGGGTAATGGGATACCAAACACCCTAACCTTATCACTTACAAGGAACATGTTTTTATATTTCTACCACATTTTGAGAAGATTACCTTCGAGCATTTCCCGCGAGAAGAAAATCATCTAGCAGACGCACTAGCCACAATGTCATCTATGTTTAAACTTAAATTGGATAACAAGGCTCCCCAGATCACCATTGAACGAAGGGATGAACTAGCACACTGTCACGAGATTAATACTGAAGAAGTAGTGGACCAGCCTTGGTTCCACGAAGTCAAGAAGTATCTCGAAACCCAAGAATATCCAGAAGGAGCTTCACTAAACGATAAGAAGTTCTTAAAGAGATTCTCTGCTAATTTCTTCCTTAGTAATGGCATCCTTTACAAACGCAACCATGACTCGGTGTTACTTCGGTGCGTAGATAAGTTTGAAGCTGAAAGGATCATGGCTGAGTTACATGAAGGCACTTTTGGCACCCATTCCAGTGGGCATACAATGGCAAAGAAAATCCTATGGGAAGGCTATTATTGGTCTACCATGGAAGCAGATTGCTATCAACACTCTCGAACCTGGAATAAGTGTCAAATTTATGCTGACAAGGTGCACGTACCTCCGGTTCTTCTGAATGTCTTGACGGCTCCTTGGACCTTTGCTATGTGGGGAATTGATATGATTGGGGAAATCAAGCCAACAGCTTCCAATGGACACCGCTTCATCTTAGTGGCCATTGACTATTTCACCAAGTGGGTGGAGGCAGCTTCTTTCGCTTCTTTCGCACGGTTCATCAAGCAGAATATCATCTGTCATTACGGTATCCCGGAGAGGATCATTACAGAAAATGGTACAAACCTGAACAATACTATGATCACCGCCTTGTGCGAGCAATTCAAGATTCAGCATCACAATTCTTCTCCTTACCAGACAAAGATGAATGGTGTTGTCAAAGCCGCGAATAAGAACATTAAAAAGATCATACAGAAAATGACAGTCACATACAAATACTGGCATGAGATGCTACCATTCGCTCTCCACGGATATCGTACCACAGATCGCACATAAACTGGGGCAACACCCTATTCTCTGGTTTACGACATGGAAGTTTTCTTGCCTATTGAGGTCCAGGTCCTCTCTCTGAGAATTATGAAGGATGCAGGGCTGAATAAAGACGATTGGATCCAGACTCGACTTGATCAACTAAACTTGATTGATGTGAAAAGGCTTACTGCTGTCTGTCATGGTCAAATGTATTAAAAACAGATGATCAAGGCTTTCAACAAAAAGTTCAGACGACAAGTATATCAAGTTAGAGATGTGGTGATCAAGCACATCATACTTCCGCAAGGTGATCCCAGGGGAAAATAGACTCCTACATACGAAGGACCATTTGTAATCAAAAACATATTCTCTGGTGGTGCAATGATCGTGACCACCATGGATGGTGATGACCTGTCGCACCCTGCAAACGCAGACATAATCAAAAGATATTATGCATAAGAGACTCGCTAGTTTGACACACCTAGGCAAAACAAGGGCATCTCGGCAAACCAAAAAGGTTCGGGCAAAAATTAGGGATAAAACAAAAAAATTTGTACGCCCGGCAAGTTGAAAACCTGAAAGGGAGACTTGGGCAAAAAAGGGTTTCCCGGTGGACTGAAAACCAGAAAGGGCGGTCCAGGAAAAAGTTAGGGAATTAAAGTGCATGACTATGTCCCGTTGGATCACCTTTATGGACAACCTTTGGCTTCAGCTGAAAAACTCAGAGGTTTTGATCAATTCAATCATCTTCGGACGAGGCAACAAATAGACAAGATGCTCAGAGATATGAAGGCTATAGCAGAATGGGAACCCCATGGGATTATTACACATAACTATCTTTTCTTTGTATCAAAATTTTCATTTTTTTTACAATGGCATTCTCTTACTAGAATGTTTGTCTCATTGTACAAAAAATACTTACTCAAAGTCAATACAAAGATATCCCTTTGAAAGTGCAAAACTATCTGTTTTTCTTTACTCTATTTTGTTGTTTACAAAAAATGTCCAATGATTCATTTTTGAACATATGCATTTGAACATAATTACTGTTTATAAATAAACAAAATAGAAAGACAATCACTGATGGCTTTAAGAGGTAAGGAAATCTATATATTCTATTTCCATAATCCCCCGCAGCGTGCAGTTTAATTCCTAGCGGAACAAAGCTTCCAGCTTATCAATCCCCAGTAGAAGTCACCAAAATTCTCAAGATTCCCCAACAGGATTTTACAAGTAGTACACGGCATTCCCTTTACAACAAAGTATATTTCTCTAAAGGGAAATTCATCAGCACTTCAACTTCACAATATGAAGACTTATGCTCCATATCCTCAGCAGCAGACAGGGATTTATTTTCCCCGGTCCAATAGTTATACAATAGAATTAGCTCACATGTGCATACATCGCATCTATATATCATAAACATTGATAATACGAATGCATTAAACTATGCATTTCATACAATATGACTTTGCATTTTAGCTAACATTTTACCCTTTTCAGGATAAGGTTAACAGCTACCATTAACAATGTTCAAAGTTTTCAGATACAATTCAGATACGCTCCAGACACGGATGCCATTCTGATACTCATTTAGATTCAATTTTTAGATACAGTTCAGATACGCTCCATACATTGATGCCATTCTGACACTCATTCAGTTTTCAACTTCCAGATACAGTACAAATACCCCTCCAGACATGGACGCCATTCTGATACTCATTCAAAACCAGCTTCTAGATACAGTTCAGATATGTTCTGGACACGGACACCATTCTGATACTCATTCTTTCAACTTACAAATTACAATTCAACAATCACTCTTGGATGGAATATGCAAGCCCATCTCCAACAACTTTCTATTACCTCTCCAAATGGCATCTTTAAGCCCATTCCCTCTATCATCACATCGCCGAGTGCAAATTTCTGGGCACTCTAGTGTCCAATCGTCTTCCACCTTCGAGTCACGAATGGAAAAACATGTCAATCTAACTCTTCAGGCTTAAGAAGATTGAACATGGGCAGATGTTGTACCTCAAAATTTTCCCTCTCACTTATCAAGAATTTACTCACAAGATCTCCTTGGGCTCAAGACTGCACTAGGGTTTGATCAGCTCAAGACACCTCCTTAGACACTAATGACCAAAATTAGGGTTTGAGTTTGCACAAGGATTTTTGAAATTTAAATGCTTCATATGACTTTCATGGATCACTATGGGCCCTCAAGAATACTCATGTCAAGTTTCAATCCTTGGATCACATTTTTGCTCAGTTAATTGAGCAATTGACTAAAAAATCAACTGTATTGGGGAAAAAGTCAACTGTGGCCAATTTACAGTCAAACTTCATAATTTTTTATCCACATCAACATTTTAAACTCTTATGTATCATTTTATCAAGTTTGGACCATAATTCCTTAAGAAATTTGATCAAATCTTCAAAAGGGCAAAATGGTCAAAATTAGGGTTTTGACTAGGAAAGGGCAATTTCTGGTTTTTGACCTAGCAAATGGTCAATTGGTTTAAGGAATTATCTCAAGAGTCTAATTGCATCATTTTGACCTAATTACATGGTTCAAAACATTGCAAGTCCATTGGATTGACAAATGAATTTTGTAGTCAACTGATCAATAGTCAACTGTATACTGAAAAGTCAAACTTTGACTTTTTGGTCAAATTCAAGTTCCAAAGATCACAATTCATCAAAACATGTCAAAATATTAAACTTATTCATCAAGAAATCAAAAAGTCTAGATTTCATTTTGAAAAGTCAAAATTTCTAAACTTAGAAATTTTTCTAAGTGTTGGAAACTTCATGTTTTTTCATAACTTTGAGCCAAATTTTCACCATGATGCAAGATGATTCAAGAGAAACTCCCAACATAAAAGTTGTAGATCTCCATGAAATATACAACTTTGCCTCACACAACTTCTTCAAAAAATGCTTGTATCTCAAGTTAAAAGTTTAACATAGGGTCATGAAACTAAACACTTAGTGAAATTTTACCCTAATTTGGTCAGGATTTTGACCCAACTCCATGGCACTTTTTCATATAGTTCCAAGAGGAATATTCAAAAGCAATTAAAATATGGGTTGTAGATCACATTGCAAGCTTTCCAAAATGTCTAAGAACTCCTTGAGATCATTCTTGAGTAGGGAGAATCGATGAGATGAAGTTAGGGTTTCGTCACTTGAGTTACAAGTCATTTTTTATGAACACATGAACCAAATCCATAGCCATGCTGCATAATATTCACTTTTAAGGCCTCAAACTTGTTTTTCACTCCATAATTAATGGGTTACACAACTGATTATGCCCTTATCCAAGTGTATCAAGCTTTGGCCAAATCAATTTGCCATTTTAGGGAGAAAGTAACATATCCATTCTTGTAAAGTAAGCTTTATGCACAAAGTCAGCTTCTTGAGCTCCCAACTTGTTTTTCTTGATTAAAATTCGTCCACAAAGTCAGAAGCATTATGTTTAAAGTGGTTAACAACTCTATGAACCAAGTACAAGGCATGGAAACTTGAATTTCTCAAAAAATCACATGTTATGCATAAACATGTAAATTTGAATTCTGATCAACTAGAGCATTCCAAACTTGTTGCTTATAAATAGAGTCACTATTTGTGAGCTAGAACACGAGCTTGAGCACCCTGAAATACATCAAAACTCTCTGTTGGCTCCTAAATTCGACACCTTTGTTTTGATTGATGTCAGCCATTAAAAGCTGAAAGATGCTTTCGACTGGCTAAGCCTGTCGAAGTGCCCGTCGAAAGATGGCAAAAATACTTAGAAGATTTCTTCCAAGGAAGAAGGCTGATTGCCTTCGACGTCGAAGGAGTTTTCGTCGAAGACGTCTCTTGACGAACGTGTTCGATGGTCCAGAGTGGAGCAGTTTGAAATTCAAAGCTTTGGAGGGAAAACGGTTTCCAGCAGTTACTACGTGCAAACGTGCAAGGATCTGGAGCGTCGAGCATGGAGAACGTGCCAAGTGGAGTGATCTCGAAGCAGTGTAACTGCCCGACGGTTACTTGGAATGTTTTAGTATAAATAGGAGTAGACATGTAGTTTCTCGCGTGTGTTCACAATTCTATACAAAGTCACTCATTTAGATTCGAGTACCCAGCGTGTGAGAAAGAATTGTTGAGAAATGTATGTGTGAAACACCAATTTTATCAATTAAAGTCATTTACTTTCCCAGAATTTTACTTGCTTTTCTCTTTACATTTCCTGTCGAACCTTTACCTTAAAGCCTTGTTTATTTTACCAAGTCTTTCATTTATGCAATTTACTTGAAACCTTTTATTTAAAGCCTTATCCAACTTAATCAAACTTCAAAATCAACCTATGTCCATAGGATCAATCTGATCGATCCTGCGAGTAACCAAATAAGTAACCATTTGGAGGATCAGCGGTTGTTTACCAAAACCCAAGGTAAACAAATTGGCACACCCGGTGGGACTGTGTGTTGATTGTTGAAAATACTCTCATCTTTTCGAGTTGTATGTTATTGAGGAGTGGTAGAATATACACCAACGATAACAATACTGCCAGAAGAAGGGAAGAGATGGCGAATCCGCCAAACAATAACGAAATCCCACAAACGAGTGTGGGAGCAACGGTTAGTACGACCGTAAGTGAAGCGACAAACGTTGGTTCGACACCAGCAGTGTCAGTCACAACCACAGGGCCAATAACTTCGTTAACAGGCCCCAGAATACCTTTGGGAACTCCCCCACCAAGGGGAAATATAGGCACAAGGCCTGTGGTTCCCCCAGGATTTATTCCATTCTATGGTATGCCAACTTCTGAAGTGGCAAGCCTGACGAATGCTGCGTCCACTTTTTCAGATCCTTTCGTGAGTGCCTCTTCGCCACTCCAAGGCTCTGGAGTAGGCATGGCGAATAGAAATAGGACCCAACTCTTGGGAGGAACGTCCCAAGTAGCCCATGGCCTTACAAATGCCTCGACAGCAGTCTTGAGGCAACAAATGGACGAAAGCAACCATGATATGGTGCAAATGTTGGCACAAACTTTGAGTACAGTGCTAAACCCTCTAATACAAAACACTACTCAATCGAATCAGCAAGTTACAGCGCAAATGACGCGTTTGGCTGATTTCTTTGGAGTACCCCCACCTATTCGACAGCCCCAAAGGGCGCAAATAAGGGGAAATCAGGGGATATTTGTAGAGGAAGAAACCACCATTAACCAGGCTCAACAGCCTGTCGAACAACCTGTCGAAGAACCTAGGGTAATAGCCCCAGAGGTAAGGTTAGTTAACAGAAACCAAAATGCTGACGAAGTGGTTCAGCATATCCAATACCAAAACATGGGCTTGGAAAACAATCTGGCAACCATGATCGAAAGAATCATGACTCAGAATGGGATGAACATGGGCTTTCGAAGGCCCAACTTTACATCTCCATTGTCAGAATACGTGTTACAAACGGATTTACCTCCTAGATGCAAAGTCCCCAAATTTACTAAGTTCTCTGGGGACACGACAGAATCTACTGTCGAGCATGTGGCGAGATACTTGATCGAAGCAGGAGACATTTCGAATAACGAAAACCTAAGGATCAAGTACTTCCCAAGTTCTTTAACCAAGAACGCTTTTACTTGGTTTACAACTCTCCCCCCCAATTCGATCCATCATTGGACCCAGTTGGAAAGATTGTTCCATGAACAATTCTACATGGGGCAAACCAAGATAAGCCTGAAAGAACTGGCCAGTGTGAAGAGACGTTTCACTGAACCTATAGACGAATATCTGAATAGGTTTAGGTTGCTCAAGGCGAGATGTTTTACACAAGTGCCAGAACATGAGTTGGTCGAAATAGCCGCAGGCGGTTTAGATTATTCCATTAGGAAGAAACTAGACACCCAGTACCTAAGACACATGGCCCAACTGGCCGATAGAGTTCGACAGGTCGAACGCCTCAAAGCTGAAAAAGCTAAGGCAACGAAAACTCACAAGAGAGAGAGAATAGCGTACGTTGAGATGGATGACGAAGATCTAGAATCCTTCGACGATACGTTAGCTGTCGAAGAAGGAGAAGTCGATTTAGCAGAACTAAAACAAGGGCCACCATACTCTTGTAAACAGTTAGTCCCCTCAAATGGGAAAAATCCCATTGGTCCAGACAGGACCAACGATAGGTTCCCAAAAAAGACTTATAGTTTTGACATCACAAAATGTGATGAAATATTCGACTTGCTAGTTAAGGATGGCCAAATGATAGTACCCCCTGGGGTAAAAGTGCCTCCTCTTGATCAAAGAAAGAAGAGAGGTTTTTGCAAATATCATAATTTTTTGGGCCATAAAACTTCTCAATGTTTTCTTTTCAGGAATCTTGTGCAAGACGCTATTGAGGAAGGGAGATTAAAGTTTGCTGACAAATCCCCCATGGCTGTCGACTCCAATCCACTGAAGGCTGAAGCCCACTATGCAGAACCCTCTGAGGTGAACATGATAGAGGCAACCAGGATCCAGTCGAAGAAGCCAGGAATTACCATGGTCGAAGTCTCGAAGGACCACATCAACATGCCAATCTTTGGCAGTTTTTCTGGAAATTTATCCAGGAAGACAATTGAGGCTGTCCAGAAAGCGGTCGAGAACCCGAAGTCGAAGACTGCTGAAGCACAAAAAACTGGATCAAAACCCAGTTCCCACTTGGCCACTGTTCAAGGCCAGACGGAGAATCTGGAGACACAAATGAAGCAGTTAACTCTTGCTACTAAAGATACAATAAATATCAACATGGTCGAGCTTTCTGACCCTAAAGCATCAGAAGAGGCCATAAGGCAAGAGCAAGCTAATAAGACGGCTTTCCCTCGGGAAAACGAAAACTTGGCAGATTTTTTACAAAGATGCCAGAAAAAGAAATCAGAGGTGATGCTGTGTCCAAGATGCAGTTCTATCTTTGATAAAAAAGCTGCTGAGCACATTCAAGGCGTGAGAGCAGCGAACAAGAGAAGGGAGAATGCTGACCTTCGACATGATCCCAGAAGGGGTTCTAACCAAGACAAGAGGCCATTGACTTTTAGGCCTCCAACAAATGTACCAGTAGACACTTGGTACAAAACTTCTGGCCGAAAAAGGCCAAATGAAGAGAAATGGCATTCTTTCGATGTGCCAAGAGGTTCCTCTTTAACTCAAAAGAAAGAGTCTCAAGTTGCTGCACCTAAGGTTGCTCAAGTGTCCAGCAACTACAAGGGTAAAAATCCTATGTCTCGATCCCAATGGAGGAGATATCAAAGGAGACGAAAAGCTGAAAGGGAGGCTGCCAACGAACCTAAGGCAGAAACTAGTTCGAATGTTCCCCAAAGGAAACAAAGGAAGCCTCTAGAGAGAGAACCAGTTACCAACAGGCTGGTTTGGCCTAACCAAAGTGAAGTCGAAGACGAAGACGATGCTGAGTCCGACGATACTTTGGATATAATGGTGAATATTGTTTCAGTGCTGCCCAGGGAATTCAATCGACAGGTAGAAGTCGAAGCAAGTGACTGGGAGGTGGAACAAGAAATGGCCAAACATAGGCCAGTGTGCTATTTTGTCATGGACAATGGCACTACAGAGGAACAAAATGGCTTCTTCGAGCCACCTACAGAGGCGATGAAGAATCACCTCAAGCCTTTGTTCATAAGGGCTAAGCTCGAAGAGACTACTGTGAACAAAATATTGGTCGACTGTGGGGCCACTATCAATATTATCCCTCACTCTATGCTAAGGAAGATTGGCAAAAGAGATGAGGAAATTAAACCTCACAATATGGTCCTGTCGAACTATGAGGGCGGCATTGGGACCACCATGGGAGTGATCCAGTTAGATATCAAAGTTGGGTCCATCCTTCGACCAACAATGTTCATGGTCATATCGGCCAAACCTAACTACAACCTTTTGTTAGGCCGTGAGTGGATTCATGGTGTAGGCGTTGTGCCTTCATCGATGCACCAAAGACTGCTGCTATGGCGTCCAGATGGGATGGTCGAAAACATAGAGGCAGATCAAAGCTACTACCTTGGCGAAGTGAATCACTTGGGTGTGGCAGATTTCGACAAAAACTTGGCTCACATAGGGCCATGTCCAACACCTGACTTCGACATGGCGCCAGCGCCAAACACCTTTTGTTCTCTATACCTGCATCCTGAGCATGGTTTCCAATGGGACAGAGAAGACTTGTCCCACATAGACTTCAGTGGGCTAACTGATATCCAACCAACTGGTTGGGGAAGTGAATTCAGTGATAATGACTGAGTCACAATCTCTGAAGCGAATTTCGGCTTATGTAGCCGAAACCAAGATGATAACGGCTCTCGAAGCCGAAGTAAAGTATATGGCCACACAGGCCAATGATCAACAATTATCTGCTGTTGGCCCAGGAAAGGATTTCGATCCAAAACCCCCTGATATCATGCCAGAAGAAATGCAGGAACAGAGGCTCGACGCTATCTATGACGATGAGCCTTTGGGCTTCGAAAAGGATCCCTTGGCGAACAACATTAAAATGTTAGCACAAGACCCTTTAGAAGAAATCAACTTAGGCGAAGGATCAGAGAAAAGGCCAACTTACGTCAGCGCCAAAATTGATCCAGAACTTAGGTTGGAAGTAATCCAATTGCTGAAAGAGTTTAAAGACTGTTTTGCATGGGATTATGACGAAATGCCTGGTCTCGACAGAGGATTGGTAGAACTTCAGTTGCCAATCAAACCTGGAAAGAAGCCAATCAAGCAAAATCCAAGACGCTTCGCTCCAGAAAAATTGTCGAAGATCAAAACGGAGGTCGAAAGACTTCTGAAATGCAAATTCATCCGTGTTACAAGGTATGTCGAATGGATTGCAAATATTGTGCCAGTAATTAAGAAAAATGGCACATTAAGGGTGTGCATAGATTTCAGAGATTTGAATGCTGCCACCCCCAAAGATGAATATCCTATGCCTGTGGCGAAAATGCTAGTCGATTCTGCCGCTGGCTACGAATACCTGAGTATGCTCGATGGTTATTCAGGATATAATCAAATATTCATTGCTGAAGAGGATGTGTCGAAAACAGCTTTTCGATGCCCTGGGGCCTTAGGCACTTACGAATGGGTAGTGATGCCTTTTGGCCTAAAGAACGCTGGGGCAACGTACCAGCGAGCAATGAATACTATCTTCCATGATTTTATTAACACTTTTATGCAAGTTTATATTGATGATATTGTTATAAAATCTGTTTCCAGGAAGAGTCACATTGACCACCTTCGACAATCATTCGAAAGAATGAGAGAACATGGTCTGAAGATGAACCCTTTGAAGTGTGCGTTCTGTGTGAAAGCTGGAGATTTCTTGGGCTTTGTTGTCCACAAGAAAGGAATCGAAATCAACCAGAACAAGACGAAGGCAATTCTGGAAGCGAAAGCGCCATCGAATAAGAAGGAATTGCAATCTCTCTTAGGCAAGATAAATTTCTTAAGGAGGTTTATATCTAACCTAAGTGGGAAAGCTCAGGCCTTTTCACCCTTACTTCGACTGAATAAAGAGGGGTTCGAATGGGGGCAGGAGCAACAAGAAGCCTTCGACAAAATCAAAGGGTACCTCACTAAGCCACCTATTTTGGTACCTCCTTGTAGCAATAGGAGTATGAGATTGTACATAGCTGCATCTGACAAAACTCTGGGAAGTATGTTAGCCCAAGAGGATGAGAATGGAGTCGAAAGACCCATTTATTATCTCAGTCGAGTTTTGAATGATGCAGAAACTAGATATAGCGAAGTTGAAAAATTGTGTCTATGTCTGTATTTTTCTTGTACAAAACTCAAGCAATATATAAAACCAGTTGATGTTTATGTTTCGTCTCATTTTGATGTTTTCAAATATATGTTGTCGAAACCTATCTTGCATAGTCGAATTGGCAAGTGGGCATTAGCATTAACTGAATACTCCTTGACCTTTATGCCTCTTAAGGCAGTAAAAGGACAAGTGGTTGCAGATTTCATAGTCGACCACTCAATTCAAGTCGAGGATATTAATTATGTGGAGATAGAACCTTGGAAATTCTACTTCGATGGTTCCAGCCATAAAGATGGAACAGGAGTAGGAGTCTTGATTATTTCTCCAGATAAAATTCCAACAACATTCAAGTACAAAATAAAAGGTTCTTGTTCGAACAATGAGGCTGAGTATGAAGCTCTAATTACTGGCCTTGAGATATTGTTGGAATTGGGGGCAACTCGAGTCGAAATAATGGGAGACTCAGAGTTAGTCATCAAGCAAGTCACAAAGGAATATAAATGCATAAGGGAGAATCTCATTATGTACTTTGTGATAGCAAATCGTTTATTGAAACAATTTGAAACGATCAATATTCGACACATACCCAGAGTCGAAAATCAAATAGCCAATGACTTGGCACAAATTGCATCTGGGTATAAGATTTCAAAAACGCAACTACAAAGAGCAATCGAAGTTCGAGAAAAGATAAAAGCAACTTGTCTATCACCATCAGACTTGGAATCGACGAGGCTAGGATATGCTGATCACTCAAACTTCGAGATTTCGTTCATAGATAATTTGTCAGAGCAAGATTGGAGGAAACCCATTGTGGACTATCTTCAAAATCCAGGAGCTTCGACAGAACGAAAAACAAAATACAGGGCGTTGAGTTTTGTACTCATGGGTAATGAGTTATTCAAGAAGACGCCTGAAGGGGTGTTGCTGAAATGTTTAAGTGAAACTGAAGCATACATAGCCCTTTCGACCACTCATGCTGGGGCATGTGGGGCTCACCAAGCATGCCATAAGATGAAATGGTTGTTGTTTCGACAAGGACTATATTGGCCCACTATGCTGAAAGATTGTGTTGAGTTCGCCAAAGGTTGCCAAGAGTGTCAAGTTCATACAGGCATCCAACATGTACCAGCAAGCGAACTTCACTCGATAGTGAAGCCTTGGCCCTTTAGAGGATGGGCGTTGGATCTCATTGGAGAGATTCGACCAACATCATCAAAGAGTCAGAAATACATATTGGTAGGCATTGATTATTTTACTAAGTGGATCGAAGCTGTCCCTTTAGTCAATGTAGACCAAGAAAATGTCATTGAATTTATTCAAAAGAACATTATATTTAGGTATGGAATCCCTGAGACAATAACAACTGATCAAGGGTCAGTTTTCACTGGTCGAAAGATGCAGGAATTTGCTCAGGAAACAGGTTTCAAACTCCTAACATCCACGCCTTATTATGCACAGGCGAATGGTCAAGTCGAAGCAGCTAACAAAGTGGTGATTGGCTTGATAAAGAAACATGTTGGGAAGAAACCAAAGAATTGGCATAAGACGTTAGACCAGATTTTATGGGCTTGTCGAGCGTCCCCAAAAGAAGCCACTGGGACAACACCATATAGGCTAACTTTTGGCCATGATGCAGTGTTGCCAGCAGAAATTTGTCTTCAATCTGCAAGGGTTCAGAGGCATTATGATATTCCTTCTGAGGTTTATTGGAACATGATGTTAGATGAACTGGTGGATTTAGACGAAGAGAGATTACACGCTCTCGACCTACTCAGGCTTCAGAAGAAAAGAGTAGAAGACTCTTATAATAGAAAGGTAAAACCTAAGGTATTTTTGCCTGAAGATTTAGTTTGGAAGGTAATTCTTCCCATGGATCGAAGGGATCGAAGCATGGGGAAATGGTCACCCAAATGGGAAGGACCCTTCAGAGTTATCCAAACTTTTTCTGGTGGAGCCTATGAAGTCGAAGAGTTAAGTGGAGATAAAAGGCTCTTGAGAGTAAATGGTAAATATTTGAAAAAATACAAGCCTATACTTCAAGAGATAAAAATAAAATAATAAAAGAGCAAGTCTAAATTAACCATAAAAAAATGCCAAAATGGAAATTTTATTAATTTCAGCCAAGATGGCAATTGTTGTCGAAAAACGATTACAGAAGATGGTTACAAAAGAGAATCAATCAAAAAGTAAGAGAATTCTTGAGTCGAAGATACTTGGCGTACTGCAGCTCCAACCTCTTCTTACACCAGGAGTTTTCTTGCACTAGTTTGGCAATTTGAGCGTCGAGGCTTTGGGCCTTCTCAGCGAATTCCAGGCCTTGCTTGATCTCAGTCTGGCTCTCAGTGTCTGAGATGGTCGAAAGAATTTCCTCCTTGAGTACAGTGTTGGCGTTTATCTTCGCCTCTATTTCTGCGATTTGTGCTCGGAAGGAAACATTCTCTCGTTCAATGGCATCAACTCTTTCCTGTGCAGACGCTTTCTGTTTCGACAACTCAGCAATTCGAGAAGTCGAATCTGAGACAGCAGTCCACGCAGAGGAGCTTCTGCCATACAACACCTCGAGCTGACTGTTAAAACCTCTTTGGCGCCTGTAATCCGCTGAAACTTGGTCAATCATAGAGTGTAACTCCATGATCAAGTCTGAGATTTCTGGGGCTACAGCTTCGAAGTCGACAGCATTCAAGACCTCTTTTAAGCATGATGGAGCAGTGGGGTCCCCCTCTAAAGTCTTCATCAAGTCCCTCTTGAAGAACTGGGCCTTAACCTTCGCCAATGCATCATCAAGAGGAGAAGTTTCAGTAGACTTCCCCGACAGGGTAGGAATTTCCTGACTAGTGTCAGACGAACTCTTACTCTCGATGATTGCATTGAGGTAGCTGACATGATCAGTCTGTTTCAAGAGTTCCAAGTCCTCTTTTGACCTGTGCTTCGAGGAGGTAACCCTTGCAATAGTATTATCTTGGGTTTGAGGTTCTTGAATGCTAAGTGCCTCGACTGGTTGCTCTTCGACTCTGACTGAGGCAGTACCAGCATCGACTTGTGGTTCTTCGTTAGCATCACCCTGGGGTCCTTCGCCAGCGTCATTTTGTGGCTCTTCGCTAGCGTCACCCTGGTGTCCTTCGCCGGTACCACCTTGGTTCTCTTCGTCAACAGCATCTTGATTCTCTTCGCCATTGCCTTGGTCCCTTTCTTCTTGATTCTCTTCTGACAAATCCACCACCTGAACCGTTTCTGGTTGTGGTTCCTCCACTGGCTGTTGTTCCTCCACCATAGGTTCCTCTGTTGTTTTCTCCACTGTTTCAGCATTGGCCTCATTCTCAGTATGGGCTTCGTCATTGCCCAAGTCCTTTTCCTGAGGCCTGCTAAGTTCAGCAGATTCCAGCGTTTCTGAGGTCCTTGGTTGAGAACTTTCAGTAGTGTCCTGAAAAAGGAAAGAAGACAAATCGTCAGATGTCGAAAGAGACACAATCGAAGACGGGTATTTATGCCTAAGTTCTAAAAAGATCTAAGGGATTACCTGTGGATTAACTTTAGCCCCAGGGCTGGAATTGTCACTCTCGACAGGTTTGTTAAGAAGAACGTTCAGTTCCTCCTCAGTTGGCTCCTCGATGATCACTGGAGGTGGCCTAGGCTTTCTCACAGCAACCTTTATTCTGACGGTTCGACCTTCAGGAGCAGGAGCAGGAACAGAAGCGTCCTTCGTTAACTTTCGCCTCTTTAAGGGGGCAGGAGGAGAATCGCTTTCGTCATAACTTCCAGATTCGACCACCAGTGCTGCCCGCTTCTTGGGCGAAGGTGCCTAGAAAATCAATAGGAATTCGATTGAATAATTACATCGAAAATAAAAAATCGAAAGCCAGAAGAAAAATGAAGAAAATCTGGTTACCGATACAGGAGGCTTCCTCGAAGAGCCTTCCCCCTGTTGGTTGCTCATGGTCTTCGCCGGCGCTGTAGTCTTCGCCGGCGGTGGAGGTTTTGTTGAAGGGGCTCCTCCCTGTTGACCTTCTGTAGCCTTCTTGGCTACAGGCTTTCGAACAACTGAAAGCAAATGAAAAAGTTAACAGGCTAACAGTCGAAGAGAAAGACAAAAAGTAATGTGAGAGAATAAACTTACATTTCTTTACTTTGTCCAACACAAGGACAAAAGACTTCTGCAACTCAGCCATGAAGTCCTTCTCGTCGAAGAAGTACTCAGCATAATAGCTTCTCCACCACTCCTCGAAGGATGGTGAGCAAAGGAAATTAAGCTGGTAGTCAAACAGCGAGAGGATTGTTCGACCAGCATATCTTCCGATATGCTTGATGGCAGCTTCTTCTGTATAATCGTTGCAGAAGAACAACATTGACTTCTCCCTTTGGAAAATCGGAGAAGGCAGGGTTTGGATAATACCAAACTGGCGAGATACCAGATTTGGTTGGTAGGCAAGCAGACTCAAATGAGTCTTAGAACTCTTAAATCGAAGAGGCATGATCCTTGGTGTAAGGAACGCCTCCCAAAGTACTGAATGCTCATCGACATTGGGGCCACTCGACTCCTTTGGATGTGGCCTAGTGAACCATGCTGGCCCCACACGCCGTTGAGCAAATGGAGCCATAGTTGAAACAAATTCCTTCCTTCGAGCGAACATGAGAACGAAGTTAGTGAAGGTTTGTTGAAACTCCAGCCCATCTTCCACAGGTGTCAGCAGAGCCAGCCTGATTCCTTCGATTCGTCTATTCGCTATCGCTGGAGCTTGTTCATTTATCTGAACCTTCTTGGGCAAGAAAGATTCGAAAGTGGCATTGAGCCACAGTTGAAGTAGCCAAAAAGGCCCAGCGAGTAGCAAACTGGCCCTATCCTCGATATGTTTCAGAAGAGTGGCCCCATTGCTGATCGAGTCATAAAGACTGGCCAGAATCAGTTCTGCCAAACAGATGTTTTGGCGGTGATGCAGTTGGGTAGCAAGAGTAACCATCTTTTTGGTCACTTGTAGAGACTTCGAGCAAAACACAAAGCGAGTTAGCCATAAGGCTAGAAACGCTATGTGTTCGACATACGACACTGTATCCGTCGACCTGTCATGAAAATGGTTGATGAAAGTGGTGTATGTTGGCTTGGTCTCAGAGAAGCCAATTTGGTCCTCCGACATCTCCTCCGGATCGAAGTAATCTCCGGTTGGTCGAAGGCCAGTAATAGCGGCCACGTCGAAGAGTGTGGGGGTTAGCATCCCACATGGAAGATGAAAAGTAAAATGGGAATAGTCCCAGAACAACAGTGAAGCTATAAGCATCTCTGGGGAGTAGTTTAAGCCTGTCTTCGACAGCATCACTAGGTCGAAGATTCCCATTTCCTTCCAGATTGGAGTTTGATGCTTCTCCAACTTCGTTAGCCAAGCAACATAATCGGAGGTCAGATTAGGGCAAGACCTGAAGACCCTAACCCCTCTGTTGAAGAAGCGGAGGTCGATTTTTTCACGAGTAGGGTCTTCGTTGTCTTCTGCGTCTTTCTTGGCGCAGGCTACTGGCTTGAGTTTCTCGACTATTGGGAAATAGCTCTTGATCTTCAGAGCTTCAGAGATGCTTGGATTCATGGGGCCAGACATTGCGAAGATCTGGTTGGAGTATCCAACCGGAATCATCAAGTGGCGCGAGTAAGCATCGCGAACGGAGATGTCAGAAGGTTCAGGAACCCTTCGTTTGCCTGTAGAGTTTACTACCGGGGCAGTGACGAAGACCTTGGGTTTAACATGTTCAGTTGGTGCGTTAGCACTGGGAGCAGTAGAAGCAGAGGCCATTGTTGAGGTTGAAGATGAAGTGAAAGAGGAAGAGTTTTCTGCAAAGAGAGCAAGCTTGTACGAAAACAAGGAAGTTTGAAGGCTAGTTGGCGTAAAAAGTCCCACAATGGGATATTCACTGCTATTTATAGTAGTGGGAAAAATCCCCAATAACGAGGACATTAAATGCCATTTAATGCTGCAGGAGTTAGTGGGACGCGTGGCAGCCTCCTGTTGTTTTGGCCGTTTCTGCAGAAACAGAGGGACGCAGCGTGCGTCCTCGTTTTTGGGATTTGTCATAATGACAAATTCTGAAATGACGTTTGGTACTGCACGTCGTACTTAAAGTGACGTCCTAGGATCAAATCAATGATGGTTTCTTGGGATTGCCAATAGTTGGTAAAAAGCAACAAAAAGTGCACAAGTTAACTTGTGACTAAGCGTGGGAAGACAGGTGTCGAATGGCGTTTCAAAGAATGCCTTTTTCTTTCAGAGTCGAAATAAGGCATTCTTGGGGGGCAATTTGTTGGCTCCTAAATTCGACACCTTTGTTTTGATTGATGTCAGCCATTAAAAGCTGAAAGGTGCTTTCGACTGGCTAAGCCTGTCGAAGTGCCCGTCGAAAGATGGCAAAAATACTTAGAAGATTTCTTCCAAGGAAGAAGGCTGATTGCCTTCGACGTCGAAGGAGTTTTCATCGAAGACGTCTCTTGACGAACGTGTTCGATGGTCCAGAGTGGAGCAGTTTGAAATTCAAAGCTTTGGAGGGAAAACGGTTTCCAGCAGTTACTACGTGCAAACGTGCAAGGATCTGGAGCGTCGAGCATGGAGAACGTGCCAAGTGGAGTGATCTCGAAGCAGTGTAACTGCCCGACGGTTACTTGGAATGTTTTAGTATAAATAGGAGTAGACATGTAGTTTCTCGCGTGTGTTCACAATTCTATACAAAGTCACTCATTTAGATTCGAGTACCCAGCGTGTGAGAAAGAATTGTTGAGAAATGTATGTGTGAAACACCAATTTTATCAATTAAAGTCATTTACTTTCCCAGAATTTTACTTGCTTTTCTCTTTACATTTCCTGTCGAACCTTTACCTTAAAGCCTTGTTTATTTTACCAAGTCTTTCATTTATGCAATTTACTTGAAACCTTTTATTTAAAGCCTTATCCAACTTAATCAAACTTCAAAATCAACCTATGTCCATAGGATCAATCTGATCGATCCTGCGAGTAACCAAATAAGTAACCATTTGGAGGATCAGCGGTTGTTTACCAAAACCCAAGGTAAACACTCTCTCAAATCAGAAATTGCACAAAAACTCCATTGTTGCACAGTTTCTGACCTTGAACATCAAACTCCAATTTCCCTCGTGCGTTTCTTGGCCTTTTAGTTTCTAAAGCTTCCTTACATCAAATAAAACTCATCCTTATCCTTATTCCAGAACTGTAACACCATTTACCATAACTTCCATAACCAAAAAACAGAGTCTTCAACTTGACTTCTCCAGGCCATTTCAGCCATCCATTGTTCAAGTTAACCATTGCATTAGCTTCCTATGACCTCAAGGAAGCTAACCTGATCATCACCATCACTTGAAACAAGCTCAAACTCAAAACACGATTTCCAGTTTTGAGGTAAGTTTTCTCAACTTGGAACTCTTCATACAGGCATCATCAATAGTTTATTTGTGAATAAAACATGTAGATATCATTGCCCTGAAGCTAACCATGTCCTTAGTTTCCATTAGTTTTGCTTGAGCTTAGAGAATTTTGAAACTGAAATTTCTGAAATTTTTAGGATTCAGATTAGGGCCATTAAAATTCTTGCTTATCTTTGATCTATAGTTTTAATACTTTACAATTCTGGAATCGTGAGAAAATTTGCTACAAGTTTCATGTTTAGAGTTTTCATTTTTGATGAGAAATAAGCAAGTTACAATTAGTCTGGCTGGAGGTTGAAGATGAAGTCTTCGGAACACGTTTTGCCTTACATATTTATTATTTCATTTGTATTAACGGATGTATAGCCACCCCAGTGGTAGAAGCGCACGCTTGTAACCTATGGGACCTGGGTTCAAGCCCCAGTGGTACCCTTTTCATTTTTTTCATATTTTTACAATTCTGACTTTTTTGTTTGGCAGGCGTTAGGCCCTTTGGGCCTGGCTTATTTTTTTTTGTTTGCTAGATGACCTCCACATTAACTCTTGGCACTCCCTGGCCCAAATTATTTTATTTTTTCATTTTTTTTATTTTTTTTCTTTTTTTAAATATATTTTCTAAATACTAAAAAAATCATAAAATACAAAAAATGATATATTTATATTTTGACTTATTTTATTCTATTTTTCCACAAAAAATATTTTTATTTATTATACTTTATTTATTTTATTAAGTAAATCTTATAAACTTAATTAATATTATTTTTTTTCACACCATTTAAAATACATTATTTTAATATAAAAAAGACTAAAAATATTTTATAATACTATAAATATTTTCAAGATAAAAAAAGTACCCAAAAAATACTTTTCTTAAACTTATTTTCTTTTGATTAATAGAATTAGGATTTTCATTTAAAAAAATTTCTTAATAAATTCAAACTTAATTAACTATTCTCTTTATTTAATTAGGTTAAGATAAAAATCTTTTTTTTTCCATGAAAACCAAACAAAATTCTTTTTTTTTTTACATTTTGCATCCTTGTACATTTATTCATTTTTATACTTTGTATTTATTTAATTCCTTGTATATTCATACCAATTCAATATGGTTGTAATAGACTAATTAGGTTTAAATTCTTGCAATCCCCATTTACAAATTGTACACACCCTCCCCATAATTGTTGTAATAGCGTAGTAACTTTAAATTTTTCAATTTATCACTTTTATATAACATGCTAGTATTTAGGGTTTGTATGGAAAGACTAAAACCAATACTTAGAAAACCCTAACTCAAGATAAAAACAAGCATGAAAATGATACACTTGTACACAAGCACCCTTAGGGTTATTCCACTTGGTTGCCTTATACAAAATGGCCATATTACGCATGTAAGGTATCGTAGCAAAAACAAGCAAATACAAGACCATAGTCCATCTGTGATACGGTGGGAAGAACTGACTGTTTTTGGAATGCTGGTTTTCGTTTTGCGTTTGTTTTTGCAAAATGTCGCGGTAAGCAAGAGTCGCCACCGACTTTTATTTTATCCAACAAGGAAAGGAAACAAAGCAAAAAAAATTCCTTTTTCGAGATTTTCTGAGTACAGGGGGTAGATTATAGAAAGGGAAGGTATTAACACCCTTTCTATCCGTGGTTATCCACAGGCTCTTAGGTACTTGCTCATATTGTTTTCAAAATTGTTTTCTTTGTGCTTGTGGGTTTGAAAAAGTTTTTGTTTTGAAAACTTCGATTTAACTCTTGCTTCTGTCCTCAAGAGTGTATGAAGTGTTTTTTTGAAAAAAAACTTTGTTCGAAAAGTGTAAGTGTGAAAAGTTTTTGTTTTTTGAAAGAGCAAGTACCTAAGAACTATCTACCTACTCGAAAAAAGAATCGTTCTATGCTATTTTCCTTTAGACAATGCTATCCCACTATTAATGAGTGGGTAGCACCGTCGTTGGAGTTTTAGGGTCAATTCGAATGCGGAACTTACGGTCACTAAAGCAATGTTAGGACGCCTTAGAGGTAACCCTAATGTCTTAGATCATTTGTTTGAGGCAACAATATCTGAGGCAACCGTTTCGAGGCGACTATGATCTTTAGACAAGAGGACGACCTCTAAAGTGACCTATACTCAATGACCGCGTATGAAGGCAACCAAGTGGGGTGTACCCTAAGAGTGCGCATGTGCGAGTGTGTCATTTTCAGTTATTTTATCTTTGTACATGTTAATGGTGATCTAAGTTGATTTTAGGTTAAAACATTCAGTCTTGTCATGCCATCCTATTATCAAACATCTAACAGTTATAAATTGCGGGAATAAAATGCGGAATTTAAATTACAAGGCGTCAGGTATTTACATCGCCAAAGACAAACCCTTTAAAAATAAATAAAGCGATAAAAAAATAAATAAAAGTCCTATTAAACTATTATAATCCAGAGGCAAGTACATTAATATGATAAAAATAAACGACGCGTGCGGGAAATTAAATCGAGCACAAATTAGGGTTTTGACCCTTTTGATTAATGAAAATATCTTTTGTTTTTATTTTAAGAAAGAAATAAATCCTAAATTAGTTACTAAATTAAATTAAATTAATTAATAAAAATAAATTATTTTTTGAGTTTTTTTTATATTATTTTTAGGAAAGAAAATGAAAATAATTAATGTTAGTAATTAAAAACCTAATTAAATCTAATTTAATTTTAATTATTTATAAAAAATAGGTTAAAGTTATTCTAACTAAAACCTAAATTAATTTAATTAGTGTTTATTAATAAAAATAAAAATTAAAACTTGATTAAATATAAAAATATTTTTGTGGTTTTTATTTTATAAAAGAAAGAATTTTGTGATTGGTTAGTAAATATAAAAAATAATAAAAACAAAATAATAAAGCAAAGTAAATAAAAGAGGGAGTATGGGCCTGAAATTGGGAGTGTTGATAGCAATGAGAAGGCCCATTAGTGCTGGCCTTTGTTGACTCCTGGTGATCTGGTGCTTATGCATTAACTGATGCCTTGGTGGACCATCAGCTCCTGGCCTCCAGATCTGGCCAATGGCCATCTGGATACTGACTAAACGAGGGCGCATGGTGTGTTGTAGATAGGCATATGCACTGGATCACCTGAAGAAATAAAACATTGAGAAAGTGGGGGACCTGGGATTCGAACCCAGGTCCTGAACGTGATTGGAACGCTTGCCTTGCCACTACGCTGCTTTGTTTTGTTTGTTAGTAAGATACCAAATAATAATAATAAAACAAAACAACAATTATTGACCAGAAAATAAAATGCGCGAAAAAAACATTTGAATGGGCCAACCAGAGGATGACACGCACTCATCCCTGTCCTCAGGCCTATAATAGCATTACCTACGGATTTGAATCTGCAGCTAAATGCGCAGGCTTGTTCCAAAATTCATTCCAGGCCATACAAATGAGTTCTAAGGACATGGTTGTACTCGTCCTTCCCTCCCGGTCATAACCATACCTCTCTTGATGGTCAATTGTTCCTGAAAAGAAAACGCCCAAAAAAGCTCCAAGAACCCTAGCTATGGTGATTCTTGTTACAGATCATATAAACGAAATTCAATAATACAAAAAGTTTGCAAATGTCCTTGTGATCACAAATATGCAATTACTTTGTCAAAATGATGCCAGAATGATGATTTACGAATTCAAGAAAGAAGGGGATCTGCGTGGTACTTACAGTGCTTTAGAGTGCTCAAAAACACGTGGTCTGGATTGCAAAAGCATCTGGAGATGATCAGCAGTCGATTGAGACAACCCCCAAGTCCTGAAAACGCCTCTAGTTTGAACTTTGATATCTCACTTTTTGTCAATTTTCCAATTTCTGATTCTGCCTCTGTCTGTAGCTTCCAACCCTGATCTCGATTGCTTTGGCTTCCTTATGTATTGTATAGTGTGTTAGGGTAACAAACTTGGCTCAAATCTTCTCCCAGCAATGCTTGCCAGTTTGATTTGATTCACCCTTTACAAACTTGCCAATTTTGCCAAATCTCAATCTTTTTGCACATGAATTGGTGAGATTCGAGTTTGATGATGATAATGATGATAATCAAAACCTGAAACAGCCAAAAAATCTTATGTAATCAAAGTTTTGGATTTTATATGATTTAATTTGATTTAAAATGAATAAATTCAATAAAAAATCAAATTAAATAATAAAAATAAAATATGGGCTCATGGCTGAAGCTAGGACACGTGGGCAACTATGCAAGCTCAAATCAAGTGGAAAAGAATGGGCCCATTTGACAAAATTTGAAGTTTGGGGGGATAGTTGACTTTTGGAAATTTTGCAAAAATGCCCAACTTCAACAATGCATAACTTCTTCAATTTTGAACTTTTGGATGTGTTATTGGACTTTTTATAAATCTTGAGATGTCCTATAACCAACCCTTTTGGTCTCATCTCATTTTGATATTCCATTCTCAAGTTATAAGCTTTGGAAAAAAAGGTGTTTTTGTTGACTTTCAAAAATGACCTATAATGTCCAAATTTATAACTTCTTGTGAGTGCATTTTTTGATCTTGTGGTATGAAGATGGATTGTAGTAAATTTCATCCTTTTCAAAATGAGCTTTGGATTGGTCATTTCTCATAAAGTATGAGAAAGTTATGCTTGGTCAAAGTTGAGTTGACTTTTCCTACAAAACCCTAATTTAGCAACTTTTGAGTCTTGATGAATTTTGAGAAATCCTTGATGAATCATGATCAAACATTTATAAAATGATGAAATATACTTCAGAATGAGAATGTTGGCAAAAAATCTTGAAGTTTAACTGTCTTGGGGTCACAGTTGACTTTTGCCCTAGCACAACCGATTTTTTGGGCCTTTGAGCAATTGACTGAGAAAACTTCCTCTGCAAGGCTTGAAATTTGACATGGATGACCTTGAGAACATATTAGGACATTGGGGAGCACTTGAGGTCATTTGGGCTCAAAGATATTGATGCAACACAAAACCCTAATTTAGGGTTGACTGCCTTAGGAGATAGCTTGTTTGTCCAACTCTTGAGCAAGCTTGAGCCACTTGGAGATTTTTCTTGCAATGTCTTGAGAAATATGAGAGGGAAAATTTTAGGGTACAACACCATCGATTATGCTATCTAAGTTGCCTTACAAATGATCTTAGTCCCTCCAAAAGAATTATAAGGTACCTTGCAACATTGCTAATCATGGTTATACGATGACCCACACATGTCCTGTTTACATCCAAAGATAGGTTTACTTACCAAATCAATGGTAAGATAACAATGTCAAAGGAAAATAAAATGAACAAGAAAGACATTTGAGTAGGTAGATTGCTCCAAATTACTTGCTCCACTTCAAAACAAACATCCTTGCTATTTTCAAAAACAAACACCTACACTTTCAAAACATATTATGAAACTTGAAAACATTTTCAAAAGATCAACATCTTTGTATACATTATTACGAACAAGAATTATTACAAAGATTTCCTAAACTATGGCCTCTTTACAAAATACTTTCAAAAACCACACAAAGCACAATTTCAAACAAAAGAAAGTGATCTAGTAAGTAACTAAGAGCCCATGGAAAACCATGGATGAAAAGGGTGTTAATACCTTTCCTTTTCATAATCTACCCCCCGAACTCAAGAAATAATCTCAAAGGTATTTCCTGTGCTTTTTCACCTTTCCTTTTGGATAAAAGAAACGTCAGTGGCGACTCTTACTAACCGCAACATTTGCGATTAAACGCAAAAAACCTAAGTCAGTTCTCCCACCATATCACAACTTTCATCTCAAATCTCTTGAGAATTTCTCCTGTATATCTTCTTTGATGCATCATCAAACCTCTACTACTTTGGCAAAATTCGATGCCAATGAAATATGAAATATCACTCAGATCCGACATTTTAAATTCCTTGCTGGGATCACCTTTGAAGTCTTTGATATCTTTCTTGCAGCTACATGTTATTAACAAGTCATCAACATAGAGACATAGCATAACCAATTCACTATTTCTTTTTCTTACATATACTCCATGTTCAGTTGTGCACTTCAAAAATTCGTTCTCCCTTAGAAAGTTATCTAGTTTCTTATTCCAAGCTCTTAGAGCTTGCTTCAATCCATACAGGGCTTTATGCAGCCTGTACACCTTTCTCTCTTCTCCATGCTTCATAAATCCAACTGGTTTTTTAACATAGACTTCTTCGTCTAAGGGTCCATTCAGAAAAGCACATTTCACGTCCCTCTGACATATGTGCCAACTGCTCATTTCTGCTAGACCAACAACCAACCTGATTGTTTCAATTCTAGTAACAGGTGCAAAAACTGCATTGAAGTCTATTTCTTCTTTCTAGAGAAATCCTTTCGTTACAAGTCTTGCTTTGTGTCGAGTTACTTCCCCTTTGGGATTCATCTTTACTTTGTATACCCACTTGACATTAATTTCCTTCTTGTCTTGAGGCAATTCGACAAGTGACCAAGTGATGTTGTCTTCGATGGACTTTACTTCTCCGTTCATTTCTTTCACCCACTTTGAATCCTTTAATGCTTCAGCTGCATTTACAGGTTTAACATTTTCATAGAAAGCATAATGTACCAGCTCACCTTCATTATCAATCACATCATCTGATGTAATAACACAATCTTGCAACCTTGAAGGAAATGCGTCTTGTTCTTTGAGGTCTGCTTGTACTTGGTTGATCTATAATTGTTGGTTCCTCTTGTCAAACTTCTCTTTCTACTTCAATTGTTGGTTCTTCGAATAAGATTCTTACTGAATCTTTCTTGACATTTTCTGTCCAATCCCTTTCCCTAAGCTCATCTATGAGCACATCCCTATTGATCACAATCTGCTTTTTCACTAGGTCGAACAACTTGTAACCTCCTATTGAATGATATCCAACTAGGATCATTTGACTCAACTTGTCATCAAGTTTTCTTCTCGACTGATCTGACACATGTCTATATGCAATAGATCGAAATACCTTCAGATGACTCAAGCTAGGCTTCACACCATACTAACATTCTTCTGGCATAATTCCTTCTAGCTTCTTCATCGGACATCTGTTCAAAATGTATGTTGTTGTCAACACAGCTTCACCCTAAAACTCTTTAGGTAAATTCTTGCCCTTCAACATACTTCTCACCATATTCATGATGGTTCGATTCTTCCTTTCTGCAGTTCCATTCTGCTGTGGAGTGTAGGGTGACACCACCTCATGAACAATACCTTCTTTTTCACATAATTTGTCAAAGTCTTTTGACACATACTCTCTACCACCATCAGTTCTCAAAACTTTGAGCTTTCGACCACTTTGTCTTTCGACCATAGACTTAAACTTGACAAATACCTCGATCACTTCACTTTTCTTCTTGATCAGGTAAGTCCACAATTTTTAAATGAAATCATCTATGGATGTAACAAAGTATTTTTTACCTCCCATCGAATCCACCTAAATTGGTCCACATACATCAGAGTATATGACTTCGAGAATAGACTTTAACTTACTTCCTGCATACTTGTTGAAGCTATTCTTGTGTTGCTCTGCCTGAACACATTCCTCACACACCTTGTTTAGAATGTCAATTTCTAGAAATCTTGAAACCATATTTCTTCTCTTCAAATCTCTAATGTCTCTGAAGTTGAGATGGTTTAGTCGATAGTTCCATATCCATTCATCTCTACTAGTTGCAGTTGAAAGGCACTTGTGCTTCATCACATTAAGTTCGATCTTGAAGGTTCTATTCTAAGACATATTTTAACACCCTATTTCCCCGTCGGTAAATTATATAAAAATCAGAGTAGATTAATTTCTAAAATACAACATCTAATAGGATGCCACATGCTTCATACATCATACTTGCTCCTTCAATAAGATACGCAACACAAACCACATATTAAAAGGTCTTACACTTTATTATATTTATTCGCAACGGAAAAACATCAATAACAAATCATTCTCAATTATCCAACAAGAGTTGTAATTAGCATCTTTCAGAATCCCACATAATTCATAAATTTAACTCAAAGCAATGGGGTAATACAAAGTTCACTCCCAACAAAATAAAACAATCGTAAAACCCCCAAGTGTTACGTATCACAGCAGACACTGACACAATCTAGGAAAACTGAGGTACTCTTGAGCTAATCTCGACCTCAAGCTACTTCAGATCATCTGTATGTTACCCATGTAGAGGTAACATTTAAATAGAAAGGGTGAGATATCAAAATAATATAAGAGGAAGCATAATAATGAGCTTGTAGAAATTCATGTACACATCATTATACATCTTTACCTCACACCTTTTCTTGTTCATCATACTACGAAACACATCAATATAATTAAGTGCATAAACAACATAAAACATCCATCATAACAAAAGTAGAAATTCATTCAATGCTCAAATAATAAATTACTAACAATCATGTAATACAGTAAAGCTGACACTAACTTAATGCATGTGGTACCAATAGGGAAAAACCCTCAACTTAATAAATGCTAACTTGGGGCAACAACACCAATACATGCCATTTTTCGCTAATACAGGCCATCTTTCGCCAATACAGGCCATCTTGAATGGATGCATGCGGCACTGACATACAACAACATAATTTCACATTGATTATTCATACCTATCAATGCCACGTCAATACAGGTCACCGTCATCATTATCATGCATATCATGTCACACAATCAAAACATTCATGCAACATCATCTTACTCAATCACAATACTAATCATAGCATGTTACTCATGAATATTCACACAGATAGGAATCAATGTTGGCAAAGTAATTAGTTACTGCGTTCCAATTTATTACTATAAGATAGAAAATAATTTTAGCCTTTCAATGATACAAACAACGCTTCAAATGGACATCCGAGGCAAAAGTTATGATTTTCAAAAGTTTTACAAAAATCTGTCTACTCAGGGGTAACCGGTTACCCTCTAGTGGTAACCGGTTACTGTGTAAGTCAGTAACTCTGTTTTTCCAAAAATTCCTATCGTAACCGGTTACGCCATTACGGTAACTGGTTACTGCATAATACAATAACTCTGTTTTTCAAAATATGCCAATAGTAACCGGTTACCCCATTACAGTAAGCGGTTACTGCATAACACAGTAGCCTATTTTCCTCAATTTTCACATGGTAACCTTTTACTCCATTATGGTAATCAGTTACCCTGGGATGGCAGAGAAAAATTATGCAACTTTTCCAAATGCGATTTTCAATGTTTCAACACCAAAATTCTCATTTTTTTTCCACCAAAAATTATCTTTCAGTCATGCTAATTATTTACCAACACATACATATCGATTCTAACCAAAACACATCATCAATTTCACAATCAATCATACATAAAAAGCATCAAAACTCAACAATGAGAGAAAACCCCAAGAACACCAATTAGGGAGAAATCAAAACATACAACCATGGGACCTAAACTCTACCATACTCAATCATTAGGCAACCCATTATAGTTTTAGAATCCTCTCTTACCTTAGATTATCGCGTTTCTTGATTCCTACGGTGGATCTTTCTGCCCTAGCTTCCTAGTGCTTTCTCCTCTTCTCACTTCTACGCTTCTCTTTTTTTTGTTTCTAGGATGTAACTCTTTTCCCTTATTGTTACTCTAATATATCACAATAATAATATAACCTTCTTAATTAATTAATTATTTAATAATTATTATAAAATAATAATAATCCTAGTATAATAATAATAATAATAATAATAATAATAATAATAATAATAATAATAATAATAATAATAATAATAATAATACTAGTAAACTATTATACCATACACCCCATGATTCTACACTTTTAGCCATGCACCTCTATAATCTCAACTTCAATAATTTTAAGGTATCTAATTCCCAACAAAGGCATTATATCACATTATAAAATCCACTAATTCATAGTAATACATTGTATCCTCTAATTATTTAATTAAAAACAATTCTAATTAAATCAGGGCGTTACAACTCTCCCCTACTTAGAACTTTTTCGTTCTCGAAAATTACCCGATGCGAACAACTATGAATACGAATCTCGTATCCTAACCTCTAGTTCCAACATCTTCCTTAGCAACCTTCTGAATACCACTATCTAACCTCTCATATATTCACTCACAATAATCCAACAAGATGCATTACTACCAAGTTACGAATGCATGGGTTAATTTTCTCCTTACCCCCATCACCCTAGAATGCAGAATTTATTACTTTACGATCTTGCCCACTGTGATACGGTGGGAGAACTGACTTGAGGTTTTGTGTTTGTTTTTGCAAATGTTTCGGTTTAGCAAGAGTCGCCACCGACTTTTTATTTTATCCTTAGGAAAGGTTAAAAAGCACAGGAAAAACCTTTGAGATGTTTTCTTGGGTTCGGGGAATAGATTATAGAAAGGGAAGGTATTAGAACCCTTTCTATCCATGGTTATCCATGGGCTCTTAGTTACTTGCTTAGATCACTTGCCTTTTCTTTTCAATTGTTTGAAATGGTGCTTTGTGTGTGGTTTTGAAAAATGTTTTGAAAAATATGCCTTGTCTAGGCAACCATTGTAACAATTCTTTACTCGAATGTTTTACAAAGGTGTTTGTCTTTTTGAAAAGATGTTTCAATGTTTTTTTGAAAGTTTGTTTTGAAGTTGTGTTGTGATGTGTGTTTGAAAAATGGCAAGGATGTTTTGCAAGTTTTTGATCAAGTAACTAAGAGCTATCTACCCTATTTTACTCAAAGATCTTTCTTATGTTTTAACCCTTTTAACAGTGTTGTTTCACCATTGTATTTGGTGAACAACCTTGCATTTAGGATGTTAACGGGACGGGCGCGGGTTATCGTATAGACCATGAAAGCAATAGTGTCAAGTGTCTTTGGCAATTTTCTTGAGGGACTATGATCATTTTGTTTAGGCAACAAGATAGCATCATCGAGGGACTATGATCATTTTGTTTGTTTTTGTTTTGCCAAAGTACTTGACATGCAACCATGGCCCATTTTTGAAGGCAACAAGTGGAGTAACCCTAGGGGTGTAGGTGTGCATTGTGTTTTGTTTTTCATGCATGTTTATCTTGGATTTAGGTCAAATTACTTGTTGATTTTATTTGCATACAAACCCTAAGTCTAAACATGGCATAATTGAAAGCTTTTAAATGCGGAAATTTAAATGCTAAGCTATTACAACAATGATTATGGGGATGGGGGTACAAGTTTGAATTTGGGGATATTTGACAAGAAATTAAATTCTAAGCTATTACATCCATATTGAATATACAAGACAAATATCTAATATTTAAATAAGTACAAATAAATAAATATCAAATAAAAATGCATTATGCTAAAAAAGGGATTTTTCATGTATGTAAAAGTATTTTTCAATGTGAAATATAAACAAAAATAAAAAAGGTCAAATTTGAATATTTTTGTCATTTAGGGCAAAACCCTAGTTTTTAAATAAATAGTAATATTTATTAATTATGTACAATATATATTAAAAAATAAAAATTATATTGTAAAAAAAAGTATTTTTAGTGTCATATATTAATAAAAATAAAAATGTATTATTTCTATATTTTTATCCTAAGTATTCTAATAAATATAATATACAAGTATTTATATATATATTTACTAAACCTATTAAATATAAAAGATAAAATTAATTATTTATGTATATATAAAAAATGTATATTTAAGAAAATATTTTCAAGATATAAATAAAAATAACAACTAAAAAATAAACATATTTTTTATACTATTTTTTAGGGTTTTAGTAAAAAGGTATTTATATTTATTTACATACATAAGCTATTAAAATGAAACAAATATCAAATAAATAAGGAAAAAATGTGGAAAAATATTTTTGGTGTTTTTTATGTTTAAGCAAAAAATATGAAATCTGAATAAAAAATAAAAAGTCAAAAATGACAAATATTTAATCAAATGGGCCAGGGGGTGCAAATGGAAAAGGGGGGTGCAAAAAGTAAGGATGGCTCAGGCCCAGCCCAAGCCATCATCTTCAACCCCCAGCTCCTTGTTCAAACAGAAAACACGCGCCTCTCCTTGTCCAACACAAACTCCTGATTCCTTGATTATTTTGCAAAACTCATAACACAAACATTATAGAGCATCAAATCACGAGTTCAAACATGTAAAAAACTTGGATTAACACTCAAAGGCCAGAGAGAATTTCTATGGCCCTAAATTTTAACCTAATTTTTTCATCATGTTCATGGCTAAAATTCTCACAGCATGCTTAACATAAATGAAAAGTGATCACATGTATGGCTTCAGGGCTATGAGTAGGACATGTTTCATTCACAAATCTAAGCCTAACTCTTCCTAGATTGAGAGATAGAAGTCCATGGATTACCTGTCTCAGCTTGAATCGTGTACAGCAATGTGGCCAACTTCAATGGAGTTTGAGCTCCTGTATAGCTTGCCTGAGGTCCAAGGAAGCTTTTCCCACACCTAGCTTGCTTTGAATCAACCTGTATCGTGCTATAGAAGTCCACCTGCAAAACTGAAAAGTGAAAATGGCAAGTGAGGTTAGGGGTGTTACAACTTGTGTTTAGGGATTGGAATAGTTTAGGTAGATGGAAAGGAATGTGTTGGAACTTCTTTTGGCCAAAACGCACGAGTGAATGATGCTATGCAAGTCAAACTGCAGGGATGCCCTGTTTTTGCAGCAAAACAGTGTTTTTGTGTTTTGGGAGGTATGAGGGATGGTTGAATCGTGTTTTAGGCTTGGCTTGATGTATGGAAAATGTTCACAAGGTTTGTGTTTGGCTGTGTTGACAGGAAAATGGAAGTTGGAGTGTTTTTGCAAAGTTGCTTCAAGTGTAAGTAAGAAAGTGTGTCTACAATGAAGGCCTGTACTATCCCTAATGTATGCTGCATATCTTGCCCTTGAGACTTGCAATATAGATTTGATTTGGCTTCAGAGATATGGCCCCCCCTATGCTCAAAGATCATGTTTTGACATAAAGTATTACTTTTCCAAAATGGCAAATTTGCTTTTTCCAAATAAGGGTTAGTTTAACATGTATTGTCCAAATGAATAAAATAACACCTTAACACAATGGTTAGGTATTAAATTATTGAGTGTGAAGAGGTTTAGAGGCCTTCAAGTTAGCATAAACCATGCTGATTTGAAAAATGCAATTGTTATGAACATGCTTTGGCCATGAACAAAAGTGAGTTTTGGCCAACTTTGCAAATTCGATTCTCTCTAACCACAAGGGTGTTTGAGAAGTTCTTGGACAATTTGGAAATCTTGGAATGTTTACTACAATCCATCTTTGTAATGCAAATCGAAACCCCAAGTGTAACCATGTGAAAAATGGCGAAGAAGTTGGACCAAAATCTTGCCTAGAATAGGGCAAAATTCTTCTAAGTTAAAGTGTTTTGTACCCTTGTTCCAAAAATCATAACTTGAGATACAAGCTTCCTTTGAGAAAACTTTGTGAATCAAAGTTGTAGATTTTGCAATGGAATACAACTTTCATGTTTCAAGTTTTGTTTGAATCCATTTGCATCTTGGTGAAAAAATGGGAGAAAGTTAGGAAAAAATAAAGAAATTTCATAACTTAGAAAAATTCTAAGTTATGAAAATTTTTCATTTTAAACCCTAATTTGCAATTTTGGGTTTCTTGATGAACAAGTTTCATAATTTGACATGTCTTGATGAAAAATGAACCTTGGCACTTGATTTTGACCAAAAAGTCAAAGTTTGACTTTTCAGTATACAGTCAAATTTTGATCAGTTGACTGGAAAATTCATCTGTCAATCCTATGCATTTGAGATCTTTTGAACTTGTTGAATGGGTCAAGACAATGCCATTGAGTCCTTGAGTCCATATGTGAGCTTGGTTTGCCATTGGTTAGGTCAAACAGTCAAAAAATTGCCTTTGTGCAGTCAAAACCCTAAAAATGACCATTTTGCCCTTTTGATGATCTGATCAAATTTCTTGTGGAGTTGTGATCCAAACTTGACCAAATGGTTCATGTGAGTTCATTATGTTGATGTGGGTCAAAATTCATGAGGTTTGACTGTAAATTGGCCACAGTTGACTTTTTCCCCAATACAGTTGTTTTCTAGGTCAACTGTCCAATTGACTGGGCAAAGATTGGAATCAAGGCTTGAAACTTGGTATGGATAAACTTGTAAGTCCAACATGAAGCATGAATGTCACTTTGGGCATTTTAGGTCAAAACATCCATGTGCAAACTCAAACCCTAATTTGGGTCAACAGTGCAAGGAGGGGCCTTGAGCAGAGCAAACCCTAACTTGATCTTGAGCTCCAAGAGTCTTGTGATGAGAAAATGTTGATGAAATGAGAGCGCAAATTTTGGGGTACAACACCCACGCTTGGACCGGAACACAATGAGATCTTCTCTGTCATCATAAGTAACGCTTCTCTAATTTCTCTTCATAAGGAAATATGCTCACCCTCGAGTCCTCGCCATAGGAAACGAGATAACAACATAGATTAAGAATGTAGAGTCTCACAACATGAACATCGTCTCTAATATTTCATCACACAACAATATCGTCGTAAGAACATCAACACAACCAATTACCGACAACATTGACACACAACCTTAGTGCCACATGTTACATTTCACCAATCGAACATGTAAATCAATACTTCCATTGACATGTCAATAACACGAATAACATACAAACCCTTCACCTTTCATTCTATTCTGGAATATCCACTAGTTTGCATCATTCTTTCAGGTGTCTAACATTTTTCCCCTGACTCCTAAAAAGTCACATTGTATAACGAAATGCACCACATCACGCTTCAGTTGAGCCACTCTGATTCATCTACTTTAAAGTCATTATCTTCTTTTAGATTTCCATCCACTATCAGATCTATAAGTTTCACATCTATCCTTAGTCTCTCTTTAGCATCCACCAGAAAATCAATGTTCACTTTTGACATCCTCAACCTTCCACTCTGCACCCTTAGCTCGCATACCAACTCAAGTTTCTGAACTGTTCAATAAGTCCAAACTCTTTCATAGACACTTTTGTATTAGGTTCACACAAAATGGTGAACAAATTCCTCTCGATAAAATGCAAATTCACTTTACACATCATCAAGATGGAAAGATAAGTATATCTCATCCAACACGATCCTGTCTACTATCAACAAGAGATTAAGGGTGATCAGTTCCTCAACTTTTCAATAGGTAGCCGACAACCATAATGGTGGAATAAATCATCGTTACCCAACTATAATACCGTCCTTCACCTTGTGCTCAAAGTTACCTGAGCACCAAGGCCCAATAATCTCCTCAGGCATTACAAACGTCTTTCTCAATTTGCTCCATTTTCAATCTTGTAGCCTCGATGATCCGTATGATTCCACATTTGTACCTCATTCCAATCGCAATCTCAATAATACCATCTCATCTTCTGGTTGATGATAGAACTCTCCAAATTCTCCATAACTCGTGTCTATACTTTTCCGTCATAACCATGATTCCAATCCTTTTTAAATTTATTTTTCCATTTCCATTACTTATCTTCTTCTCAAAAGCTATTGTCACTCTAGTCATTCTTAATCAACATAAGTTGCATCTCTGTGCACTTATTTAGTACATTCACATCCTTCCTAATGTCAAACATCCCATTCCCTTAACTCATTCACTAACAACATATCTCACTTGACCTCCTCTCAAGCAACTGCAATAATAACTAGTCAATCCTGAAAAGCTTCTAGTCTCCATAACGAATTTCAGAGCCTCTCAATATAGATCTCTATTTACATTGGATGGATTACATAGATATCTTCATTCGAAATAACATGTTCAAGAAAATTCACCTCTTCAAGTCATGATCTACATCTCGACATCCTAAAATACATTTCCTTCTCTTCCGACACCGTAATTCAAGTCAAGACATTCAACGTTTCCTTTTTCTGACTCAGACTAGATCAAAATGCCCTCAATAACGACCGCAACAGACTGATCCAATTATTCAAAATAACTTCATCGAGTTATAAAAGTTGTCTTATAACTATCCTCACTCTTCACATGTATCTGAAGATCATCTGACCCCAATTAAATTATACTGAGAATATACTCGCCTACCAGTTGGTCCATTCAATTGTAAATCATTTGAAGTGGATATGTAACCTCAACCACTACTTTAATCAGTTATCGGTAATCCACATACAATTTTGTATTACTTTCTTTCTTCTTAACTAATGACATCAAAGCTCTGAAATGATACATCTTCTAACAACTTCTCCAATTCTCCCAACTTTGAATTGACATCATGTATGGTGCCATAGGAACAAGTCTAGTACTAAGAACGAGACCAACAACAAACTTCGTCTCTCATCCAACATCTCCATGTGACAAATAAATTACTTCTATATGTTGAACCATTTTTAAAACAAATTTCATCATGTTAGTTTTCTAGCGCTTTAAACGGAACTCAAATCGGACTTCTAGAACTCAAGTTATGAAGTTTTTCAAAGAATTACAAAATGTTGTAACTAAGAGGTAACGGGTTACCCTAATACAGGTAACCGGTTACACCTCTCCAAACAGCCAAAAATGCTATTTTTTAGCGGTAACCGGTTACTCATATACTGGTAACCGATTACCATTATACCAGAGTAAAAAAATCAGATTTTTATGTTACGAAAACCACTTATTTCATACTCAAACATCCTTAACTTCCACATACTTCATCGGTCATGTTCCAAATTATAATTTCTGTCTATATACATCATTATCAACCTTCTAAATCACAAAGTAAACACATTTAATCATGCAATTACTCAATTATATGGCATCTATCCCATCACTGACACGTCAAATACATCTCAACACTTTTAACACTGACATTGACACCCAATCATACCAAAACATCAATATTCCAATTCTTTCTACAATACTACTAATATCTTTGATTTTTGACTCTGTCTCGTGATTCACAAATACCCCAACAACCACTTACATTATTCCAACAACAAAATTTCCAGCAATTCATCACTTCAACATTACTTTAAACAACAACAGCACACACAATGGTAACTCAATACTGACAACTTCACGATCAACATGCAGTGCTGAAAACATTATAATCATCAAAGTTCCACCTTCTAAGAGTTATCCTACTTGCTTGATAGATATCTTATGGTATAATAATATGCATCGAATCGTCAAAATAATTCGTAATTATTTAGTTTAACTTCAAATAGTTCACTCCAAAGATAACATTTAGTCAAGCCAACATCCCTCTCTAACGATAATTCGCTATTGTCTGTGGGAAAACATCAGGACCCTCCCATATTTGGCACGTCATTAGCTATAATATCTCCCTCCACTTTTAGAGATGCGAACAACACAAGTACTTGATCATTCCCTCTCAAGGACACTTCGAATGTCTGTTAGGCATAAATCTCAAACCCATACTTCCTTCGAAATCAGAAAACAACTCATCCTCACTAACATATGCACCCATCCAATTCATGACATATTGAACCAATTGTCCCCACCTAAACCATCTCAGAGGAGCACAAGCTTCTCTCCCACTTCTTTCAATCCCACTCCTGCAAGCAAATGATTAGAAAAGTAAGAAAGTACCAACAGTGTTTCACACACATGTTTCTTACTAAGTAACAAAACAATGACAATATTCAACTCTCACACTGCAGACTCGACAACTTGGTCGGACGGACCGACCAGGCTCTGATACCAATTGTAATAACCTATTTTCCCATCAGTAAATTATATAAAAATCAGAGTAAATTAATTTCTAAAATACAACATCAAATAGGTTGCCACATGCTTCATACATCATATTTGCTCCTTCAATAAGATACGCAACACAAACCACATATTAAAAGGCCTTAAACTTCATTGTATTTATTCGCAACGAAAAAACATCAATAACAAATCATTCTCAATTCTCCAACAGGAGTTGTAATTAGCATCTTTCAGAATTCCACATAATTCATAAATTAAACTCAAAGCAATGAAGTAATACAAAGTTCACTCTCAATAAAATAAAACAATCGTATAACTCCCAAGTGTTATGTATCAGAGCATACACTAACTCAATCTACACAAGTTGAGATACTCTTCAGCTAATCTCGACCTCAAGCTACTTCGGATCATCTGCACGTTACCCATGTAGAGGTAACATTCAAACAGAAAGGGTGAGATATCAAAATAATATAAGAGGAAGCACAATAATGAGTAGGTGGATATTCAAGTACACATCATTATACATCTTTAACTTACACATTTTCGTGTTCATCATATTATAAAATGCATCAATATAATTAAGTGCATAAATAACATAAAACATCCATCACAATGAAAGTAGAAATTCATTCAATGCTCAAATAATCAATTACTAACAGTCATGCAATACAGTGAAACTGACATTCAGTCAATGCATGTGATACCAATAGGGCAAAATCCTAAACTTAATAAATGCCAACTTAGGGCAACAACGTCAATACAAGCCATCTTTCTCCAATAGAGGCCACCTTTCGTCAATACAGACCATCTTTAATAAACGCATACGACACTGACATGCAACAACATAATTTCACAGTGATTATTCTTACCTATCAATGTCATGCTAATACAAGTCATCCTCACCATTATCGTGCATATTGTAACGCCCAATATTTAATTAATTATTTAATTAAATATTTTTGAATATTTTTTCGATTAAATTTTTGAAGTTGTGAAATGTTGATTTAAGTTGTGTCGTTCTTAGTTGAATTAATTAGTTGATTAAGTTGTAGGATTAATATTGAATAATACTATTATTATTTATATGGGCTTATTTTAATTTTAGAAGTAGTAGTAAGGATTTTTTTTCTCATATAACTCTAAATTAGACTTGATTTAGGAGTTGGTTAAATATTATGTACTTATTTAGTGTTTTAGAGATTTAAGATTGAAAATTTTGTAATTGAAAAATAGTTGTGGATTTTTACTTGGTTTAATTAATTTTGTGGTTAATATTGCATTTTTGTCCATGAAGGTTGAGGAAAACTAATACAATTGTGTGTGTGGGTTGTAAGTAGAGGTAGTTCATGTGATATGTGTAGCCACTCATTTTCTTAATATAAAATAATAGTTTGT
>CATIWC010002571.1:0-93165 GCA_948472305.1 Vicia faba | reverse complement strand
TTTCCAATGTATATAGAATATGTGTAATCAATTAATAGTATTTTAACTTAGTTTCTTAGTGATGAAGTAACCTAAAATTTGGTGATGTAGAAGAAGAAAATACTGAAATTGTTTACATCTATTATACCATAATACAATATGAATATGGTGAATAAATATACTATCGAGACTCATTATATAATTTGAACTATTTGTAATGTATATGGAATATGTGTCATTAATTAATAGTCTTTTAACTTAGTTTCTTGGTGAAGAAGTAACCTAAAATTTGGTGATGGAGAAGAAAGAAAATACTGAAATTGTTTACATCTATTATACCATAATACAATATGAGTATGGTGGATAAATATACTATCGTGACTCATTAGATAATTTGAATTATTTCAAATGTATATGGAATATGTGTCATTAATTAATAGTCTTTTAACTTAGTTTCTTGGTGATGAAGTAACCTAAAATTTGGTGATGGAGAAGAAGAAAAATATTGAAATTGTTTACATCTATTGTACTATAATACAATATGAATATGGTGATTAAATATACTATTGAGACTCATTATATAATTTGAATTATTTCCAATGTATATCGAATATGTATCATCAATTAATAGTCTTTTAACTTAGTTTCTTAGTGATCAAGTAACCTAAAATTTTGTGATGGAGAAGAAGAAAATACTGAAATTGTTTACATTTATTATACCATAATACAATATGAATATGGTGAATAAATATACTATCGAGACTCATTATATAATTTGAATTATTTCCAATGTATATAGAATATGTGTTATCAATTAATAGTCTTTTAACTTAGTTTCTTAGTGATGAAGTAACCTAAAATTTGGTGATGAAGAAGAAGAAAATACTGAAATTGTTTACATCTATTATACCATAATACAATATGAATATGGTGAATAAATATACTATCGGGTCTCATTATATAATTTGAATTATAAACAATGTATATGAAATATGTGTTATTAATTAATAGTATTTTAACTTATTTTCTTTGTGAAGAAGTAACTTAAAATTTGGTGATGGAGAAGAAGAAAAATATTGAAATTGTTTACATCTATTATACCATAATACAATATGAATATGGTGAATAAATATACTATCGAGACTCATTATATAATTTGAATTATTTCCAATGTATATCGAATATGTGTCATCAATTAGTAGTCTTTTAACTTAGTTTCTTAGTGATCAAGTAACCTAAAATTTGGTGATGGAGAAGAAGAAAATACTGAAATTGTTTACATTTATTATACCATAACACAATATGAATATGGTGAATAAATATACTATTGAGACTCATTATATAATTTGAATTATTTCCAATGTATATAGAATATGTGTTATCAATTAATAGTCTTTTAACTTAGTTTCTTAGTGATGAAGTAACCTAAAATTTGTTGATGAAGAAGAAGAAAAATATTGAAATTGTTTACATCTATTATACCATAATACAATATGAATATGGTGAATAAATATACTATCGAGACTCATTATATAATTTGAATTATTTCCAGTGTATATCGAATATGTGTCATCAATTAATAGTCTTTTAACTTAGTTTCTTAGTGATCAAGTAACCTAAAATTTGGTGATGGAGAAGAAGAAAATACTGAAATTGTTTACATTTATTATACCATAATACAATATGAATATGGTGAATAAATATAATATCGAGACTCATTATATAATTTGAATTATTTCAAATGTATATAGAATATGTGTCATCAATTAATTGTCTTTTAAATTAGTTTCTTAGTGATGAAGTAACCTAAAATTTGGTGATAGAGAAGAAGAAAATACTGAAATTTTTAACATTTATTATACCATAATACAATATGAATATGGTGAATACATATACTATTGAGACTCATTATATAATTTAAATTATTTATAATATATATGGAATATGTGTCATTAATTAATAGTCTTTTAACTTAGTTTCTTGGTTAAGAAGTAACCTAAAATTTGGTGATGTAGAAGAAGAAAATACTGAAATTGTTTACATCTATTATACCATAATACAATGTGAATATGGTGAATAAATATACTATCGAGACTCATTATATAATTTGAACTATTTATAATGTATATGGAATATGTGTCATTAATTAATAGTCTTTTAACTTAGTTTCTTGGTGAAGAAGTAACCTAAAATTTGGTGATGGAGAAGAAGGAAAATACTGAAATTGTTTACATCTATTATACCATAATACAATATGAGTATGGTGGATAAATATACTATCGAGACTCATTAGATAATTTGAATTATTTCAAATGTATATGGAATATGTGTAATTAATTAATACTCTTTTAACTTAGTTTCTTGGTGATGAAGTAACCTAATATTTGGTGATGGAGAAAAAGAAAAATATTGAAATTGTTTACATCTATTATACTATAATACAATATGAATATGGTGATTAAATATACTATTGAGACTCATTATATAATTTGAATTATTTCCAATGTATATCGAATATGTGTCATCAATTAATAGTCTTTTAACTTAGTTTCTTAGTGATGAAGTAACCTAAAATTTGGTGATGAAGAATAAGAAAATACTGAAATTTTTTACATCTATTATACCATAATACAATATGAATATGGTGAATAAATATACTATCGGGTCTCATTATATAATTTGAATTATAACCAATGTATATAGAAAATGTGTTATCAATTAATAGTCTTTTAACTTAGTTTCTTAGTGATGAAGTAACCTAAAATTTGGTGATGAAGAAGAAGAAAATACTGAAATTTTTTACATCTATTATACCATAATACAATATGAATATGGTGAATAAATATACTATCGGGTCTCATTATATAATTTGAATTATAACCAATGTATATGAAATATGTGTCATTAATTAATAGTCTTTTAACTTATTTTCTTGGTAAAGAAGTAACTTAAAATTTGGTGATGGAGAAGAAGAAAAATATTGAAATTGTTTACATCTATTATACCATAATACAATATGAATATGTTGAATAAATATACTATCGAGACTCATTATATAATTTAAATTATTTCTATTATATATGGATTATGTGTCATTAATTAATAGTCTTTTAACTTAGTTTCTTGGTTAAGAAGTAACCTAAAATTTGGTAATGGAGAAAAAGGAAAATACTTAAATTATTTACATTTATTATACCATAATACAATATGAATATCGTGGATAAATATACTATCGAGACTCATTAGATAATTTGAATTATTTCAAATGTATATAGAATATGTGTCATCAATTAATAGTCTTTTAACTTAGTTTCTTAGTGATCAAGTAACCTAAAATTTGGTGATGGAGAAGAAGAAAATACTGAAATTGTTTACATTTATTATACTATAATACAATATGACAATGGTGAATAAGTATACTATCGAGACTCACTATTTAATTTGAATTATTTCCAATGTATATAGATTATGTGTTATCAATTAATAGTCTTTTAACTTAGTTTCTTAGTGATGAAGTAACCTAAAATTTGTTGATGAAGAAGAAGAAAATACTTAAATTGTTTACATCTATTATACCATAATACAATATGAATATGGTGAATAAATATACTATCGGGTCTCATTATATAAATTGAATTATAACCAATGTATATGGAATATGTGTCATTAATTAATAGTCTTTTAACTTAATTTCTTGGTGAAGAAGTAACCTAAAATTTGGTGATGGAGAAGAACGAAAATACTAAAATTGTTTACATCTATTATACCATAATACAATATGAATATGGTGTATAAATATACTATCGAGACTCATTAGATAATTTGAATTATTTGAAATGTATATGGAATATGTGTCATTTAGTAATAGTCTTTTAACTTATTTTCTTAGTTATGAAGTAACATAAAATTTGGTGATGGAGAAGAAGAAAAATATTGAAATTGTTTACATCTATTATACCATAATACATAATGAATATGGTGAATAAACATACTATCGAGACTCATTATATAATTTGAATTATTTCCAATGTATATAGAATATGTGTCATCAATTAATAGTCTTTTAACTTAGTTTCTTAGTGATGAAGTAACCTAAAATTTGGTGATGTAGAAAAAGAAAATACTGAAATTGTTTACATATATTATACCATAATACAATATGAATATGGTGAATAAATATACTATCGAGACTCATTATATAATTTGAATTATTTCAAATGTATATGCAATATGTGTCATTAAGTAATAGTCTTTTAAATTAGTTTCTTAGTGATGAAGTAACATAAAATTTGGTGATAGAGAAGCAGAAAATACTGAAATTGTTTACATCTATTATACCATAATACAATATGAATTTGGTGAATAAATATACTATTGAGACTCATTATATAATTTAAATTTTTTTTAATGTATATGGAATATGTGCTATTAATTAATAGTCTTTTAACTTAGTTTCTTAGTGATCAAGTAACCTAAAATTTTGTGATGGAGAAGAAGAAAATACTAAAATTGTTTACATATATTATACCATAATACAATATGAATATGCTGTATAAATATACTATCGAGACTCATTAGATAATTTGAATTATTTGAAATGTATATGAAATATGTGTCATTTAGTAATAGTCTTTTAACTTATTTTCTTAGTTAGGAAGTAACATAAAATTTGGTGATGGAAAAGAAGAAAAATATTGAAATTGTTTACATCTATTATACCATAATACATAATGAATATGGTGAATAAACAGACTATCGAGACTCATTATATAATTTGAATTATTACCAATGTATATAGAATATGTGTCATCAATTAATATTCTTTTAACTTAGTTTCTTAGTGATGAAGTAACCTAAAATTTGGTGATGTAGAAGAAGAAAATACTGAAATTGTTTACCTATATTATACCTTAATAAAATATGAATATGGTGAATAAATATACTATCGAGACTCATTATATAATTTGAATTATTTTTAATGTATATGGAATATGTGCTATTAATTAATAATCTTTTAACTTAGTTTCTTAGTGATCAAGTAACCTAAAATTTGGTGATGGAGAAGAAGAAAATACTGAAATTGTTTACATTTATTATACCATAATACAATATGAATATGGTGAATAAATATACTATCGAGACTCACTATTTAATTTGAATTATTTCCAATGTATATGCAATATGTGTTATCAATTAATAGTCTTTTAACTTAGTTTCTTAGTGATGAAGTAACCTAAAATTTGTTGATGAAGAAGAAGAAAATACTGAAATTATTTACATCTATTATACCATAATACAATATGAATATGATAAATAAATATATTATCGGGTCTCATTATATAATTTGAATTATAACCAATGTATATGAAATATGTGTCATTAATTAATAGTCTATTAACTTATTTTCTTGGTGAAGAAGTAACTTAAAATTTGGTGATGGAGAAGAAGAAAAATATTGAGATTGTTTACATCTATTATACCATAATACAATATGAATATGGTGAATAAATATACTATCGAGACTCATTATATAATTTGAATTATTTTAAATGTATATAGAATATGTGTCATCAATTAATAGTCTTTTAACTTAGTTTCTTAGTGATCAAGTAACCTAAAATTTGGTGATGGAGAAGAAGAAAATACGGAAATTGTTTACATTTATTATACCATAATACAATATGAATATGGTGAATAAATATACTATCGAGACTCACTATTTAATTTGAATTATTTCCAATGTATATAGATTATGTGTTATCAATTAATAGTCTTTTAACTTAGTTTCTTAGTGATGAAGTAACCTAAAATTTGTTGATGAAGAAGAAGAAAATACTTAAATTGTTTACATCTATTATACCATAATACAATATGAATATGGTGAATAAATATACTATCGGGTCTCATTATATAAATTGAATTATAACCAATGTATATGAAATATGTGTCATTAATTAATAGTCTATTAACTTATTTTCTTGGTGAAGAAGTAACTTAAAATTTGGTGATGGAGAGGAAGAAAAATATTGAAATTGTTTACATCTATTATACCATAATACAATATGAATATGGTGATTAAATATACTATCGAGACTCATTATATAATTTGAATTATTTCAAATGTATATAGAATATGTGTCATCAATTAATTGTCTTTTAAATTAGTTTCTTAGTGATGAAGTAACCTAAAATTTGGTGATAGAGAAGAAGAAAATACTGAAATTTTTAACATCTATTATACCATAATACAATATGAATATGGTGAATAAATATACTATCGAGACTTATTATATAATCTAAATTATTTCCAATATATATGGAATATGTGTCATTAATTAATAGTCTTTTAACTTAGTTTCTTGGTTAAGAAGTAACCTAAAATTTGGTAATGGAGAAAATGGAAAATACTTAAATTATTTACATCTATTATACCATAATACAATATGAATATCGTGGATAAATATACTATCGAGACTCATTAGATAATTTGAATTGTTTCAAATGTATATGGAATATGTGTCATTAAGTAATAGTCTTTTAACTTAGTTTCTTAGTGATGAAGTAACCTATAATTTGGTGATGGAGAAGAAGAAAAATATTGAAATTGTTTACAACTATTATACCATAATACAATATGAATATGGTGAATAAATATACTATCGAGACTCATTATATAATTTGAATTATTTCCAATGTATATGGAATATGTGTAATCAATTAATAGTAATTTAACTTAGTTTCTTAGTGATGAAGTAACCTAAAATTTGGTGATGGAGAAGAAGAAAATACTGAAATTGTTTACATATATTATACCATAATACAATATGAATATGGTGGATAAATATACTATCGAGACTCATTAGATAATTTGAATTATTTCAAATGTATATGGAATATGTGTCATTAAGTAATAGTCTTTTAACTTAGTTTCCTAGTGATGAAGTAACCTAGAATTTGGTGATGGAGTAGAAGAAAAATATTGAAATTGTTTACAACTATTTTACCATAATACAATATGAATATGGTGAATAAATATACTATCGAGACACATTATATAATTTGAATTATTTCCAATGTATATAGAATATGTGTCATCAATTAATAGTATTTTAACTTAGTTTCTTAGTGATGAAGTAACCTAAAATTTGGTGATGTAGAAGAAGAAAATACTGAAATTGTTTACATCTATTATACCATAATACAATATGAATATGGTGAATAAATATACTATCGAGACTCATTATGTAATTTGAATTATTTCTAATGTATATGGAATATGTGTCATTAATGAATAGTCTTTTAACTTAGTATCTTGGTGAAGAGGTAACCTAAAATTTGGTGATGGAGAAGAAGGAAAATACTGAAATTGTTTACATATATTATACCATAATACAATATGAAGATGGTGGATAAATATACTATCGAGACTCATTAGATAATTTGAATTATTTCAAATGTATATGGAATATGTGTCATTAAGTAATAGTCTTTTAACTTAGTTTCTTAGTGATGAAATAACCTAGAATTTGGTGATGGAGAAGAAGAAAAATATTGAAATTGTTTACAACTCTTTTACCATAATACAATATGAATATGGTGAATAAATATACTATCGAGACTCATTATATAATTTGAATTATTTCCAATGTATATAGAATATGTGTCATCAATTAATAGTATTTTAACTTAGTTTCTTAGTGATAAAGTAACCTAAAATTTGGAGATGTAGAAGAAGAGAATACTGAAATTGTTTACATCTATTATACCATAATACAGTATGAATATGGTGAATAAATATACTATCGAGACTCATTATATAATTTGAATTATTTCTAATGTATATGGAATATGTGTCATTAATTAATAGTCTTTTAACTTAGTTTCTTGGTGAAGAATTAACCTAAAATTTGGTGATGGAGAAGAAGGAAAATACTGAAATTGTTTACATCTATTATACCATAATACAATATGAATAAGGTGAATAAATATACTATCCAGACTCATTTTATAATTTGAATTATTTCAAATGTATATGGAATATGTGTCATTAAGTAATAGTCTTTAAACTTAGTTTCTTAGTGATGAAGTAATCTAAAATTTGTTGATAGAGAAGAAGAAAATACTGAAATTGTTTACATCTATTATACCATAATACAATATGAATATGGTGAATAAATATACTATTGATACTCATCATATAAAATAAATTATTTCTAATGTATATGGAATATGTGTCATTAATTAATAGTCTTTTAACTTAGTTTCTTGGTGATGAAGTAACCTAAAATTTGGTGATGGAGAAGAAGAAAAATATTGAAATTGTTTACATCTATTATACCATAATACAATATGAATATGGTGATTAAATATACTATTGAGACTCATTATATAATTTGAATTATTTCCAATGTATATAGAATATGTGTCATCAATTAATAGTCTTTTAACTTAGTTTCTTAGTGATCAAGTAACCTAAAATTTGGTGATGGGGAAGAAGAAAATACTGAAATTGTTTACATCTATTATACCATAATTCAATATGAATATGGTGAATAAATATACTATTGATACTCATTAGATAATTTGAATTATTTCAAATGTATATGAAATATGTGTCATTAAGTAATAGTCTTTTGACTTAGTTTCTTAGTGATGAAGTAACCTAGAATTTGGTGATGGAGAAGAAGAAAAATATTGAAATTGTTTACAACTATTTTACCATAATACAATATGAATATGGTGAATAAATATACTATCGAGACACATTATATAATTTGAATTATTTCCAATGTATATAGAATATGTGTCATCAATTAATAGTATTTTAACTTAGTTTCTTAGTGATGAAGTAACCTAAAATTTGGAGATGTAGAAGAAGAAAATACTAAAATTGTTTACATCTATTATACCATAATACAATATGAATATGGTGAATAAATATATTATCGAGACTCATTATATAATTTGAATTATTTCTAATATATATGGAATATGTGTCATTAATTAATAGTCTTTTAACTTAGTATCTTGGTGAAGAGGTAACCTAAAATTTGGTGATGGAGAAGATGGAAAATACTCAAATTGTTTACATATATTATACCATAATACAATATGAAGATGGTGGATAAATATACTATCGAGACTCATTATATAATTTGAATTATTTCAAATGTATATGGAATATGTGTCATTAAGTAATAGTCTTTTAACTTAGTTTCTTAGTGATGAAATAACCTAGAATTTGGTGATGGAGAAGAAGAAAATATTGAAATTGTTTACAACTATTATACCATAATACAGTATGAATATGGTGAATAAATATACTATCGAGACACATTATATAATTTGAATTATTTCCAATGTATATAGAATATGTGTCATCAATTAATAGTATTTTAACTTAGTTTCTTAGTGATAAAGTAACCTAAAATTTGGAGATGTAGAAGAAGAAAATATTGAAATTGTTTACAACTATTATACCATAATACAGTATGAATATGGGGAATAAATATACTATCGAGACTCATTATATAATTTTAATTATTTCTAATGTATATGGAATATGTGTCATTAATTAATAGTCTTTTAACTTAGTTTCTTGGTGAAGAATTAACTTAAAATTTGGTGATGGAGAAGAAGGAAAATACTGAAATTGTTTACATCTATTATACCATAATACAATATGAATAAGGTGAATAAATATACTATCCAGACTCATTATATAATTTGAATTATTTCAAATGTATATGGAATATGTGTCATTAAGTAATAGTCTTTAAACTTAGTTTCTTAGTGATGAAGTAATCTAAAATTTGGTGATAAAGAAGAAGAAAATACTGATATTGTTTTCATCTATTATACCATAATACAATACGAATATGGTGATTAAATATACTATTGAGACTCATTATATAATTTGAATTATTTCCAATGTATATAGAATATGTGTCATTAAGTAATAGTATTTTAACTTAGTTTCCTCGTGATAAAGTAACCTAAAATTTGGAGATGTAGAAGAAGAAAATACTGAAATTGTTTACATCTATTATACCATAATACAATATGAATATGGTGAATAAATATACTATCGAGACTCTTTATATAATTTGAATTATTTCTAATGTATATGGAATATGTGTCATTAATTAATAGTCTTTTAACTTAGTTTCTTAGTGAAGAAGTAACCTAGAATTTTGTGATGGAGAAGAAGAAAAATATTGAAATTATTTACAACTATTTTACCATAATACAATATGAATATGGTGAATAAATATACTATCGAGACTCATTATATAATTTGAATTATTTCCAATGTATATAGAATATGTTTCATCAATTAATATTATTTTAACTTAGTTTCTTAGTGATCAAGTAACCTAAAATTTGGTGATGGGGAAGAAGAAAATACTGAAATTGTTTACATCTATTATACCATAATTCAATATGAATATGGTGAATAAATATACTATCGAGACTCATTATATAATTTGAATTATTTCAAATGTATATGAAATATGTGTCATTAAGTAATAGTCTTTTGACTTAGTTTCTTAGTGATGAAGTAACCTAGAATTTGGTGATGGAGAAGAAGAAAAATATTGAAATTGTTTACAACTATTTTACCATAATACAATATGAATATGGTGAATAAATATACTATCGAGACTCATTATATAATTTGAATTATTTCCAATGTATATAGAATATGTGTCATCAATTAATAGTCTTTTAACTTAGTTTCTTAGTGATGAAGTAACCTAAAATTTGGTGATGGAGAAGAAGAAAATATTGAAATCGTTTACATCTATTATACCATAATACAATATGAATATGGTTAATAAATATACTTTAGGGCCTCATTATATAATTTGAATTATTTCAAATGTATATGGAATATGTGTCATTAAGTAATTGTCTTTTAACTTAGTTTCTTAGTAATGAAGTAACCTAAAATTTGGTGATGGAGAAGAAGAATATACTGAAATTGTTTACATCTATTATACCATAATACAATATGAATATGGTAACTAAATATACCATCGAGACTCATTATATAATTTGAATTATTTTAAATGTATATGGAATATGTGTATTTAAGTAATAGTCTTTTAACTTAGTTTCTTAGTGATGAAGTAACCTAAAATTTGGTGATGGAGAAGTAGAAAATACTGAAATTATTTACATCTATTATACCATAATACAATATGAATATGGTGATTAAATATACTATCGAGACTCATTATATAATTAGAATTATTTCCAATGTATATAGAATATGTGTAATTAATTAATAGTCTTTTAACTTAGTTTATTATTGACGAAGTAACCTAAAATTTGGTGATGGAAAAGAAGAAAATACTAAAATTGTTTACATCTATTATACCATAATACAATATGAATATGGTGGATAAATATACTATCGAGACTCATTAGATAATTTAAATTATTTCAAATGTATATGGAATATGTGTCATTAAGTAATAGTCTTTTAACTTAGTTTCTTGGTGAAGAAGTAACCTAAAATTTGGTGATGGAGAAGAAGAAAAATATTGAAATTGTTTACATCTATTATACAAAAATACGATATGAATATGGTTAATAAATATACTATCAAGAATCATTATTTAATTTGAATTATTTCCAATGTATATAGAATATGTGTCATCAATTAATAGTCTTTTAACTTAGTTTCTTAGTGATGAAGTAACTTAAAATTTGGTGATGGAGAAGAAGAAAAATATTGAAATTGTTTACATCTATTATACCAAAATAAAATATGAATATGGTGAATAAATATACGATCGAGAATCATTATATAATTTGAATTATTCCAAATGTATATAGAATATGTGTCACCAATTAATAGTCTTTTGACTTAGTTTCTTAGTGATGTAGTAACCTAAAATTTGGTGATTGAGAAGAAGAAACTATTGAAATTGTTTACATCTATTATATCATAATACAATATGAATATGGTGAATAAATATACCATCGGGCCTCATTATATAATTTGAATTATTTCAAATGTATATGGAATATGTGTCATTAAGTAATAGTCATTTAACTTAGTTTCTTAGTGATGAAGTAACCTAAAATTTGGTGATGGACAAAAAGAAAATATTGAAATGGTTTACATCTATTATACCATAATACAATATGAAGATGGTGAATAAATATACTATCGAGACTCAATATATAACTTGAATTATTTCCAATGTATATAGAATATGTGTCATCAATTAATAGTCTTTTAACTTAGTTTCTTAGTGTTGAAGTAACCTAAAATTTGGTGATGGAGAAGAAGAAAATACTGAAATTGTTTAAATCTATTATACCATAATACAATATGAGTATGGTAAATAAATATACTATCGGGTCTCATTATATAATTTGAATTATTTCAAATGTATATGTAATATGTGTCATTAAGTAATAGTCTTTTAACTTATTTTCTTGGTGAATAAGCAACTTAAAATTTGGTGATGGAGAAGTAGAAAAATATTGAAATTGTTTACATCTTTTATACCATAATACAATATGAATATGGTGAATAAATATACTATCGAGAATCATTATATAATTGAATTATTTCCAATGTATATAGAATATTTGTCATCAATTAATAGTCTTTTGACTTAGTTTCTTAGTGATGAAGTTACCTAAAATTTGGTGATGGAGAAGAAGAATATATTGAAATTGTTTACATCTATTATACCATAATACAATATGAATATGGTGAATAAATATACTATCGGGCCTCATTATATAATTTGAATTATTTCAAATGTATATGGAATATGTGTCATTAAGTAATAGTCATTTATCTTAGTTTCTTAGTGATGAAGTAACCTAAATTTGGTGATGGACAAGAAGAAAATACTGAAATGGTTTACATCTATTATACCATAATACAACATGAATATGGTTAATAAATATACTATCGGGCCTCATTATATAATTTTAATTATTTCAAATGTATATGGAATATGCGTCATTAAGTAATAGTCTTTTAACTTAGTTTCTTAGTGATGAAGTAACCTAAAATTTGGTGATGGAGAAGAAGAAAATACTGAATTGTTTACATCTATTATACCATAATACAATATGAATATGGTGAATAAATATACTATCGAGACTCATTATATAATTTGAATTATTTCAAATGTATATAGAATATGTGTCATCAATTAATAGTCTTTTAACTTAGTTTCTTAGTGATGAAGTAACCTAAAATTTGGTGATGGAGAAAAAGAAAATATTAAAATTGTTTACATCTATTATACCATAATACAATATGAATATGGTGAATAAATATACTATCGGGCCTCATTATATAATTTGAATTATTTCAAATGTATATGGAATATGTGTCATTAAGTAATAGTCATTTATCTTAGTTTCTTAGTGATGAAGTAACCTAAATTTGGTGATGGACAAGAAGAAAATACTGAAATTGTTTACATCTATTATACCATAATACAATATGAATATGGTGACTAAATATACTATCGAGACTCATTTTATAATTTGAATTATTTTAAATGTATATGGAATATGTTTCATTAAGTAATAGTCTTTTAACTTAGTTTCTTAGTGATGAAGTAACCTAAAATTTGGTTATGGAGAAGTAGAAAATACTGAAATTGTTTACATCTATTATACCATAATACAATATGAATATCGTGATTAAATATACTATCGAGACTCATTATATAATTTGAATTATTTCCAATGTATATAGAATATGTGTAATTAATTAATAGTCTTTTAACTTAGTTTATTAGTGACGAAGTAACCTAAAATTTGGTGATGAAAAGAAGAAAATACTAAAATTGTTTACATCTATTATACCATAATACAATATGAATATGGTGGATAAATATACTATCGAGACTTATTAGATAATTTAAATTATTTCAAATGTATATGTAATATGTGTCATTAAGTAATAGTCTTTTAACTTAGTTTCTTGGTGAAGAAGTAACCTAAAATTTGGTGATGGAGAAGAAGAAAAATATTGAAATTGTTTACATTTATTATACCAAAATACGATATGAATATGGTGAATAAATATATTATCGAGAATCATTATATGATTTGAATTATTTCCAATGTATATAGAATATGTGTCATCAATTAATAGTCTTTTAACTTAGTTTCTTAGTGATGAAGTAACCTAAAATTTGGTGATGGAGAAGAAGAAAAATATTGAAATTCTTTATATCTATTATACCAAAATAAAATATGAATATGGTGAATAAATATACTATCGAGAATCATTATATAATTTGAATTATTCCCAATGTATATAGAATATGTGTCACCAATTAATAGTCTTTTGACTTAGTTTCTTAGTGATGTAGTAACCTAAAATTTGGTGATTGAGAAGAAGAAAATATTGAAATTATTTACATCTATTATATCATAATACAATATGAATATGGTGAATAAATATACTATCGGGCCTCATTATATAATTTGAATTATTTCAAATGTATATGGAATATGTGTCAATAAGTAATAGTCATTTAACTTAGTTTCTTAGTGATGAAGTAACCTAAAATTTGGTGATGGACAAGAAGAAAATATTGAAATGGTTTATGTAACACCCTCTAAAACCCCGAATAAAATTTCGCAAATAATTAAAATCATATTTTCAGAGTACATGTATTAACGAGGATGTCACAATTCTCTTTTATAAAAAACAAGTTCCTGTCATGCATAACATAGAAGCAACTCATACATGTTTACACAGCGGAATAATTTAATTAACAAAACCAATGTTATAATATTTTCAAAATCATCAGGGATTAAGACCTGGAATATATCAACATCATATTATAACAAACATAAGGAAATAAACGAGTCTGACTAAAGCAGCTCGACAAACAAATGTTCCCGGAGTTACAACTATCAGAGCATGACCCGGACAATACTTAAACGGAAATAAACTAGAAGCAACAAGCCTTCGCCAAGCACCTGAACGAAGCTCCTCAATCTGAAATGTTCAACAGTAAGGGTGAGCATCTCAACTATACATTTGATTATACGTTCATAACAATCAATTCAGATAAACCATAAGCATCACCCAACAGTTAGCACGTTTCATAGTTTACGAAAACCTTTACAATTCATATATTCATAATATATTACTTTTCATACTTATAATTAACATCAAACATCATTAACAATTCAGCAACAATACATGCATACAATCAATTAAATACAACATTGGAAAATCATCCATTCATGTCATATTCAATATAATGCAACACACTCATGCATGTGGTACCATTTTACCGCCCCATTAAATCTCGGGTCACGGATAACTCACCGTTCCATTATATCGCGGACACGGCTACCACCTCAACGTTCCATTAAATCGCGGACACGTATATTGGCCACCATGTTAATTCCACACAATGGGAATTAACAAATGCAACATGATATGTAAAGTATGTAACACTCAGCATACTATTCACATCAATAAAACATATCATGCAACATCAACATTATCAATCTCAACAGGATATGGATAGCATGTAATCACTCAGCATACTATTAAACATCAACCAACCATGTCAAGTTATATCATAATTCATGCTTGATAACATCATCTAAAAGCATGACAATAAATCTACGTAGTGTTGGTATCATAACATACAAACGTTATTCGATACAAGCATCAATCAACACTAGGAAATCAATAAACAGCATATTCAAAACATATCAAACACTGCACATCAAAACAGGATCAATCCCGTACATAACAGCATGCACAGAAAACAAAATTCAGAAACCAACACAGGAGGTTTAACACGGGTGCCCGTGTAAATCAACACTGCCCGTGTGGAAATGTGTCCAGAAACACGTTATTTTGCCAATACAGGGGATCAACACGGGTGCCCGTGTGAATCAACACGGCCCGTGTTGAAATGTGACTGGAACACACTATTTTTACCCATCCAGCAGATCAACACGGGTGCCCGTGTGAATCAACACGGCCCGTGTTGATGAGCGCGTACCCAAAATTTCCTGTACCTGCAGCAGCTCAGAACAGCAGCCAAACACGAAAAATACCAGCCAAAACGTGCATTTCGGTACATAACAACATCAATTATGCATAACTCAAAGCAACACATCAATTGGGACACAATTCCCTTCTACGTTAGTCAATTTCCAATCTTAAGGACAGCATTATTTCACTTAAGGTCTTCATTTTCCAAAATCAATCAAAACTCAGAATTTTCATTTTTAAAACATCCTATTTTATCAACACTTCTTTCATCAACAACAAGCTTTATTAAAATTGACCTTAAGTTACATATTACCCGTCCTTTAGGGAAATCCTAACAACATTGAGGTTATCCCTAGAACACCTAAGGTAAACTCACGATCATACAATTTCGATCTAAATCAACAATGGGGATTAATTTCTTAATCGATTCACAACCTTTAGGGAACCTAATCTTTTCTAACGAAATTCGACCCTAAAGTTATCGATCCCTAAGAACATCAGAGAAAATGGGGTTATCCTACGATTACCCAACCAATTGCATCTAAACCCATAAGCAAATATAAATTGAGTAGTAGCCCCCCTTACCTTATCAAATTGCAGCTTGAGTTCTTTGAGCGATGTTCTTCGTTCTTCGCACCTTCAGAGCTCAACTTCCCAAATTTCCCAAATTCCGTGTTATCGTGAATAATGAGAAAATAACTTGAGTTCCAAAATATATCCTTATTTCTTTTGCACCCCCACTCTTTACTAACGACATCCAAGCCCAATAACTTAAAAACCCCATGTTTTCTTATTTCTTTTATTTTCTTCAAATATTCCAAAATAGATAATTCCTTTTTATTTTATTAATTCTAATAAAATAATTTCCCAATTTAAATAAATCAAATAATTGAAACTGGGGTGTTACAACTCTCCCCCACTAAAAGAGTTTTCGTCCTCGAAAACATACCTTAGACGAACAGTTCCGGATAAGCCCCTTTCATCTGGCTCTCCAGTTCCCAAGTAACATTTCCATCTGCTGGACCTCCCCAAGCAACCTTCACTAATGCTATCTCTTTACCCCTTAACTGTTTCATTTCCCGATCTTCTATCCTCATAGGCAATGTTTCTACTGTCAGGTTATCTCTCACCTGCACATCATCTACTTGGATTACATGAGATGGGTCTGGAATGTATCTCCTCAACTGAGAAACATGAAAAACATCGTGAAAATTTGCAAGTCTCGGAGGTAAAGCAATACGATAAGCAACTTCTCAAACTCTTTCCGTAATCTGAAACGGACCAATAAAACGCGGAGTCAACTTCTTAGATTTCAACGCTCTACCAATACCTATCATCGGAGTAACTCTCATAAACACATGATCTCCAGCACTGAATTCTAAATTCTTCCTCCTCTTATCATGATAACTTTTCTGACGACTCTGAGAAGCTCTTATCTTTTCTTGAATCAATTTAATCTTTTCAGTAGTCTGCTGAATAAACTCTGGCCCAATTATTGAACTCTCTCCAGATTCATACCAACACAAGGGCGTTCTACACCGTCTACCATACAATGCCTCAAACGGAGCCATACCAATACTCGAATGGTAACTATTGTTATAAGTAAATTCAATCAATGACAAATAGCTATCCCAAGCTCCACCCTTCTCTAAAACACAAGCACGCAATAAATCTTCTAACGATTGAATCGTCCTCTCCGTCTGTCCATCAGTCTGAGGATGGTAAGCTGAACTCAACCTCAATTTAGTACCCAAAGCCTTCTGCAATCCTTCCCAAAATTTCGAAGTGAATCTCGGATCTCTATCTGACACAATACTAGAAGGAACTCCATGCAAACTCACTATTTTCTCAATATACAACTGTGCCAACCTCTCCATTGAGTAATCCATTCGCACCGGTATAAAATGAGCGGACTTAGTCAATCTATCCACCACAACCCATATCGCTTCACAATTCTTAGGAGTCCTCGGCAACCCGGATACAAAATCCATAGAAATACTATCCCACTTCCATTCTGGAATAAACATCGGTTGCATAAATCCAGACGGCTTCTGATGCTCAATCTTCGATTTCTGACATATTAAACATGCATACACAAATTCAGCTATTTCCTTTTTCATTCCCGGCCACCAAAACAATTTCTTCAAATCATGATACATTTTTGTGGCACCCGGATGAATACTCATCCCACTGCGATGTCCTTCCTCTAATATACTCTTCTTGATTTCTGCAACATCCGGAACACAAACTCTATCGCCAAATCTCATAACATCATTTTCATCAATTCTAAACTCACCACCTTGACCTTGGTTGATCAATGTCAATTTATCAACTAAATTAACATCAGATTTCTGCCCGATCCTGATCTCTTCTAGAATACCACTAGTAAGTTTCAACATACCCAAACGAACACACTTCGGAGTACTTTCACAAAGTAAACTCAAATCTCATAATTGTTCAATTAAATCCAATTCACGAACCATCATCATAGACATATGCAAGGATTTCCTGCTCAAAGCATCTGCAACCACATTTGCCTTACCAGGATGGTAATTCAAACCAAAATCATAATCTTTGAGAAATTCCAGCCACCTTCTTTGCCTCATATTGAGCTCTTTCTGATCGAAAAGATACTTCAAACTCTTATGATCACTATACACTTCAAATCTCGAACCATACAGATAATGTCTCCACAATTTCAAGACAAACACAACTGCTGCTAACTCTAAGTCATGAGTAGGATAGTTCCTTTCATGAACCTTCAACTTTCTCGAAGCATACGCAACTACCTGTTGATTCTGCATTAAAACACCACCTAATCCCATCAGAGATGCATCACAATAAACCACAAAAGATTCCACCAGATTCGGCAAAATCAGAATAGGAGCACTAGTCAATCTCCGCTTCAATTCTTGGAAACCTTTCTCACAATCAGAATCCCAAATAAACGCTTGTCCTTTACGAGTCAACTTCGTCAACGGCAATGCTAACTTTGAGAATCCTTCGATAAACTTTCTGTAATAACCTGCAAGACCAAGAAAACTTCTGATTTCAGAAACAGTCTTCGGCGCTTCCCACTGAGATACTGCTTCTACTTTTGTAGGATCCACTGCAATACCATTCTTAGAAATCACATGTCCAAGAAAACTAACTTCATTCAGCCAGAACTCACATTTGGACAACTTTGCATACAACTTCTTATCTTTCAACAACTCTAACACAATTCTGAGATGTTCCGCATGCTCTTCGTCATTCTTGGAATAAATCAGAATGTCATCAATAAAAACCACAACAAACTTATCCAGATACGGATGAAAAATCCTGTTCATATATTCCATGAAAACACCAGGTGCATTAGTAACTCCGAACGGCATAACAGAATATTCATAATGCCCATACCTCGTTCGAAAAGCAGTCTTTTGAATATCTTCCGCTTTCACACGAATCTGATGATATCCAGATCTCAAGTCAATCTTACTGAATACACTGGCTCCAATTAGCTGATCCATTAAATCATCAATCCTTGGTAATGGATACCGATTCTTAATGGTTACCTTGTTCAATTGCCTGTAATCAACACACAGTCTCATAGAACCTTCTTTCTTCTTGACCAACAATACCGGAGCACCCCAAGGCGAAACACTTGGACGAATAAACTTCTTCTCCAGTAAATCTTCCAACTGACTCTTCAATTCAGCCAACTCAGATGCAGACATACGATATGGTGCCATCGACACCGGTCTCGTACCAGGAATCAAATCTATAGAAAATTCCACCTCTCTCTCAGGAGGTAACTCACCAACATCATCAGGAAAGACTTCTGGAAAATCACACACCACTGGCAATTCGCCACTCCTGACCTTTCCTGTTGCATCTAACGAAGCAAGTAACATAAACACATTAGCACCGTCTTCCATTGCTTCTTGTACCTGCCTAGCAGTCATAGTCAAATTCTCGACACCAACTGCTTCGGGAAAAATCACCGTCTTAGCAAAACAGTTCAGATGAACCCGGTTGAATTCCAACCAGTTCATCCCAAGGATAATATCAATTTGTTCAAGCGGTAGGCACACTAAATCTATACCGAAACCTCTACCAAAAATCTCAATAGGACAATTCCTACATACTAGTGAAGTTGTCACTGAACCCGATGCAGGAGTATCAACAACCATGCTACCTCGCATATCAGATATGTCCAGTTTCAACCTCTCAGCACAATCCAAAGAAATGAAAGAATGAGTTGCACCAGTATCAATAATTGCAACCAAAGGTGTGCCATGAATAAAACATGTACCTTTAATCAATCGATCCTCTGGAGTAGTCTCAGATCCAGACAAAGCGAACACTTTTCCACCTGACTGATCCTTCTTAGGCTTAGAACACTGCGGACGAATGTGACCTTCTTCGCCACAATTGTAACAAGTAACAGACTTCCCTTTGCAATCAATAGACAAATGACCAATCTTTCCACATTTATAGCACTTCTTCTCATCGCTCTTGCAATCTCGAATATGATGACCAAACTCGCCACACCTGTAGCATCTGATAGGAGCCTTAGAATCTCCCCCACTAGGCCTTTTCCATCCACCTGCTTTCTGGTTACCTCTAGCATATGGCTTGCCACGGTCCATATGTTGCTTTCCTCTTTTATCAACATCCCCACGAGAGTGAGACGACCTAGTCCTGGTAATATCTTCTTCCAAGATCCTGCTACAATCCACCAGATCAGAAAATCTACGAATACGCTGGTACCAGATTCCCTGCTTAATCTCATCTCGGAGACCATTCTCAAATTTGATACACTTAGAGAATTCTCCAGCCTCATCATTGTTGTAGTGCGCATAATACTTTGCCAACTCCGTGAACTTAGTAGCATACTCACTAACAATCAGATTGCCCTGCTTAAGCTCCAAAAATTCAATTTCCTTTCTTCCCCGAACATCTTCAGGAAAGTACCTCCTTAGAAAAGCCCTTCTGAAGTTAGCCCAAGTCAGTGCCTCTCCATCCTGAACCATTTCAGTCCTTGTGGCAACCCACCAGTCGTCGACCTCTTCTGCCAACATATGCGTACCATATCTGACTTTCAGATCTTCAGCACAATCAATCACACAGAAGATCCTTTCGATTTCCTTCAGCCACTTCTGAGCACCTTCAGGGTCATGTGTACCTTTGAACAACGGAGGATTGTTCCTTTGGAAGTTCCCCAATTGCCTATCAACACCAATCACGCCTCCATTTGGATTTCCAGCAAGTACACCAGCTAACATCCCCAAAGCCTCAGCGAGTGCAACATCATTTCGTCCGTTACCTCTTCCAGCCATATTCCTGAGAATTAAAACATACTCCTCATCAGAATACAGTATCGACAGTGTTGCCTTACACTAGCCGCATACAAAAGAAATGACTGACTCAAGACTCTGGTCGCAACGACCGACTATGCTCTGATACCACTATTGTAACACCCTCTAAAACCCCGAATAAAATTTCACAAATAATTAAAATCATATTTTCAGAGTACATGTATTAACGAGGATGTCACAATTCTCTTTTAATAAAAACAAGTTCCTGTCATGCATAACATAGAAGCAACTCATACATGTTTACACAGCGGAATAATTTAATTAACAAAACCAATGTTATAATATTTTCAAAATAATCAGGGATTAACACCTGGAATATATCAACATCATATTATAACAAACATAAGGAAATAAACGAGTCTGACTAAAGCAGCTCGACAAACAAACGTTCCCGGAGTTACAACTATCAGAGCATGACTCGGACAATACTTAAACGAAAATAAACTAGAAGCAACAAGCCTTCGCCAAGCACCTGAACGAAGCTCCTCAATCTGAAATGTTCAACAGTAAGGGTGAGCATCTCAACTATACATTTGATTATACGTTCATAACAATCAATTCAGATAAACCATAAGCATCACCCAACAGTTAGCACGTTTCATAGTTTACGAAAACCTTTACAATTCATATATTCATAATATATTACTTTTCATATTTATAATTAACATCAAACATCATTAACAATTCAGCAACAATACATGCATACAATCAATTAAATACAACATTGGAAAATCATCCATTCATGTCATATTCAATATAATGCAACACACCCATGCATGTGGTACCATTTTACCGCCCCATTAAATCTCGGGTCACGGATAACTCACCGTTCCATTATATCGCGGACACGGCTACCACCTCAACATTCCATTAAATCGCGGACACGTATATTGGCCACCATGTTAATTCCATACAATGGGAATTAACAAATGCAACATGATATGTAAAGTATGTAACACTCAGCATACTATTCACATCAATAAAACATATCATGCAACATCAACATTATCAATCTCAACAGGATATGGATAGCATGTAATCACTCAGCATACTATTAAACATCAACAAACCATGTCAAGTTATATCATAATTCATGCTTGATAACATCATCTAAAAGCATGACAATAAATCTACGTAGTGTTGGTATCATAACATACAAACGTTATTCGATACAAGCATCAATCAACACTAGGAAATCAATAAACAGCATATTCAAAACATATCAAACACTGCACATCAAAACAGGATCAATCCCGTACATAACAGCATGCACAGAAAACAAAATTCAGAAACCAACACAGGAGGTTTAACACGGGTGCCCGTGTAAATCAACACTTCCCGTGTGGAAATGTGTCCAGAAACACGTTATTTTGCCAATACAGGGGATCAACACGGGTGCCCGTGTGAATCAACACGGCCCGTGTTGAAATGTGCCTGGAACACACTATTTTTACCCATCCAGCAGATCAACACGGGTGCCCGTGTGAATCAACACGGCCCGTGTTGATGAGCGCGTACCCAAAATTTCCTGTACCTGCAGCAGCTCAGAACAGCAGCCAAACACGAAAAATACCAGCCAAAACGTGCATTTCGGTACATAACAACATCAATTATGCATAACTCAAAGCAACACATCAATTGGGACACAATTCCCTTCTACGTTAGTCAATTTCCAATCCTAAGGACAACATTATTTCACTTAAGGTCTTCATTTTCCAAAATCAATCAAAACTCAGAATTTTCATTTTTAAAACATCCTATTTTATCAACACTTCTTTCATCAACAACAAGCTTTATTAAAATTGACCTTAAGTTACATATTACCCGTCCTTTAGGGAAATCCTAACAACATTGAGGTTATCCCTAGAACACCTAATGTAAACTCACGATCATACAATTTCGATCTAAATCAACAATGGGGATTAATTTCTTAATCGATTCACAACCTTTAGGGAACCTAATCTTTTCTAACGAAATTCGACCCTAAAGTTATCGATCCCTAAGAACATCAGAGAAAATAGGGTTATCCTACGATTACCCAACCAATTGCATCTAAACCCATAAGCAAATATAAATTGACTAGTAGCCCCCCTTACCTTATCAAATTGCAGCTTGAGTTCTTTGAGCGATGTTCTTCGTTCTTCGCACCTTCAGAGCTCAGCTTCCCAAATTTCCCAAATTCTGTGTTATCGTGAATAATGAGAAAATAACTTGAGTTCCAAAATATATCCTTATTTCTTTTGCACCCCCACTCTTTACTAACGACATCCAAGCCCAATAACTTAAAAACCCCATGTTTTCTTATTTCTTTTATTTTCTTCAAATATTCCAAAATAGATAATTCCTTTTTATTTTATTAATTCTAATAAAATAATTTCCCAATTTAAATAAATCAAATAATTGAAACTGAGGTGTTACAGTTTACATCTATTATACCATAATACAATATGAAGATGGTGAATAAATATACTATCGAGACTCATTATATAATTTTAATTATTTCCAATGTATATAGAATATGTGTCATCAATTAATAGTCTTTTAACTTAGTTTCTTATTGTTGAAGTAACCTAAAATTTGGTGATGGAGAAGAAGAAAATACTGAAATTGTTTAAATCTATTATACCATAATACAATATGAGTATGGTAAATAAATATACTATCGGGTCTCATTATATAATTTGAATTATTTCAAATGTATATGTAATATGTGTCATTAAGTAATAGTCTTTTAACTTAGTTTCTTAGTGATGAAGTAACCTAAAATTTGGTGATGGAGAAGAAGAAAATACTGAATTGTTTACATCTATTATACCATAATACAATATGAATATGGTGAATAAATATACTACCGAGACTCATTATATAATTTGAATTATTTCCAATGTATATAGAATATGTGTCATCAATTAATAGTCTTTTAACTTAGTTTCTTAGTGATGAAGTAACCTAAAATTTGGTGATGGACAAGAAGAAAATATTGAAATGGTTTACATCTATTATACCATAATACAATATGAAGATGGTGAATAAATATACTATCGAGACTCATTATATAACTTGAATTATTTCCAATGTATATAGAATATGTGTCATCAATTAATAGTCTTTTAACTTAGTTTCTTAGTAATGAAGTAACCTAAAATTTGGTGATGGAGAAGAAGAAAATACTGAAATTGTTTACATCTATTATACCATAATACAATATGAATATGGTGACTAAATATACTATCGAGACTCATTATATAATTTGAATTATTTCAAATGTATATGTAATATGTGTCATTAAGTAATAGTCTTTTAACTTATTTTCTTGGTGAATAAGTAACTTAAAATTTGGTGATGGAGAAGTAGAAAAATATTGAAATTGTTTACATCTTTTATACCATAATACAATATGAATATGGTTAATAAATATACTATCGAGAATCATTATATAATTTGAATTATTTCCAATGTATATAGAATATGTGTCATCATTTAATAGTCTTTTGACTTAGTTTCTTAGTGATGAAGTAACCTAAAATTTGGTGATGGAGAAGAAGAAAATATTGAAATTGTTTACATCTATTATACCAAAATAAAATATGAATATGGTGAATAAATATACTATCGGGCCTCATTATATAATTTGAATTATTTCAAATGTATATGGAATATGTGTCATTAAGTAATAGTCTTTTGACTTAGTTTCTTAGTGATGTAGTAACCTTAAATTTGGTGATTGAGAAGAAGAAAATATTGAAATTGTTTACATCTATTATACCATAATACAATATGAATATGGTGAATAAATATACTATCGGGCCTCATTATATAATTTGAATTATTTCAAATGTATATGGAATATGTGTCATTAAGTAATAGTCATTTAACTTAGTTTCTTAGTGATGAAGTAACCTAAAATTTGGTGATGGACAAGAAGAAAATATTGAAATGGTTTACATCTATTATACCATAATACAATATGAAGATGGTGAATAAATATACTATCGAGACTCATTATATAACTTGAATTATTTCCAATGTATATAGAATATGTGTCATCAATTAATAGTCTTTTAACTTAGTTTCTTAGTGTTGAAGTAACCTAAAATTTGGTGATGGAGAAGAAGAAAATACTGAAATTGTTTAAATCTATTATACCATAATACAATATGAGTATGGTAAATAAATATACTATCGGGTCTCATTATATAATTTTAATTATTTCAAATGTATATGTAATATGTGTCATTAAGTAATAGTCTTTTAACTTATTTTCTTGCTGAATAAGCAACTTAAAATTTGGTGATGGAGAAGTAGAAAAATATTGAAATTGTTTACATCTTTTATACCATAATACAATATGAATATGGTGAATAAATATACTATCGAGAATCATTATATAATTGAATTATTTCCAATGTATATAGAATATGTGTTATCAATTAATAGTCTTTTGACTTAGTTTCTTAGTGATGAAGTAACCTAAAATTTGGTGATGGAGAAGAAGAATATATTGAAATTGTTTACATCTATTATACCATAATACAATATGAATATGGTGAATAAATATACTTTCGGGCCTCATTATATAATTTGAATTATTTCAAATTTATATGGAATATGTGTCATTAAGTAATAGTCATTTATCTTAGTTTCTTAGTGATGAAGTAACCTAAATTTGGTGATGGACAAGAAGAAAATACTGAAATGGTTTACATCTATTATACCATAATACAACATGAATATGGTTAATAAATATACTATCGGGCATCATTATATAATTTGAATTATTTCAAATGTATATGGAATATGCGTCATTAAGTAATAGTCTTTTAACTTAGTTTCCTAGTGATGAAGTAACCTAAAATTTGGTGATGGAGAAGAAGAAAATACTGAATTGTTTACATCTATTATACCATAATACAATATGAATATGGTGAATAAATATAATATCGAGACTCATTATATAATTTGAATTATTTCCAATGTATATAGAATATGTGTCATCAATTAATAGTCTTTTAACTTAGTTTCTTAGTGTTGAAGTAACCTAAAATTTGGTGATGGAGAAGAAGAAAATACTGAAATTGTTTAAATCTATTATACCATAATACAATATGAGTATGGTAAATAAATATACTATCGGGTCTCATTATATAATTTTAATTATTTCAAATGTATATGTAATATGTGTCATTAAGTAATAGTCTTTTAACTTATTTTCTTGCTGAATAAGCAACTTAAAATTTGGTGATGGAGAAGTAGAAAAATATTGAAATTGTTTACATCTTTTATACCATAATACAATATGAATATGGTGAATAAATATACTATCGAGAATCATTATATAATTGAATTATTTCCAATGTATATAGAATATGTGTTATCAATTAATAGTCTTTTGACTTAGTTTCTTAGTGATGAAGTAACCTAAAATTTGGTGATGGAGAAGAAGAATATATTGAAATTGTCTACATCTATTATACCATAATACAATATGAATATGGTGAATAAATATACGATCGGGCCTCATTATATAATTTGAATTATTTCAAATGTATATGGAATATGTGTCATTAAGTAATAGTCATTTATCTTAGTTTCTTAGTGATGAAGTAACCTAAATTTGGTGATGGACAAGAAGAAAATACTGAAATGGTTTACATCTATTATACCATAATACAACATGAATATGGTTAATAAATATACTATCGGGCATCATTATATAATTTGAATTATTTCAAATGTATATGGAATATGCGTCATTAAGTAATAGTCTTTTAACTTAGTTTCTTAGTGATGAAGTAACCTAAAATTTGGTGATGGAGAAGAGGAAAATACTGAATTGTTTACATCTATTATACCATAATACAATATGAATATGGTGAATAAATATACTATCGAGACTCATTATATAATTTGAATTATTACCAATGTATATAGAATATGTGTCATCAATTAATAGTCTTTTAACTTAGTTTCTTAGTGATGAAGTAACCTAAAATTTGGTGATGGAGAAAAAGAAAATATTAAAATTGTTTACATCTATTATACCATAATACAATATGAATATGGTGAATAAATATACTATCGGGCCTCATTATATAATTTGAATTATTTAAAATGTATATGGAATATGTGTCATTAAGTAATAGTCTTTTAACTTAGTTTCTTAGTAATGAAGTAACCTAAAATTTGGTGATGGAGAAGAAGAAAATACTGAAATTGTTTACATCTATTATACCATAATACAATATGAATATGGTGACTAAATATACTATCGAGACTCATTATATAATTTGAATTATTTTAAATGTATATGGAATATGTGTCATTAAGTAATAGTCTTTTAACTTAGTTTCTTAGTGATGAAGTAACCTAAAATTTGGTGATGGAGAAGTAGAAAATACTGAAATTGTTTACATCTATTATACCATAATACAATATGAATATGGTGATTAAATATACTATCGAGACTCATTATATAATTTGAATTATTTCCAATGTATATAGAATATGTGTAATTAATTATTAGTCTTTTAACTTAGTTTATTAGTGACGAAGTAACCTAAAATTTGGTGACGAAAAGAAGAAAATACTAAAATTGTTTACATCTATTATACCATAATACAATATGAATATGGTGGATAAATATACTATCGTGACTTATTAGATAATTTAAATTATTTCAAATGTATATGTAATATGTGTCATTAAGTAATAGTCTTTTAACTTAGTTTCTTGGTGAAGAAGTAACCTAAAATTTGGTGATGGAGAAGAAGAAAAATATTGAAATTGTTTACATCTATTATACCAAAATACAATATGAATATGGTGAATAAATATATTATCGAGAATCATTATATGATTTGAATTATTTCCAATGTATATAGAATATGTGTCATCAATTAATAGTCTTTTAACTTAGTTTCTTAGTGATGAAGTAACCTAAAATTTGGTGATGGAGAAGAAGAAAAACATTGAAATTCTTTATATCTATTATACCAAAATAAAATATGAATATGGTGAATAAATATACTACCGAGAATCATTATATAATTTGAATTATTCCCAATGTATATAGAATATGTGTCACCAATTAATAGCCTTTTGACTTAGTTTCTTAGTGATGTAGTAACCTAAAATTTGGTGATTGAGAAGAAGAAAATATTGAAATTATTTACATCTATTATATCATAATACAATATGAATATGGTGAATAAATATACTATCGGGCCTCATTATATAATTTGAATTATTTCAAATCTATATGGAATATGTGTCAATAAGTAATAGTCATTTAACTTAGTTTCTTAGTGATGAAGTAACCTAAAATTTGGTGATGGACTAGAAGAAAATATTGAAATGGTTTACATCTATTATACCATAATACAATATTAAGATGGTGAATAAATATACTATCGAGACTCATTATATAATTTGAATTATTTCCAATGTATATAGAATATGTGTCATCAATTAATAGTCGTTTAACTTAGTTTCTTAGTGTTGAAGTAACCTAAAATTTGGTGATGGAGAAGAAGAAAATACTGAAATTGTTTAAATCTATTATACCATAATACAATATGAGTATGGTAAATAAATATACTATCGGGTCTCATTATATAATTTGAATTATTTCAAATGTATATGTAATATGTGTCATTAAGTAATAGTCTTTTAACTTATTTTCTTGGTGAATAAGTAACTTAAAATTTTGTGATGGAGAAGTAGAAAAATATTGAAATTGTTTACATCTTTTATACCATAATACAATATGAATATGGTGAATAAATATACTATCGAGAATCATTATATAATTTGAATTATTTCCAATGTATATAGAATATGTGTCATCAATTAATAGTCTTTTGACTTAGTTTCTTAGTGATGAAGTAACCTAAAATTTGGTGATGGAGAAGAAAAAAATATTGAAATTGTTTACATCTATTATACCATAATACAATATGAATATGGTGAATAAATATACTATCAGGCCTCATTATATAATTTGAATTATTTCAAATGTATATGGAATATGTGTTATTAAGTAATAGTCATTTATCTTAGTTTCTTAGTGATGAAGTAACCTAAATTTGGTGATGGACAAGAAGAAAATACTGAAATGGTTTACATCTATTATACCATAATGCAATATGAATATGGTTAATAAATATACTATCGGGCCTCATTATATAATTTGAATTATTTCAAATGTATATGGAATATGCGTCATTAAGTAATAGTCTTTTAACTTAGTTTCTTAGTGATGAAGTAACCTAAAATTTGGTGATGGAAAAGAAGAAAAATATTGAAATTGTTTACATCTATTATACCATAATACAATATGAATATGGTGTATAAATATACTATCGAGACTCATTAGATAATTTAAATTATTTCAAATGTATATAGAATATGTGTTATTAAGTAATAGTCTTTTAACTTAGTTTCTTGGTGAAGAAGTAACCTAAAATTTGGTGATGGAGAAGAAGAAAAATATTGAAATTGTTTACATCTATTATACCAAAATACGATATGAATATGGTGAATAAATATACTATCGAGAATCATTATATGATTTGAATTATTTCCAATGTATATAGAATATGTGTCATCAATTAATAGTCTTTTAACTTAGTTTCTTAGTGATGAAGTAACCTAAAATTTGGTGATGGAGAAGAAGAAAAATATTGAAATTCTTTACATCTATTATACCAAAATAAAATATGAATATGGTGAATAAATATACTATCGAGAATAATTATATAATTTGAATTATTCCCAATGTATATAGAATATGTGTCACCAATTAATAGTCTTTTGACTTAGTTTCTTAGTGATGTAGTAACCTAAAATTTGGTGATTGAGAAGAAGAACATATTGAAATTGTTTACATCTATTATATCATAATACAATATGAATATGGTGAATAAATATACTATCGGGCCTCATTATATAATTTGAATTATTTCAAATGTATATGGAATATGTGTCATTAAGCAATAGTCATTTAACTTAGTTTCTTGGTGATGAAGTAACCCAAAATTTGGTGATGGACAAGAAGAAAATATTGAAATGGTTTACATCTATTATACCATAATACAATATGAATATGGTGAATAAATATACTATCGGGCCTCATTATATAATTTGAATTATTTCAAATGTATATGGAATATGTGTCATTAAGTAATAGTCATTTATCTTAGTTTCTTAGTGATGAAGTAACCTAAATTTGGTGATGGACAAGAAGAAAATACTGAAATGGTTTACATCTATTATACCATAATACAATATGAATATGGTTAATAAATATACTATAGGGCCTCATTATATAATTTGAATTATTTCAAATGTATATGGAATATGCGTCATTAAGTAATAGTCTTTTAACTTACTTTCTTAGTGATGAAGTAACCTAAAATTTGGTGATGGAAAAGAAGAAAATACTAAAATTGTTTACATCTATTATACCATAATATAATATGAATATGGTGTATAAATATACTATCGAGACTCATTAGATAATTTAAATTATTTCAAATGTATATGGAATATGTGTTATTAAGTAATAGTCTTTTAACTTAGTTTCTTGGTGAAAAAGTAACCTAAAATTTGGTGATGGAGAAGAAGAAAAATATTGAAATTGTTTACATCTATTATACCAAAATACGATATGAATATGGTGAATAAATATACTATCGAGAATCATTATATGATTTGAATTATTTCCAATGTATATAGAATATGTGTCATCAATTAATAGTCTTTTAACTTAGTTTATTAATGATGAAGTAACCTAAAATTTGGTGATGGAGAAGAAGAAAAATATTGAAATTCTTTACATCTATTATACCAAAATAAAATATGAATATGGTGAATAAATATACTATCGAGAATAATTATATAATTTGAATTATTCCCAATGTATATAGAATATGTGTCACCAATTAATAGTCTTTTGACTTAGTTTCTTAGTGATGTAGTAACCTAAAATTTGGTGATTGAGAAGAAGAAAATATTGAAATTGTTTACATCTATTATATCATAATACAATATGAATATGGTGAATAAATATACTATCGGGCCTCATTATATAATTTGAATTATTTCAAATGTATATGGAATATGTGTCATTAAGCAATAGTCATTTAACTTAGTTTCTTAGTGATGAAGTAACCCAAAATTTGGTGATGGACAAGAAGAAAATATTGAAATGGTTTACATCTATTATACCATAATACAATATGAAGATGGTGAATAAATATACTATCGAGACTCATTATATAATTTGAATTATTTCCAATGTATATAGAATATGTGTCATCAATTAATAGTCTTTTAACTTAGTTTCTTAGTGTTGAAGTAACCTAAAATTTGGTGATGGAGAAGAAGAAAATACTGAAATTGTTTAAATCTATTATACCATAATACAATATGAGTATGGTAAATAAATATACTATCGGGTCTCATTATATAATTTGAATTATTTCAAATGTATATGTAATATGTGTCATTAAGTAATAGTTTTTTAACTTATTTTCTTGGTGAATAAGTAACTCCAAATTTTGTGATGGAGAAGTAGAAAAATATTGAAATTGTTTACATCTTTTATACCATAATACAATATGAATATGGTGAATAATTATACTATCGAGAATCATTATATAATTTGAATTATTTCCAATGTATATAGAATATGTGTCATCAATTAATAGTCTTTTGACTTAGTTTCTTAGTGATGAAGTAACCTAAAATTTTGTGATGGAGAAGAAGAAAATATTGAAATTATTTACATCTATTATACCATAATACAATATGAATATGGTGAATAAATATACTATCGGGCCTCATTATATAATTTGAATTATTTCAAATGTATATGGAATATGTGTCATTAAGTAATAGTCATTTATCTTAGTTTCTTAGTGATGAAGTAACATAAATTTGGTGATGGACAAGAAGAAAATACTGAAATGGTTTACATCTATTATACCATAATACAATATGAATATGGTTAATAAATATACTATCGGGCCTCATTATATAATTTGAATTATTTCAAATGTATATGGAATATGCATCATTAAGTAATAGTCTTTTAACTTAGTTTCTTAGTGATGAAGTAACCTAAAATTTGGTGATGGAGAAGAAGAAAATACTGAATTGTTTACATCTATTATACCATAATACAATATGAATATGGTGAATAAATATACTATCGAGACTCATTATATAATTTGAATTATTTCCAATGTATATAGAATATGTGTCATCAATTAATAGTCTTTTAACTTAGTTTCTTAGTGATGAAGTAACATAAAATTTGGTGATGGAGAAGAAGAAAAATATTGAAATTGTTTACATCTATTATACCATAATACAATATTAATATGGTGGATAAATAAACTATCGAGACTCATTAGATAATTTGAATTATTTCAAATGTATATGGAATACGTGTCATTAAGTAATAGTGTTTTAACTTAGTTTCTTGGTGAAGAAGTAACATTAAATTTTGTGATGGAGAAGAAGAAAAATTTTGAAATTGTTTACATCTATTATACCATAATACAATATGAATATGGTGAAATACATATACTATCGAGACTCATTAGATTATTTGAATTATTTCAAATGTATATGGAATATGTGTCATTATGTAATAGTCTTTTAACTTAGTTTCTTAGTGATGAAATAACCTAAAATTTAGTGATAGAGAACAAGAAAATACTGAAATTGTTTACAACTATTATACCATAATACAATATGAATATGGTAAATAAATATACTATCGAGACTCATTATATAATTTGAATTATTACCAATATATATGGAATATGTGCCATTAATTAATAGTCTTTTAAATTAGTTTCTAGGTGATGAAGTAACCTAAAATTTGGTGATGGAGAAGAAGAAAAAAATTGAAACTGTTTACATCAATTATACCATAATACAATATGAATATGGTGAACAAATATACTATCGAGACTAATTATATAATTTGATTTATTTCCAATGTATATGGAATATGTGTTATCAATTGATAGTCTTTTAACATAGTTTTTAGTGATGAAGTAACCTAAAATTTGGTGATGGAGAAGAAGAAAAATATTGAAATTGTTTTCATCAATTATACCACAATACAATATGAATATGGTGAACAAATATACTATCGAGACTAATTATATAATTTGAATTATTTCCAATGTATATGGAATATGAGTTATCAATTGATAGTCTTTTAACATAGTTTCTTAGTGATGAAGTAACCTAAAATTTGGTTATGGAGAAGAATAAAATACTGAAATTTATTACATCTATTATACCATAATACAATATGAATATGGTGAATAAATATACTATCGAGACTCATTAGATAATTTGAATTGTTTCAAATGTATAGGGAATATGTGTCACTAAGTAATAGTCTTTTAATTTAGTTTCTTAGTGATGAAGTAACCTAAAATTTAGTGATGGAGAAGAAGAAAAATATTGAAATTGTTTATATCTATGATACCATAATACAATATGAATATGGTGAATAAATATACTATCGATACTTATTATATAATTTGAATTATTTTCAATGTATATAGAATATGTGTCATCAATTAATTGTGTTTTAACTTAGTTTCTTAGTGATGAAGTAACATAAAATTTGGTGATGGAGAAGAAGAAAAATATTGAAATTCTTTACATCTATTATACCATAATACAATATGAATATGGTGGATAAATATACTATCGAGACTCATTAGATAATTTGAATTATTTTAAATGTATATGGAATATGTGTCATTAAGTAATAGTGTTTTAACTTAGTTTCTTGGTGAAGAAGTAACATAAAATTTTGTGATAGAGAAGAAGAAAAATTTTTAAATTGTTTACATCTATTATACCATAATACAATATGAATATGGTGAAATACATATACTATCGAGACTCATTAGATTATTTGAATTATTTCAAATGTATATGGAATATGTGTCATTATGTAATAGTTTTTTAACTTAGTTTCTTAGTGATGAAATAACCTAAAATTTAGTGATAGAGAACAAGAAAATACTGAAATTGTTTACAACTATTATACCATAATACAATATGAATATGGTAAATAAATATACTATCGAGACTCATTATATAATTTGAATTATTACCAATATATATGGAATATGTGCCATTAATTAATATAGTCTTTTAAATTAGTTTCTAGGTGATGAAGTAACCTAAAATTTGGTGATGGAGAAGAAGAAAAAAATTGAAATTGTTTACATCAATTATACCATAATACAATATGAATATGGTGAACAAATATACTATCGAGACTAATTATATAATTTGAATTATTTCCAATGTATATGGAATATGTTTTATCAATTGATAGTCTTTTAACATAGTTTTAGTGATGAAGTAACCTAAAATTTGGTGATGGAGAAGAATAAAATACAGAAATTATTTACATCTATTATACCATAATACAATATGAATATGGTGAATAAATATACTATCGAGACTCATTAGATAATTTGAATTATTTCAAATGTATATGGAATATGTGTCATTAAGTAATAGTCTTTTAATTTAGTTTCTTAGTGATGAAGTAACCTAAAATTTGGTGATGGAGAAGAAGAAAAATATTGAAATTGTTTATATCTATGATACCATAATATAATATAAATATGGTGAATAAATATACTATCGAGACTCATTATATAATTTGAATTATTTCCAATGTATATAGAATATGTGTCATCAATTAATTGTCTTTTAACTTAGTTTCTTAGTGATGAAGTAACATAAAATTTGGTGATGGAGAAGAAGAAAAATATTCAAATTCTTTACATCTATTATACCATAATACAATATGAATATGGTGGATAAATATACTGTGATCGGTGGATCTGGAACTGACTGTTTTAACGCTGGTTCGCGAAATGTCGCGGAAGCAAGAGTCGCCACCGTCTTTTATTTTCTCCAAATGGAAAGGACAAAAGCACAGAAAAATTCCTTTAAAGAGATTGTTCTCGGTTCGGGAGGTAGGTTATAGAAAGGGAAGGTGTTAGCACCCTTTCTATCCATGGTTATCCATGGGCTCTTAGATACTTGCTCAATGTGTTTTCAAAATTGTTTGTTTGCTTTTCAATTGTGGGTTTTAAAAAAGTTTCTTTGAAAAATTTCAGTTCGACTCGTACGTCAGAGCGTTTGAAAAATTTGCTTTGAAAGCTCTTGAAAATGTGTTGGTGTGAAAAGTATTTTTTGTTTGAAATTAGAGCAAGTATCCTTGAGAACCTACCTACCCTAAGGAATTCGTCTGTGTAAATGTCCTTTAAAGTAGTGCCATCCCACCATTGAGAGGTAGGTAGCACCACCGTTGGAGGTGTTCGGATCAATTCGAGTTTTAGGGACGTGGTGGTCACCAGAGCAACAGTAGGACACCTTAGAAGCTACCCTTATGCCATTGATCCTTTATTTTCCGAGGCAACCGTTTCGAGGCAACTGGACCATGTCATGGACATAAGGACTTACTAAAACGTCCTATACTCGACGACCACCTTTCGAAAGGCAACAGTGAGGCGTACCCTAGGGGTGGTGTGTGAATTGTGTGTCATTTTCAGTTTATTGTTTGTCTTGTCATGCATTGGTGATCTAACGATTCGATTTTATTTTTGGGCATTCATTCTTTCATGTTATTGTTTAGCAGTTAAAAGTGCGGGAATTTAAAGTGCGGAAAAGATAAAAGTCCTACGCTATTACAAAGGGCGAGGGTCTACAACGCCAAATTAATCCAGACCCGTTTTAAAATAAATTGCAGAAAAGAAATGTCTAATAGCTATTACATGGCTTTGGTACATATACATAATTATTTACAAAAGAAATAAATGAAACGCGCGAAAAAAAAGAAAATAATCAAATGCGAGGGCGTTGAACCCTTTAAAAGAATTAAAATAATTAAGTTATCTAAAATTAAAATTAAATGAAAAATGGTATTTTTGTGTTTTTTAGATTTAAAAGAAAAAAGAAAAATTAATTAAAATTAAAATCCTAGTTCTAATGTCTTTTAAGTTTATTATGAAAATATTGACTTTTAACCTAATTTAATTCTAAATTAATTTATGTGCATTTTTAAATTTATGAAAATAAATAAATAATATTATTATTCTGAAAAAAGGAAAATTAAAAAAAGAAAATAAAAAGTTATTAAACCTAAACTCTATTTTTTTGGATTTTAGTTATTAAAAGAATTAAAATCTAACCTAAAATGCAACCCTAGTTTAATTATGAAAAACACTAATACTATGGCAAAAAACAAGGAAAGTTAAAGGGAAAAAGTCATTAACCTAATTCTATGTTTTTGTTTTGATTTTTATTAAAAGGAATTAAAGTTGAAAACCTAATTAAAACTAAATATTTACATGTTATTATTTATGAAAATAATTATAATATAAATTATATATTTTGGCATTTTTTGATTTTTATGATGTTTTTGAATGTTTTTTATGTTTTGTAGAAAAATAAATTAATTAAATAAATAGCAAAAAGAAATAAAAGGAAAAATTGAAGAAAGAATAAAAAATGAAAACTAATAAGGCAAACCAGGGGGGTAGACCCCAAAATGGTGAGGTGCAGGCCTAGCAAATCAGGCCCATTTGCATTGAATTGGTTGACTTTCTAAGCCACGTGCACGCCTGTTGACTTGTCCTCATGGTATTCCTTGATTCTGAGCCTTTGGATGATCATCTGGGACACGTATGCGTTTGGATCACGATGGCCTATGGTGCACCTGGACATTAGCAAAGCACAGAATCTTGTTTTGAAAAATAATATGGAATTTTACAAGGCCTGGGATTCGAACCCAGGTCATAAGCATTGCAAGCGTTTCCCTCTGCCACTGAACCACTTATGTTTCATTTAATATATTATGGCACATAAATAATAAAAAGAAAAAATAGAAAAGTTAGTGGAGGGCGCGCGAAATTCAAATGAACGTATCATGCTTCGCCACGCCTTCTTCTTCCTCGTGTGCCCTGAAACATAAAACACTATGGCCACAGTTTTCACGCGTGGGTTAAAGTCACCTTTAGGAAAATAGCGATTAGCATTATAAGACCAATAAATTGGGCGCGAGTAGTGTTTATTCTTCGTCTCAACCTGCTTAATCCAATGGTCACAGTTTGGAATCCTAATTTTGCTTCGTTGTAAAAGCCCCAATTCAAGAAGCTGGAAACCGATTTCAAAAATTCTTCTGTACAGTTTGAGTGGTGACTACCGTTTCTTCGCGTTTTGATTGAGGTTAAGGGTTGGGATGTGTTCAGTGATTGTCCAAGATGCTAATGGGGAAAAAATTGAGGCTTAAAACTCTCTCTTATAGTGATTTCAGAATTGTGTTTTTATGCCAAATTTTCAAATTGCCAATCCACTTTTGAGCGAGCCTTTTGCTGAGTTATGGTTAGGGTTGGACTCAGTGATGATCATGGAATGGAATTGGTTTGTTTTTTGACCTAGATTCAAGCTTAGGAAAGAACAAGTCTTAGGGTTTTCACTCTTAACCATTTTTCCTCCTTTTTAGCCAAAACCTAGACCTAGTGTGCAAATGAACCCTAGTCTGATTTCTTGAGTAGGTTCATGATACATAGAAATTGTCCAAGTTCACATAACACTATTCCATTGGTTTTTAAATTTTATTTGAATTTTCAAAGAATTAAAATGAATTAAATCATAAAAAATTAAATAAAATAAAAAAATCAATGTTTGGTCTTGAAACTAATCATGGGCCACGTGTGTGGCATGACAAGGATGAACCAAGTGGAAAAAATGGGGCCCTTTTGTCAAAAATTGGATTTTCAAGGATAGTTGACTTTTGCCATTTCACAAAAATTACCCAACTTCTACAAGGCATAACTTGCTCAATTTTTAAGCTTTTCACATGTTCTTTGACATTTTGGAAAGGTCTTTGAGTCCTTTAACCAATGCCTTTGGTCCCATGTCATTTTGATTTACCAATCTCAAGTTATGGCCTTTGACTTAAAGTCCCTTTTTGTTGACTTTTGAAAATGACATGTAATGTTGAAATTGATAACTTTTTGTGAGAGCATTTCTTGGACTTGAAGTATGAAGATGAGTTGTAGGAAATGTCTTTCTCTTCAAAATGAGCTTTGGATGGAATTTTTCTGATAATCCATGTGAAAGTTATGCCCTGGTCAATTTCAGTTGACTTTTTCAGCTGTCCAAATATAGCAACTTTTGCATCTTTGATGATTTCTGAGCCAAATTTTGAGAATCATGATCAAGCATTGATCAAATGATGTTTGTGGCTTCAAAATGATATGTTGACCAAAAATTTGAACTTTTGACTGTCAAATGACCATTTTGCCCCTACAGTTGACTGTAGTGCAATTTAGGGTTTTGACTGTGCAATCTTGAGCTGAATGCCTTGAAACTTGATATGAGGATGCTTGACCCTCTTTGTAAGCATATGAGACTTGATTGGACCTTTGAACACTTCCTTTTCTTGATCAACACACAAACCCTAGTTTTGACTGTATGGAGGCCTTTGCATTGTGCAACTCTTGGGGAATTTTGTAGCTTGGCTTGGCAGTTTATTGGAGAATATGGGAGGGCAAATTTTGGGGTACAACAGTTGCCCCTGTTCAATCTTCTTAGACCTGAGGATGGAGATTGGCTGACGTGCCTTTTGTAATCCGAGGGTAGAAGATGATTGGACACTAGAGTGCCCAGAAATTTGCGCTCACATGGTAGCAGTGTGGTGGGGGAATGGGCTTATAGATGCCATTTAGAGATTGATGGGTAGGATGATGGGCTTATAGATGCCATCTGGATGTTGATCGCGTAGGAGATTCCTTAGCGAGATCCTGCATACCTGCAAAACAGAAAAATGAGTACCTGACACGTTGCAGGAGCTGATTTTTTAGATGCCTGGTATAGATGTGTCCTGACTGGTTACAGGAGCTGAGTCTGGAGCTTCAAACAGCAATGAAAGAACCAGGGATGATTACTTCCTTAGCATGAATGGTAAGAGAGCCTTGGGCGACTTTTAACTTCAACAACGCTCGTTGAGAAAAATCTGGGGTGTCTTCTACTGGGATAAGAATCAGAGAGATCTTAAGGTCGATCTGACTGAACCAGAGAGGCCTTTGACGGGGTAAGAATCAGGAAAATCTTAGGACGATTTAACTGAACCGGTCTAGGTCTTGAAATGTCTTCAACGGGATAAGCATCAAGAAAATCTTGGGACGATTTAACTGAACCAGAGAAGGCCTTTGACTGAACTAGTCTAGGTCTTGAAATGTCTTCAAAGGGATAAGCATCAAGAAAATCTTGGGATGATTTAACTGAACCAGAGAAGGCCTTTGACTGAACCAGTCTAGGTCTTGAAATGTCTTCAAAGGGATAAGCATCAAGAAAAACTTGGGACGATTTAACTGAACCAGAGAAGGCCTTTGACTGAACCAGTCTAGGTCTTGAAATGTCTTCAAAGGGATAAGCATCAGGAAAATCTTGGGACGATTTAACTGAACCAGAGAAGGCCTTTGACTGAACCAGTCTAGGTCTTGAAATGTCTTCAAAGGGATAAGCATCAGGAAAATCTTGGGACGATTTAACTGAACCAGAGAAGGCCTTTGACTGAACCAGTCTAGGTCTTGAAATGTCTTCAAAGGGGATAAGCATCAGGAAAATCTTGGGACGATTTAACTGAACCAGAGAAGGCCTTTGACTGAACCAGTCTAGGTCTTGAAATGTCTTCAAAGGGATAAGCATCAGGAAAATCTTGGGATGATTTAACTGAACCAGAGAAGGCCTTTGACTGGATAAGCAATCAGGAAAATCTTGGGACGATTTAACTGAACCGGTCTAGGTCTTGAAATGTCTTCAACTGGATAAGCAATCAGGAAAATCTTGGGACGATTTAACTGAACCAGAGAAGGCCTTTGACTGAACCAGTCTAGGTCTTGAAATGTAGCTTGAGAACTTAACTGGATCTTCCCTGAAAGGTAAAAATCAGTCATATGCAATGCATGATATGGATCAAGCAATGATGTTCTCAACATAGATGAGATTTGTATGATGCAGTGCGTTATGCATGCTATAATGATGTACGTGATGTTTTATGTATGTTTTCGTCTAGGAACGTAAACTCTTTGACGGGTGCCAGGAAGTCCTATCCCGGGCTGATGTTTGAAGAATAGATTTCCCTTCCGCTGGGGATGATAGTGGCAAGGATACCGGTAGGAGAAGATGACTCCGTTGCGGAATAAACTTGGCGAATGGAAGATTCTGCGGGGAGAAAAGATACTCTAACGATCATGCTGGAAAGCAATACTCTGTGGGAAGAGTGATGCCTTGCTGAATGTTGACAGTAACTCTGTTGGGGATGCCGTTGTTGTATTGGAAGTGTGAATAGACTTCGCCGGGGATAGGAAGGAACTACGTTGACGACGACCTTTCCGTGGCTTTTGGCTGAGGATAACCCAGTTATATCCTGTTAAGGAAATAACTCTTTAAATGAAGCCGGACGACGCGTTCATGCTCTGCTAGGGGATGAGCTTACTGCTTGGGGTGATGAATCCCATCTTTCCTGGGGAACTTGGATGGGACTCTTCTGGGGAAGTTTTGATATGCTGGGGAAGTGATTCCTTTGAATGTTGATATATGCTGCCGGGGAACAATCTTTAGACCAAGACTGCCGGGGATGCTTGTTAAGAACATATGCTGCTGGGGAATATTGGGATCTACTGGAGGATACCCAATTTCCTTGAGACTTGTTAACTTTGTTTGGGGAAGAATGCACTGACTTGCTGTCTCACTCTCTGGGGAATTAAGATACCTGGTAGTGTTCTTCAACAGGACCTACCCTGATACTTTGGAGGATAGAACAATCAGACTGCTCAGACCAACCTTTATTGCCCCTGTTTCTTGTGGGGTGCTGATAGTTGTTGGCGGACAAACCTTCTTCTGGTAGACAGATGGCAGGACATAGTCGTACGTTTTAATCCCTAACTTTTGCCTGGACCGCCCTTTCGGGTTTTCAGTCTACCCATTTTTGCCCCAGTCGCCTTTTCAGGTTTTCGACTTGCCGGGTGTACAGATTTTTCATGTCATCCCTTCATTTTGCCCGAACCTTTTTGGTTCGCCGGGAAGCCCTTATTTTTGCCTAGGTGTGTCAACCTAGCGGGTCTTTGATTACGCGTAGTATTTTTTCGACTATGTCCACTCTCTCAGAATATGGGGAGTTGCCCCTGTTAGAAGTGTTTTGTCATGCCACCAGAAGGTGTTTGATCAGGCCAGGTTCGTTGTTGAAATGCCCCAAGTGACTCAAGCGGAGGTTTGCCCCAGGCTATTTGGCCTTTGAGAGATTCTCCGAATCTTGACTGAACTGCCCCAGATGATTGGACCATGATCATGTTGTGCCCCTTGATTGGAAGCGCTTCTGTTCACTAGGTATTCATCGTGTGAATTTCTCTGCTGTTCAAACAAAAGGTCATATGCAAACAAAGTTATGTTTAACAATGCAAAGCCTATGTCTGTCTTGAAGATTTTGAAAATGCATTTTTTCATAAAACATGTGAATGTTTGTAAAACATGATGTCAACTCTGTATTTACCGTAGGTCTTCAGGAGTCAGGATACCTTTCGTAACAGTATGCTTTCAAACTAACCCGTGCTTCAGCTAGGACTTTTGAGGGTTATAACGTGGCCTGGTTCATGGTTTAAGAAACAAAGGGTAAAGGCTCAAATTATTTGTACCCACCCGTTCTTCGTGATGTTCTCCAAACCTAAACTCAGTTGATCATACGTTAGACTTTGTTTGAGTCTTTGCTCTGATTTTCCGGTGATGGTTCAGTCGTTGATGATTTATTCTGAATAGGCAGTCATTGTTTTTTTTTTTTTTTTTTTGTCGAGGGTTCATAAGACCTCTTGTTTTTTTGATTTTGTTATCCCTGTCTTTTTGCTTGAACTGTTTCCTTTTTTGGAATTACAGTCAGCGGGATGCCCCAATTTTGTAAGTCCCCTTCATGGGTTTTGACTTAATGGGTTTTTTATTTTGTTTTGAAAGATAATGACTGCCTTTCTTTATTGATTATTCGGAACTATCACTGTCTTTCTTCATTTTGTAAGGACCTCTTTGGTGCCATTCGTTATGCACTTGGATCAACTGAGAGACTACCCTGCCCCAGGTTATGATAAAAGGTTTTAATTTTCGAAAAGAAAAACTCCTACTTCTTTGGCTCAGAGGGGTTGACGAGGGATTACCTTCCTTATTACTCCAGTGTTTAGGGGTTGAAACTGTGCCTGTACCTCATCAGCGGGGTCTGTTCAAAAGCATACTGTAGATTATGGTATCGTTTTCGTCATCCTCCCTCAAGAGGCTTAGAATTATTGATTGAGAGTTGATTATCAGAAAAAATATGAAAATAATTTGCGTATAGTGAATACGAATATATTGATTCAAAATAGACATAAGCGATGCATTAATGAAATAACAATGTTTTAACAATGAGTAAATGTTTGAACAAAAGAAAATTGCAACTTGAACATTCGAATGAACAAAAATTTCTAGTCTCAGGGCTTGTCACTTCAAATGGTGAGCCTTGGAGGGATGGTAGAAAAATTCAGCCTGACCATCTTGTGTGAATTCCAGTGCTCCTTCATCAATCAGGTCCTGGATCTTGTTTTTCAAAGCCCAACACTCGTTTGCATTATGTCCTGGACAGGCAGAGTGGTAGGCACACCTTTTATTGGGATCGTAAGCAGGATGTGCTGTGTTGGGGTTCTGGGGATGATCCCTTAATGTGATCAGGTTCAATCTCAACAGGCGTTGTAAAGCTTGAAACGGCGACATATTGAGCGGGGTGAACTGCCTCCTGGGCTTGTCTGTCTGAAGTTGGTGAAGTTGCTGCTGAATTGGTAATACTGGAGCCATATGAGGAGCTTTCTCCTTGCCTCTTTGTCTCAAAGGTGGTGGAACGATGATTGGCTTTTTACCCTTAGATGTTTGCCCCAGTTGGTTGCCCTGAAGCAGTTTGTTGATGAGAACCCCGAGCTCATCTTGTCTTTGAGTTAAACCCTGAATGGCATTCCTCTGCCCCAGCATTTGGGCTTTCAATGCATCCACCTCAGCTTGTAGGTGTTCTAGCCTTTCATCCTCAGCACTGTTCCTGACAAAAGTCTCCATGATAAGTGTCCTTAGCTCTTCCTGCCCCTTGGATAGATTCAGGAGGATTTCCTCGAACCGGGTCTCTTGAGCAAGAAGGTCCTGGTTGTCTTGTTGTGAAACCATTGCTGAAATAAACAGCGGGAAAAGTAAGTGACCTGCAACAAAGATATGTAAGGATGAGTATGATATGCATGCAATGTTTTCAAGGATCTCGCGAGGTAAGCCAGAAAATTTGTTAGCATTGGAATTTAGAGCTTGATTGAAGGACACCCATGTTATTAAGAACTCTTCTTCAAGAGTCAAAAGCTCACCATATCAAGTGGATCATAGCCCCTGACTTTAGTCATCATGTCTGGTTTTGATTTCCAAACAACCTTGGTTAGGGAACCTTCTTCAGGAGTCAGAGCTCACCATATCGAGTGGGTCATAGCCCCTGACAACTTTGGCTAGAGGAAAATAAATCCTCTTTGCCCCTTGCTAGATATATGACCTGTATCACAAGCCCTTGAGATCCTTGAAATGGGTTAGGATGTATGCAATGGTATGATGTCATGATATGCATGGGGTAATGTGAGTAACCCTGTTATGAGTCCCAATTAAGGACTGCAAAAACCTGCAAGAAACTTAGGATACCCTGTTATGAGTCCTAATTAAGGACTACAAACACAACCTGCAAGAGACAAAGGTCAGGTAATAAGCATGCAAGTAGTTCAAGTAGGAAGGCACACAAGTCACACAATAGAGCCCTTAGAGTTTAGGCCAGCATGAAGTTTGGGGTACTACCCTCTTGAAGTGGGTGGGTTCAACCTGTCCTATCAAAGTAACCGGGTTCTAAGGTTCCCAATATCACGGGATTGCTTTCATTGTTCATCGTTTCGAATTAGCCACTGAACTGGCGACCGAAATATTCCAGGAAAGCAACCCTCAATTGAGTGTAGTATCGAGTATCAACCAACCTCGGACCGCACCAAAGTCAGTTATCTCACTACCCTAAAGAGGCCAAGATGGTTCAATTAAGGTTCCTAAGGTCTGTTGATGCTTCATGACACCACATGGAGGCCCCGTACTCTCCTTGACTGACTCAAGGGTTACCGGTACACACCAAAGTGCCACATCAACGTAGCAGACTGTTTCAACCATGTCGGTATACCCCGCACAGTTCCCTCACAGCCTTGTTGCTACTTTCTAAGAAAGGTATCCCCCAGATCCGGGTTAGGATCTATAGAACTCCCAAGCAACCCACAATTTTAAAGCATACAAGGAAAGCAATTGAAAACACAGTGATCTTAGTCCTAAGGTACACCTCACTTTAAGATTATCCCCAGCAGAGTCGCCAGTTCTGTGATCGGTGGATCTGGAACTGACTGTTTTAACGCTGGTTCGCGAAATGTCGCGGAAGCAAGAGTCGCCACCGTCTTTTATTTTCTCCAAATGGAAAGGACAAAAGCACAGAAAAATTCCTTTTAAAGAGATTGTTCTCGGTTCGGGAGGTAGGTTATAGAAAGGGAAGGTGTTAGCACCCTTTCTATCCATGGTTATCCATGGGCTCTTAGATACTTGCTCAATGTGTTTTCAAAATTGTTTGTTTGCTTTTCAATTGTGGGTTTTAAAAAAGTTTCTTTGAAAAATTTCAGTTCGACTCGTACGTCAGAGCGTTTGAAAAATTTGCTTTGAAAGCTCTTGAAAATGTGTTGGTGTGAAAAGTATTTTTTGTTTGAAATTAGAGCAAGTATCCTTGAGAACCTACCTACCCTAAGGAATTCGTCTGTGTAAATGTCCTTTAAAGTAGTGCCATCCCACCATTGAGAGGTAGGTAGCACCACCGTTGGAGGTGTTCGGATCAATTCGAGTTTTAGGGACGTGGTGGTCACCAGAGCAACAGTAGGACACCTTAGAAGCTACCCTTATGCCATTGATCCTTTATTTTCCGAGGCAACCGTTTCGAGGCAACTGGACCATGTCATGGACATAAGGACTTACTAAAACGTCCTATACTCGACGACCACCTTTCGAAAGGCAACAGTGAGGCGTACCCTAGGGGTGGTGTGTGAATTGTGTGTCATTTTCAGTTTATTGTTTGTCTTGTCATGCATTGGTGATCTAACGATTCGATTTTATTTTTGGGCATTCATTCTTTCATGTTATTGTTTAGCAGTTAAAAGTGCGGGAATTTAAAGTGCGGAAAAGATAAAAGTCCTACGCTATTACAAAGGGCGAGGGTCTACAACGCCAAATTAATCCAGACCCGTTTTAAAATAAATTGCAGAAAAGAAATGTCTAATAGCTATTACATGGCTTTGGTACATATACATAATTATTTACAAAAGAAATAAATGAAACGCGCGAAAAAAAAAGAAAATAATCAAATGCGAGGGCGTTGAACCCTTTAAAAGAATTAAAATAATTAAGTTATCTAAAATTAAAATTAAATGAAAAATGGTATTTTTGTGTTTTTTAGATTTAAAAGAAAAAAGAAAAATTAATTAAAATTAAAATCCTAGTTCTAATGTCTTTTAAGTTTATTATGAAAATATTGACTTTTAACCTAATTTAATTCTAAATTAATTTATGTGCATTTTTAAATTTATGAAAATAAATAAATAATATTATTATTCTGAAAAAAGGAAAATTAAAAAAAGAAAATAAAAAGTTATTAAACCTAAACTCTATTTTTTTGGATTTTAGTTATTAAAAGAATTAAAATCTAACCTAAAATGCAACCCTAGTTTAATTATGAAAAACACTAATACTATGGCAAAAAACAAGGAAAGTTAAAGGGAAAAAGTCATTAACCTAATTCTATGTTTTTGTTTTGATTTTTATTAAAAGGAATTAAAGTTGAAAACCTAATTAAAACTAAATATTTACATGTTATTATTTATGAAAATAATTATAATATAAATTATATATTTTGGCATTTTTTGATTTTTATGATGTTTTTGAATGTTTTTTATGTTTTGTAGAAAAATAAATTAATTAAATAAATAGCAAAAAGAAATAAAAGGAAAAATTGAAGAAAGAATAAAAAATGAAAACTAATAAGGCAAACCAGGGGGGTAGACCCCAAAATGGTGAGGTGCAGGCCTAGCAAATCAGGCCCATTTGCATTGAATTGGTTGACTTTCTAAGCCACGTGCACGCCTGTTGACTTGTCCTCATGGTATTCCTTGATTCTGAGCCTTTGGATGATCATCTGGGACACGTATGCGTTTGGATCACGATGGCCTATGGTGCACCTGGACATTAGCAAAGCACAGAATCTTGTTTTGAAAAATAATATGGAATTTTACAAGGCCTGGGATTCGAACCCAGGTCATAAGCATTGCAAGCGTTTCCCTCTGCCACTGAACCACTTATGTTTCATTTAATATATTATGGCACATAAATAATAAAAAGAAAAAATAGAAAAGTTAGTGGAGGGCGCGCGAAATTCAAATGAACGTATCATGCTTCGCCACGCCTTCTTCTTCCTCGTGTGCCCTGAAACATAAAACACTATGGCCACAGTTTTCACGCGTGGGTTAAAGTCACCTTTAGGAAAATAGCGATTAGCATTATAAGACCAATAAATTGGGCGCGAGTAGTGTTTATTCTTCGTCTCAACCTGCTTAATCCAATGGTCACAGTTTGGAATCCTAATTTTGCTTCGTTGTAAAAGCCCCAATTCAAGAAGCTGGAAACCGATTTCAAAAATTCTTCTGTACAGTTTGAGTGGTGACTACCGTTTCTTCGCGTTTTGATTGAGGTTAAGGGTTGGGATGTGTTCAGTGATTGTCCAAGATGCTAATGGGGAAAAAATTGAGGCTTAAAACTCTCTCTTATAGTGATTTCAGAATTGTGTTTTTATGCCAAATTTTCAAATTGCCAATCCACTTTTGAGCGAGCCTTTTGCTGAGTTATGGTTAGGGTTGGACTCAGTGATGATCATGGAATGGAATTGGTTTGTTTTTTGACCTAGATTCAAGCTTAAGAAAGAACAAGTCTTAGGGTTTTCACTCTTAACCATTTTTCCTCCTTTTTAGCCAAAACCTAGACCTAGTGTGCAAATGAACCCTAGCCTGATTTCTTGAGTAGGTTCATGATACATAGAAATTGTCCAAGTTCACATAACACTATTCCATTGGTTTTTAAATTTTATTTGAATTTTCAAAGAATTAAAATGAATTAAATCATCAAAAATTAAATAAAATAAAAAAATCAATATTTGGTCTTGAAACTAATCATGGGCCACGTGTGTGGCATGACAAGGATGAACCAAGTGGAAAAAATGGGGCCCTTTTGTCAAAAATTGGATTTTCAAGGATAGTTGACTTTTGCCATTTCACAAAAATTACCCAACTTCTACAAGGCATAACTTGCTCAATTTTTAAGCTTTTCACATGTTCTTGGACATTTTGGAAAGGTCTTTGAGTCCTTTAACCAATGCCTTTGGTCCCATGTCATTTTGATTTACCAATCTCAAGTTATGGCCTTTGACTTAAAGTCCCTTTTTGTTGACTTTTGAAAATGACATGTAATGTTGAAATTGATAACTTTTTGTGAGAGCATTTCTTGGACTTGAAGTATGAAGATGAGTTGTAGGAAATGTCTTTCTCTTCAAAATGAGCTTTGGATGGAATTTTTCTGATAATCCATGTGAAAGTTATGCCCTGGTCAATTTCAGTTGACTTTTTCAGCTGTCCAAATATAGCAACTTTTGCATCTTTGATGATTTCTGAGCCAAATTTTGAGAATCATGATCAAGCATTGATCAAATGATGTTTGTGGCTTCAAAATGATATGTTGACCAAAAATTTGAACTTTTGACTGTCAAATGACCATTTTGCCCCTACAGTTGACTGTAGTGCAATTTAGGGTTTTGACTGTGCAATCTTGAGCTGAATGCCTTGAAACTTGATATGAGGATGCTTGACCCTCTTTGTAAGCATATGAGACTTGATTGGACCTTTGAACACTTCCTTTTCTTGATCAACACACAAACCCTAGTTTTGACTGTATGGAGGCCTTTGCATTGTGCAACTCTTGGGGAATTTTGTAGCTTGGCTTGGCAGTTTATTGGAGAATATGGGAGGGCAAATTTTGGGGTACAACAGTTGCCCCTGTTCAATCTTCTTAGACCTGAGGATGGAGATTGGCTGACGTGCCTTTTGTAATCCGAGGGTAGAAGATGATTGGACACTAGAGTGCCCAGAAATTTGCGCTCACATGGTAGCAGTGTGGTGGGGGAATGGGCTTATAGATGCCATTTAGAGATTGATGGGTAGGATGATGGGCTTATAGATGCCATCTGGATGTTGATCGCGTAGGAGATTCCTTAGCGAGATCCTGCATACCTGCAAAACAGAAAAATGAGTACCTGACACGTTGCAGGAGCTGATTTTTTAGATGCCTGGTATAGATGTGTCCTGACTGGTTACAGGAGCTGAGTCTGGAGCTTCAAACAGCAATGAAAGAACCAGGGATGATTACTTCCTTAGCATGAATGGTAAGAGAGCCTTGGGCGACTTTTAACTTCAACAACGCTCGTTGAGAAAAATCTGGGGTGTCTTCTACTGGGATAAGAATCAGAGAGATCTTAAGGTCGATCTGACTGAACCAGAGAGGCCTTTGACGGGGTAAGAATCAGGAAAATCTTAGGACGATTTAACTGAACCGGTCTAGGTCTTGAAATGTCTTCAACGGGATAAGCATCAAGAAAATCTTGGGACGATTTAACTGAACCAGAGAAGGCCTTTGACTGAACCAGTCTAGGTCTTGAAATGTCTTCAAAGGGATAAGCATCAAGAAAATCTTGGGATGATTTAACTGAACCAGAGAAGGCCTTTGACTGAACCAGTCTAGGTCTTGAAATGTCTTCAAAGGGATAAGCATCAGGAAAATCTTGGGACGATTTAACTGAACCAGAGAAGGCCTTTGACTGAACCAGTCTAGGTCTTGAAATGTCTTCAAAGGGATAAGCATCAGGAAAATCTTGGGACGATTTAACTGAACCAGAGAAGGCCTTTGACTGAACCAGTCTAGGTCTTGAAATGTCTTCAAAGGGATAAGCATCAGGAAAATCTTGGGACGATTTAACTGAACCAGAGAAGGCCTTTGACTGAACCAGTCTAGGTCTTGAAATGTCTTCAAAGGGGATAAGCATCAGGAAAATCTTGGGACGATTTAACTGAACCAGAGAAGGCCTTTGACTGAACCAGTCTAGGTCTTGAAATGTCTTCAAAGGGATAAGCATCAGGAAAATCTTGGGATGATTTAACTGAACCAGAGAAGGCCTTTGACTGGATAAGCAATCAGGAAAATCTTGGGACGATTTAACTGAACCGGTCTAGGTCTTGAAATGTCTTCAACTGGATAAGCAATCAGGAAAATCTTGGGACGATTTAACTGAACCAGAGAAGGCCTTTGACTGAACCAGTCTAGGTCTTGAAATGTAGCTTGAGAACTTAACTGGATCTTCCCTGAAAGGTAAAAATCAGTCATATGCAATGCATGATATGGATCAAGCAATGATGTTCTCAACATAGATGAGATTTGTATGATGCAGTGCGTTATGCATGCTATAATGATGTACGTGATGTTTTATGTATGTTTTCGTCTAGGAACGTAAACTCTTTGACGGGTGCCAGGAAGTCCTATCCCGGGCTGATGTTTGAAGAATAGATTTCCCTTCCGCTGGGGATGATAGTGGCAAGGATACCGGTAGGAGAAGATGACTCCGTTGCGGAATAAACTTGGCGAATGGAAGATTCTGCGGGGAGAAAAGATACTCTAACGATCATGCTGGAAAGCAATACTCTGTGGGAAGAGTGATGCCTTGCTGAATGTTGACAGTAACTCTGTTGGGGATGCCGTTGTTGTATTGGAAGTGTGAATAGACTTCGCCGGGGATAGGAAGGAACTACGTTGACGACGACCTTTCCGTGGCTTTTGGCTGAGGATAACCCAGTTATATCCTGTTAAGGAAATAACTCTTTAAATGAAGCCGGATGACGCGTTCATGCTCTGCTAGGGGATGAGCTTACTGCTTGGGGTGATGAATCCCATCTTTCCTGGGGAACTTGGATGGGACTCTTCTGGGGAAGTTTTGATATGCTGGGGAAGTGATTCCTTTGAATGTTGATATATGCTGCCGGGGAACAATCTTTAGACCAAGACTGCCGGGGATGCTTGTTAAGAACATATGCTGCTGGGGAATATTGGGATCTACTGGAGGATACCCAATTTCCTTGAGACTTGTTAACTTTGTTTGGGGAAGAATGCACTGACTTGCTGTCTCACTCTCTGGGGAATTAAGATACCTGGTAGTGTTCTTCAACAGGACCTACCCTGATACTTTGGAGGATAGAACAATCAGACTGCTCAGACCAACCTTTATTGCCCCTGTTTCTTGTGGGGTGCTGATAGTTGTTGGCGGACAAACCTTCTTCTGGTAGACAGATGGCAGGACATAGTCGTACGTTTTAATCCCTAACTTTTGCCTGGACCGCCCTTTCGGGTTTTCAGTCTACCCATTTTTGCCCCAGTCGCCTTTTCAGGTTTTCGACTTGCCGGGTGTACAGATTTTTCATGTCATCCCTTCATTTTGCCCGAACCTTTTTGGTTCGCCGGGAAGCCCTTATTTTTGCCTAGGTGTGTCAACCTAGCGGGTCTTTGATTACGCGTAGTATTTTTTCGACTATGTCCACTCTCTCAGAATATGGGGAGTTGCCCCTGTTAGAAGTGTTTTGTCATGCCACCAGAAGGTGTTTGATCAGGCCAGGTTCGTTGTTGAAATGCCCCAAGTGACTCAAGCGGAGGTTTGCCCCAGGCTATTTGGCCTTTGAGAGATTCTCCGAATCTTGACTGAACTGCCCCAGATGATTGGACCATGATCATGTTGTGCCCCTTGATTGGAAGCGCTTCTGTTCACTAGGTATTCATCGTGTGAATTTCTCTGCTGTTCAAACAAAAGGTCATATGCAAACAAAGTTATGTTTAACAATGCAAAGCCTATGTCTGTCTTGAAGATTTTGAAAATGCATTTTTTCATAAAACATGTGAATGTTTGTAAAACATGATGTCAACTCTGTATTTACCGTAGGTCTTCAGGAGTCAGGATACCTTTCGTAACAGTATGCTTTCAAACTAACCCGTGCTTCAGCTAGGACTTTTGAGGGTTATAACGTGGCCTGGTTCATGGTTTAAGAAACAAAGGGTAAAGGCTCAAATTATTTGTACCCACCCGTTCTTCGTGATGTTCTCCAAACCTAAACTCAGTTGATCATACGTTAGACTTTGTTTGAGTCTTTGCTCTGATTTTCCGGTGATGGTTCAGTCGTTGATGATTTATTCTGAATAGGCAGTCATTGTTTTTTTTTTTTTTTTTTGTCGAGGGTTCATAAGACCTCTTGTTTTTTTGATTTTGTTATCCCTGTCTTTTTGCTTGAACTGTTTCCTTTTTTGGAATTACAGTCAGCGGGATGCCCCAATTTTGTAAGTCCCCTTCATGGGTTTTGACTTAATGGGTTTTTTATTTTGTTTTGAAAGATAATGACTGCCTTTCTTTATTGATTATTCGGAACTATCACTGTCTTTCTTCATTTTGTAAGGACCTCTTTGGTGCCATTCGTTATGCACTTGGATCAACTGAGAGACTACCCTGCCCCAGGTTATGATAAAAGGTTTTAATTTTCGAAAAGAAAAACTCCTACTTCTTTGGCTCAGAGGGGTTGACGAGGGATTACCTTCCTTATTACTCCAGTGTTTAGGGGTTGAAACTGTGCCTGTACCTCATCAGCGGGGTCTGTTCAAAAGCATACTGTAGATTATGGTATCGTTTTCGTCATCCTCCCTCAAGAGGCTTAGAATTATTGATTGAGAGTTGATTATCAGAAAAAATATGAAAATAATTTGCGTATAGTGAATACGAATATATTGATTCAAAATAGACATAAGCGATGCATTAATGAAATAACAATGTTTTAACAATGAGTAAATGTTTGAACAAAAGAAAATTGCAACTTGAACATTCGAATGAACAAAAATTTCTAGTCTCAGGGCTTGTCACTTCAAATGGTGAGCCTTGGAGGGATGGTAGAAAAATTCAGCCTGACCATCTTGTGTGAATTCCAGTGCTCCTTCATCAATCAGGTCCTGGATCTTGTTTTTCAAAGCCCAACACTCGTTTGCATTATGTCCTGGACAGGCAGAGTGGTAGGCACACCTTTTATTGGGATCGTAAGCAGGATGTGCTGTGTTGGGGTTCTGGGGATGATCCCTTAATGTGATCAGGTTCAATCTCAACAGGCGTTGTAAAGCTTGAAACGGCGACATATTGAGCGGGGTGAACTGCCTCCTGGGCTTGTCTGTCTGAAGTTGGTGAAGTTGCTGCTGAATTGGTAATACTGGAGCCATATGAGGAGCTTTCTCCTTGCCTCTTTGTCTCAAAGGTGGTGGAACGATGATTGGCTTTTTACCCTTAGATGTTTGCCCCAGTTGGTTGCCCTGAAGCAGTTTGTTGATGAGAACCCCGAGCTCATCTTGTCTTTGAGTTAAACCCTGAATGGCATTCCTCTGCCCCAGCATTTGGGCTTTCAATGCATCCACCTCAGCTTGTAGGTGTTCTAGCCTTTCATCCTCAGCACTGTTCCTGACAAAAGTCTCCATGATAAGTGTCCTTAGCTCTTCCTGCCCCTTGGATAGATTCAGGAGGATTTCCTCGAACCGGGTCTCTTGAGCAAGAAGGTCCTGGTTGTCTTGTTGTGAAAAATTTGGTGATGGAGAAGAAGAAAAATATTGAAATTGTTTATATCCATGATACCATAATACAATATGAATATGGTGAATAAATATACTATCGAGACTTATTATATAATTTGAATTATTTCCAATGTATATAGAATATGTGTCATCAATTAATTGTCTTTTAACTTAATTTCTTAGTGATGAAGTAACATAAAATTTGGTGATGGAGAAGAAGAAAAATATTGAAATTCTTTACATCTATTATACCATAATACAATATGAATATGGTGGATAAATATACTATCGAGACTCATTAGATAATTTGAATTATTTTAAATGTATATGGAATATGTGTCATTAAGTAATAGTGTTTTAACTTAGTTTCTTGGTGAAGAAGTAACATAAAATTTTGTGATGGAGAAGAAGAAAAATTTTGAAATTGTTTACATCTATTATACCATAATACAATATGAATATGGTGAAATACATATACTATCGAGACTCATTAGATTATTTGAATTATTTCAAATGTATATGGAATATGTGTCATTATGTAATAGTTTTTTAACTTAGTTTCTTAGTGATGAAATAACCTAAAATTTAGTGATAGAGAACAAGAAAGTACTGAAATTGTTTACAACTATTACACCATAATACAATATGAATATGGTAAATAAATATACTATCGAGACTCATTATATAATTTGAATTATTACCAATATATATGGAATATGTGCCATTAATTAATAGTCTTTTAAATTAGTTTCTAGGTGATGAAGTAACCTAAAATTTGGTGATGGAGAAGAAGAAAAAAATTGAAATTGTTTACATCAATTATACCATAATACAATATGAATATGGTGAACAAATATACTATCGAGACTAATTATATAATTTGAATTATTTCCAATGTATATGGAATATGTTTTATCAATTGATAGTCTTTTAACATAGTTTTTAGTGATGAAGTAACCTAAAATTTGGTGATGGAGAAGAATAAAATACTGAAATTGTTTACATCTATTATACCATAATACAATATGAATATTGTGAATAAATATACTATCGAGACTCATTAGATAATTTGAATTATTTCAAATGTATATGGAATATGTGTCATTAACTAATAGTCTTTTAATTTAGTTTCTTAGTGATGAAGTAACCTAAAATTTGGTATGGAGAAGAAGAAAAATATTGAAATTGTTTATATCTATGATACCATAATATAATATAAATATGGTGAATAAATATACTATCGAGACTCATTATATAATTTGAATTATTTCGAATGTATATAGAATATGTGTCATCATTTAATTGTCTTTTAACTTAATTTCTTAGTGATGAACTAACCTAAAATTTGGTGATGGAGAAGAAGAAAATACTGAAATTGTTTACATCTATTATACCATAATACAATATGAATATGGTCAATAAATATACTATCAAGACTTATTATATAATTTGAATTATTTCTAATATATATGGAATATGTGTAATTAATTAATAGTCTTTTGACTTAGGTTTTTGGTGAAGAAGAAACCTAAAATTTGGTGATGGAGAAGAAGAAAAATACTTAAATTATTTACATCTATTATACCATAATATAATATGAATATGGTGGATAAATATACAATCGAGACTCATTAGATAATTTGAATTATTTCAAATATATATGGAATATGTGTCATTAAGTAAAAGTCTTTTAAATTAGTTTCTTAGTGACGAAGTAACCTAAAATATGTGATGGAGAAGAAGAAAAATACTGAAATTGTTTACATCTATTATACCATAATACAATATGAATATGGTGAATAAATATACTATCCAGACTCATTATATAATTTGAATTATTACCAATATATATGGAACATGTGCCATTAATTAATAGTCTTTTAACTTAGTTTCTTGGTGATGAAGTAACCTAAAATTTGGTGATGGAGAAGAAGAAAAATATTGAAATTGTTTACATCAATTATACATAATACAATATGAATATGGTGAATAAATATACTATCGAGTCTAATTATATAATTTGAATTATTTCCAATGTATATGGAATATGTGTTATCAATTAATAGTCTTTTAACCTAGTTTCTTCGTGATGAAGTAACCTAAAATTTGGTGATGGAGAAGAAGAAAATACTGAAACTGTTTACATCTATTATACCATAATACAATATGAATATGGTGGATAAATATACTATCGAGACTCATTAGATAATTTGAATTATTTCAAATGTATATGGAATATGTGTCATTAAGTAATTGTCTTTTAATTTAGTTTCTTAGTGTTGAACTAACCTAAAATTTGGTGATGGAGAAGAAGAAAAATATTGAAATTGTTTATATCTATGATACCATAATACAATATGAATATGGTGAATAAATATACTATCGAGACTTATTATATAATTTTAATTATTTCCAATGTATATAGAATATGTGTTATCAATTAATTGTCTTTTAACTTAGTTTCTTAGTGATGAAGTAACATAAAATTTGGTGATGGAGAAGAAGAAAAATATTGAAATTCTTTACATCTATTATACCATAATAAAATATGAATATGGTGAATAAATATACTATCGAGACTCATTATATAATTTGAATTATTTCCAATGTATATCGAATATGTGTCATCAATTAATAGTCTTTTAACTTAGTTTCTTAGTGAGAGAGTAACCTAAAATTTAGTGATGGAGAAGAAGAAAATACTGAAATTGTTTACATCTATTATACCATAATACAATATGAATATGGTGAATAAATATACCATCGGGTCTCATTATATAATTTGAATTATTTCAAATGTATATGGAATATGTGTCATTAAGTAATTGCCTTTTAACTTAGTTTCTTATTGATAAAATAACCTAAAATTTGGTGATGGAGAAAAAGAAAATACTGAAATTGTTTACATCTATTATACCATAATACAATATGAATATGGTAAATAAATATACTATCGAGACTCATTATATAATTTGAATTATTACCAATATATATGGAATATGTGTCATTAATTAATAGTCTTTTAAATTAGTTTCTATGTGATGAAGTAACCTAAAATTTGGTGATGGAGAAGAAGAAAAAAATTGAAATTGTTTACATCTATTGTACCATAATACAATATGAATATGGTGAATAATTATACTATCGGGCCTCATTATATAATTTGAATTATTTCAAATGTATATGGAATATGCGTCATTAGCTAATTGTCTTTTAACTTAGTTTCTTAGTGATGAAATAATCCAAAATTTGGTGATGGAGAAGAAGAAAATACTGAAATTGTTTACATCTATTATACCATAATACAATATGAATATGGTGAATAAATATACTATCGAGAATCATTATATAATTTGAATTATTACCAATATCTATGGAATATGTGCCATTAATTAATAGTCTTTTAACTTAGTTTCTTAGTGATGAAGTAACCTAAAATTTGGTGATGGAGAAGAATAAATTACTGATATTGTTTACATCTATTATACCATAATACAATATGAATATGGTGGATAAATATACTATCGAGACTCATTAGATAATTTGAATTATTTGAAATATATATGGAATATGTGTCATTAAGTAATAGTGTTTTAACTTAGTTTCTTGGTGAAGAAGTAACCTAAAATTTGGTGATGGAGAAGAAGAAAAATATTGAAATTGTTTACATCTATTATACCATAATACAATATGAATATGGTGAATAAATATACTATCGAGACTCATTATATAATTTGAATTATTTTCAATGTATATAGATATGTGTCATCAATTAATTGTCTTTTAACTTAATTTCTTAGTGATGAACTAACCTAAAATTTGGTGATGGAGAAGAAGAAAATACTGATATTGTTTACATCTTTTATACCATAATACAATATGAATATGGTGAATAAATATACTATCAAGACTTATTATATAATTTGAATTATTTCTAATGTACATGGAATATGTGTCATTAATTAATAGTCTTTTGACTTAGTTTCTTGGTGAAGAAGTAACCTAAAATTTGGTGATGGAGAAGAAGAAAAATACTGAAATTGTTTACATCTATTATACCATAATATAATATGAATATGGTGGATGAATATACCATCGAGACTCATTAGATAATTTGAATCATTTCAAATGTATATGGAATATGTGTCATTAAGTAAAAGTCTTTTAACTTAGTTTCTTAGTGATGAAGTAACCTGAAATATGTGATGGAGAAGAAGAAAAATATTGAAATTGTTTACATCTATTATACCATAATACAATATGAATATGGTGAATAAATATACTATCCAGACTCATTATATAATTTGAATTATTACCAATATATATGGAACATGTGCCATTAATTAATAGTCTTTTAACTTAGTTTCTTGGTGATGAAGTAACCTAAAATTTGGTGATGGAGAAGAAGAAAAATATTGAAATTGTTTACATCAATTATACCATAATACAATATGAATATGGTGAATAAATATACTATCGAGTCTAATTATATAATTTGAATTATTTCCAATGTATATGGAATATGTGTTATCAATTAATAGTCTTTTAACCTAGTTTCTTAGTGATGAAGTAACCTAAAATTTGGTGATGAAGAAGAAGAAAATACTGAAATTGTTTACATCTATTATACCATAATACAATATGAATATGCTTAATAAATATACTATCGAGACTCATTAGATAATTTGAATTATTTAAAATGTATATGGAATATGTGTCATTAAGTAATAGTCTTTTAATTTAGTTTCTTAGTGATGAAGTAACCTAAAATTTGGTGATGGAGAAGAAGAAAAATATTGAAATTGTTTATATCTATGATACCATAATACAATATGAATATGGTGAATAAATATACTATCGAGACTTATTATATAATTTGAATTATTTCCAATGTATATAGAATATGTGTCATCAATTAATTGTCTTTTAACTTAGTTTCTTAGTGATGAAGTAACATAAAATTTGGTGATGGAGAAGAAGAAAAATATTGAAATTCTTTACATCTATTATACCATAATACAATATGAATATGGTGAATAAATATACTATCGAGACTCATTATATAATTTGAATTATTTCCAATGTATATAGAATATGTGTCATCAATTAATAGTCTTTTAACTTAGTTTCTTAGTGAGAGAGTAACCTAAAATTTAGTGATGGAGAAGAAGAAAATACTGAAATTGTTTACATCTATTATACCATAATACAATATGAATATGGTGAATAAATATACCATCGTGTCTCATTATATAATTTGAATTATTTCAAATGTATATGGAATATGTGTCATTAAGTAATTGCCTTTTAACTTAGTTTCTTATTGATAAAGTAACCTAAAATTTGGTGATGGAGAAAAAGAAAATACTGAAATTGTTTACATCTATTATACCATAATACAACATGAATATGGTGAATAAATATACTATCGAGACTCATTATATAATTTGAATTATTTCCAATGTATATAGAATATGTGTCATCAATTAATAGTCTTTTAACTTAGTTTCTTAGTGATGAAGTAACCTAAAATTTGGTGATGGAGAAGAAGAAAATACTGAAATTTTTTACATCTATTATACAATAATACAATATGAATATGGTGAATAAATATACTACCGGGCCTCATTATATAATTTGAATTATTTCAAATGTATATGGAATATGTGTCATTAAATAATTGTCTTTTAACTTAGTTTCCTAGTGATGAAGTAACCTAAAATTTGGTGATGGAGAAGAAGAAAATACTGAAATTGTTTACATCTATTATACCATAATACAATATGAATATGGTGAACCAATATACTATCGAGACTAATTATATAATTTGAATTATTTCCAATGCATATAGAATATGTGTCATCAATTAATAGTCTTTTAACTTAGTTACTTAGTGATGAAATAACCTAAAATTTGGTGATGGAGAAAAAGAAAAATAGTGAAATTGTTTACATCTATTATACCATAATACAATATGAATATGCTGAATAAATATACTATCGGGTCTCATTATATAATTTGAATTATTTCAAATGTATATGAAATATGTGTCATTAAGTAATTGTCTTTTAACTTAGTTTCTTAGTGATGAAGTAACTTAAAATTTGGTGATGGATAAGAAGAAAATACTGAAATAATTTACATCTATTATACCATAATACAATATGAATATGGTGAATAAATATGATATCGAGACTCATTATATAATTTTAATTATTTCCAATGTATATAGAATATGTCTCATCAATTAATTGTCTTTTAACTTAGTTTCTTAGTGATGAAGTAACTTAAAATTTTGTGATGGAGAAGAAGAAAATAATTAAATTGTTTACATCTATTATACCATAATACAATATGAATACGCTGATTAAATATACTATCGAGACTTTTTATATAATTTGAATTATTTCTAATGTATATGGAATATGTGTCATTAATTAATAGTCTTTTGACTTAGTTTCTTGGTGAAGAAGTAACCTAAAATTTTGTGATGGAGAAGAAGAAAAATATTGAAATTGTTTACATCTATCATACCATAATACAATATGAATATGGTGAATAAATATACTATCGAGACTCATTAAATATTTTGAATTATTTCCAACGTATATAGAATATGTGTCATCAATTAATAGTCTTTTAACTTAGTTTCTTAGTGATGAAGTAACCTAAAATTTGGTGATCGAGAAGAAGAAAATACTGAAATTGTTTACATCTATTATACAATAATACAATATGAATATGGTGAATAAATATACTATCGGGCCTCATTATATAATTTGAATTATTTCAAATGTATATGGAATATGTGTCATTAAATAATTGTCTTTTAACTTAGTTTCTTAGTGATGAAGTAACCTAAAATTTGGTGATGGAGAAGAAGAAAATACTGAAATTGTTTACATCTATTATACCATAATACAATATGAATATGGTGAATAAATATACTATCGAGACTCATTATATAATTTGAATTATTTCCAACGTATATAGAATATGTGTCATCAATAAATAATCTTTTAACTTAGTTTCTTAGTGATGAAGTAAACTAAAATTTGGTGATGGAGAAAAAGAAAATAGTGAAATTGTTTACATCTATTATACCATAATACAATATGAATATGCTGAATAAATATACTATCGGGTCTCTGTTGGCTGAAGATTTTGATAGTGTTATTTAGAATTCAAAAAAGAGCTAGAAGTTCTGATCGAAATGGAATTAAAACACCACGCTTCGAAATTGCAGAAGCAGTGTTTCGAATGAGTGTGTCAAAGCTTGAAGCTTCGAACGGTGATCATGGGAGCGTATCCAAAGGGGTCTCGAAACAGCAGCGAAGCTAGGTCTGAGAAGAGCGTTCGAAACAGAGAAACACCAAAGCATTTAAAATTTAAATGAAAGCGGGACTTTCAAAGTTTGAAAGTTATGTGTTGGAGCATTTGGGGACACGTGGAAAGATGAAAGGAGCATTGTCTTGCATGTTCGAAACGTGGCATGATCTTGTAGCAAGACCGTTAGGGTCGAGTTAGTATAAATAGAAGTCTTAGTGTTAGGATTTCAGTGTGTCATAGCTGTTATACAAAATACTCAATAACATTCAAACTACCACATGGCAAGGGAAACGAATGCAAGAGAGATGTATGTATGATAGCACCATGTATTTCTAATTTAATAAAAGCCTTTTTACTATTTTCAGCACTTTCCTTCTTTTTCTTTCTGTCGAATAACATTTGCAAGTTTCTTTATCTACTGTCTTTTCATTTCAAAGTCTTTTCTTCAAAGTTTTACATTTTACTGCTTTCTTTATATTTCGAGCACTCTATATTTCAGAGAACTTTTACGCTCTCAATACCTTTACTTTCAAGTATTATTCTTCAAACATGTACTTTCACTTAAAGTCATTTCTAGATTTCTTGCATTAAACGCTTTCTTCACATTTTTAAACTTCCACATTCCAGAAACCTTTTGTGTTAAATGTTTTATGGGTCGAAACCAGTTACTTCATTTTCCATACAGTTTTATATGTCTTTTCAATCAGCATTACAATTAGCAATTATTCGTATAACTTAGTTTTCACATACGTTTTGACCACATTTTTAAACTCTTAGAGAGAGGGATCGAAATAAACCAAACATTTGTACAATAGCACCCATGAATAATTGTTCGATTGTGAGAGTAACCTTAATATCCAAGGAGTCCTAGGATCAATCTAGTCGATCCTGTGAGTTACCAAAGAGATTGAGTAGCGTTAATAAAGATTATTCGATAGTTTGGAAGACTAGCGGTTGTTTACCAGAAATCACTGGAAACAAATTGGCACACCTGGTGGGACCAATAGTTGGATATCAGAATTAAGGATTGTCGAGACATAGCCATCCCAGAAACGTAGGAACCTAAGAAGTTTGCTGTTTTATGAACCTGAGAAGTGGTAAGATAACCAACAGCAACCAACCTTTATCCAGAAGAAAACGTTTGGACAAAATGTCTAATTCAGACAATCAACAGGGAGACCAAGGTGGCCCACAGGCAACAGGCACTAACGCGTCCATTTCGAGCGGAGCATCTAATGTAATCCCTTCGAATGCACAGGCTGTTGCATCTTCAACCAGTAACATGGCCACCAACGGAGTAAGTGGCATATCAACCAACAGTTCGATCTTAGGAAATACTGGAACTATGGGCTACCCTGGGGGATTCGTTCCGCCACCTGGGACACAATCCCATTTCGCCACTCCATCAACTAGACCACCCGGCTTCGATGGGAATAGAATTAGAAGTTCTTCTTACGGAATGCCAACATCTTTTATGGCAGGTTTACACAATTCCACATCGAATTCATCCCCACAACTAGGATCTGGGTCTGGGGCAAACCAATTTATGTCAAATAACCAAGGGTCAGTGGGTTATAGCACGTTGCCTATCCTAACCACAGATAACCAGTTGGCTTTTAGGCAATTGATGGATGACAGCAACCACAATATGATAGGGGTGTTAGCGCAAACCATGTAGGAAATATTCGCCCCAATAGTTCAGAATGTGACTGTGACGAACAGGGAAAACGCTGACAATATGAGTCGAATAGCAGATTTCTTTGCTCCCACAGAAAGGCGTAGGCAGAACCAGGCGGGATTTCGAACAAACGTGCCTGTTATAGAACAAATTGCCAACGACCCAATTCATAGACCACCCAGAGAAGAGGTTAACTTAGGGGCCAGAGCACCAAGGTTAGAAGCCCCAATAATTCCGGGCCCACAAAGGGAAGTTATGGAACCAGGGGCAAGGATCGAAAGACCAGAAGCCCCAGAATTCCGAGGAGAACAACCTAGGGGAGTTGTTTTGGTTGGTCGAAACCAAGATGCCGATGCTGTCGTTCATAGGATTCGAAACGATAACATCTTGGCAGAAAATAATCTGACCACCATGATAGAGAGGATCATGACCCAAAACGGCCTCAATATGGGAATGAGGAGGCCAAATTACGCTTCTCCTATATTAGATTGTATAATGCATACTGATTTACCAAGGGGATACAAAGTCCCTAAATTTACAAAGTTCGCTGGGGATACCAACGAGTCAACAGTCGAACACATAGCGAGATATTTAACCGAAGCGGGGGATATAGCCAATAATGAAGATCTTAGAATCAAATATTTCCCAAGTTCCTTGACAAAAAATGCCTTCACTTGGTTTACCACGTTGCCTCCTGGGTCTGTTGATACTTGGACCCTTTTAGAGAGATTATTCCATGAACAATTTTACATGGGACAATCGAAAATAAGTCTGAAGGAATTGGTCAGTGTTAAGAGAAAGTTCACTGAACCCATTGATGACTATTTGAATAGATTTAGGCTGTTAAAATCCAGATGTTACACAGTAGTGCCTGAGCATGAGTTAGTCGAAATGGCCGCTGGGGGATTGGATTACTCTATTCGAAAGAAATTAGATACTCAGCATTTGAGGGATATGGCTCAGTTAGCCGATAGGGTTCGACAGGTCGAAAGACTAAAAGCCGAAAAAGCCCGAGTCTTTAAGAATAGTAAGAAAGAAAGGATTTCCTATGTTGGAACTGAGGAAGTAGAAGAATATCCTGAATTCGAATTCGAAGAGGTCGAAATCGACCTCGCTGAATTAAAACAGGCCCCGCCTTACTCCTGCAAAATGTTAGTTCCTACGAAAGGGAAAGATATTGTTGAAAATGAGAAAAGTGATAAGTTTCCAAAGAAGGTTTACACCTTCGATGTCACTAAATGTGACGAAATCTTTGACTTGCTTGTCAAAGATGGCCAACTAATTGTGCCATCAAATGTCAAAATACCCCCTTTGGACCAGAGGAAGAAAAGGGGATTTTGCAAATATCATAGTTTCCTAGGCCACAAGACCTCACAATGTTTTCTTTTCAGGGATTTGATTCAAAACGCAATCAAAGATGGCAGATTAAAGTTTGCTGATAAGATGAAGATGAAAGTGGACGAAGATCCTTTGGACGTCGCAGACACCAACTACTCCGAGCCGGCATGCATTGGAGAAGTCAACATGGTGGAAATTGATCGAAGCGACACCCTAACTGGAGAGAAGGACATTGGAGTCGAAAACTGGGTGATGGTCGAAGTCAGCGAGGAAGTCATTGAAGGCATCCAGAATACACCAGACACTTCGATTGCTGGACCTGTGGCTGTTGCAGGAGAAACCCAGGCTACTGAAGGCCAAGGGGATCACAACGAAGGATTTACACAAGTCACTGAGGGCTTGAGGTTGGAATTAGAGAAAGTCCAAATTACGCAGCCAGTCCCCTCTCAGAAGGAAATATGGGACACTCTAGGGGAACCCAGTGGAAAATATGACTATCTAGTCAAATATTCTGCCCCAGAAAGTTCGAGGGTCCAGATCGAAGATATAAAGCCCACAGGATGGGGCGATGACGAAACAAAAGAGGGGGATTTGGAAATAAATATGGTGGACATGGAAAGACCCCGTTCTGAGATGAAGGAAGTGGAAAAATACTTAGAAAAAGAAAAGCATAGGATGGGGGACAATCACACTGGAGATGATACTCTCAAAGACTATCTCATGTCATGCCACAAAGGAGATCCAGGCATGATACTGTGCCCTAGGTGCAGCATCCTCTGCAACCAAAGAATTGCTGCAAATTTCGAAAGGGTACAGAGGGCTCGAACTGGCAACAATTGGCGCCAGGATAACCAACTTTTTAGATGCTACCCCAAGGCTAGAGAGAGTTTATTGGAGTTTGTTTTTCGCTGCTACAAGGGGGCAACTAAGTGCTTGGTGTGCCCAAGATGTTCTGCTGTGTATGACCAAAGCATGGCTAGGGCCTTCGAAACGATCCCCTTCGCCCCTTGCTGGAGCCATCAAGAAACTGCCCAGATGGGTCCGCGTTTCGACAGCAGATACAAACAGCAAAGACCTGATAGCCCTCACCCCAAAGTTGCTCGAAGAGTGACTTTCAAACTCCCTGCTGAAGTACCAACCGATAGATAGCTGCAAGCCAGAAATGACAAAGGCAAAGACAAATGGAGGAATGCTGAACGAAATGCACGCCATGCTGTGACATACAGGAGGCAATTCAACACACAAAAAAGGGAGGAAGTCAGATTAGAAAATTACAAAGGAAGGAACCCCATGTCAAGATCCCAGTGGCGCAGACAGCAAAGGATTCGAAAGGCTGAAAGAGAAGCTGTGGCAAACAAAGGGGATACTTCAACAAAGATACAAGGTGAATCGAGCACCAACAAACCAAAAAGTCAGACGGAAGAGAAACCTCCAGTCAACAGAAGGCTTTTTTCTGAAGACCAACAAGACGGACCAAAGGAATACACTCCAGGCCCGGAAGAGGACGAAGATATGATAACAGATAACTTCGAATCGGAGGGGGAGTCTTCATTTAACCTGAACTGTAACGTAGTGTCTGTGCTTCCCTGCGAATTCGGGCAGGAAACCGAAATCAATGAATATGAGGAAGAAGACACCACAGATTTAATGAAACATAGGCCCGTATGCTACTACGTGATGGACAATGGGGCTGTTGAAGAACAAAATGCGTTCTTCGAACGTCCAGAGCCTACAATGAAGAATCATCTCAAGCCACTTTTCATTCGGGCGAAAGTGGGTGTCCATGGTGTGAACAAAGTTCTAGTGGATGGGGGTGCTGCAGTCAATCTGATTCCCCATTTCATGCTAAAAAGGTTGGAAATCCGCGAAGGGGATATCAAGCCCCATAATATGGTTCTATCCAATTATGAAGGAAAAGTGGGTAAAACACTGGGGGTGGTCCAGTTGGAATTGACAATAGGCTCAAGTTGCAGGCCCACCATGTTTATGGTTGTCGAAGCCAAGGCCAACTATAACCTACTGCTAGGAAGAGAGTGGATCCATGGCGTGGGAGCAGTTCCTTCGTCAATGCATCAACGACTAGTCCTGTGGAGAGATGACGGAATCGTGGAAAACATCGAAGCAGACCAGAGTTACTTTATGTCAACTGTCAATTTAGTTGACAAAAGGGATTATGATAAAAATCTGGCAAAGATTGCTCCATGTGTTCCAAATGATGAGATGAATGAAACTAGAAATGCCCACTACTACATGACACTTCGTCACGATGGACTCTACTGGGATAGAACAATAATTAGTAAAGAAGAGGAAGTTGAAGGTGCTATACCAAAACGGCCAGCAGGCTGGGACTTCGACAACCTTAACCATGACTGAGTCTACCTTTTTCGAAAGGATTTCGGCCTATATGGCTGAGAATGAATCGAAAGCGGCCTTAGAGGCTGAAATAAATGAATCATTTGAAAAAACGAATGAAGTTAGTGGGGGGGGTTCGAAATGCTCACCCAGCGAAGAGTTGGAGATGGATCAAAGGTTGGATGCCATCTATGACAAAGAACCCTTAGGCTTCGAAAGGGATCCCATAAACTCAGGTGTCAAAATGTTGGCACAAGACCCGCTCGAAGAAGTCAACTTAGGGGATGACAAGACGAAAAGAGTAACTTACGTAAGTGCTAAACTTAGCCCAGGCCTCAAGGAAAAAGTGATCGAAATCCTTAAGGAGAACAAAGATTGTTTCGCATGGGATTATGATGAGATGCCTGGTTTAAAGAGGGAGTTGGTCGAACATAGGCTGCCAATCAAAGATGGCAAGAGGCCCATCAAACAAACTCCCAGAAGATTCGCGCCAGCGGTTCTCACAAAAATTAAAGCTGAGATCGAAAGGTTGCTGCGTTGCAAATTCATCAGAACAACAAGGTACGTCGAATGGTTAGCAAACATAGTACCTGTTATCAAGAAAAATGGTTCTTTAAGGATTTGCATAGATTTTAGGGATTTAAATACTGCAACCCCTAAGGATGAATATTCCATGCCCGTGGCAGAAATGCTAGTAGATTCTGCTGCAGGATTCGAATACTTGAGCATGTTAGATGGATACTCTGGATATAACCAGATTTTCATTGCTGAAGAAGATGTTGCAAAAACAGCATTTCGTTGCCCAGGAGCCTTAGGCACCTACGAATGGGTGGTAATGCCTTTTGGTTTAAAAAATGCTGGGGCAACTTATCAAAGGGCGATGAATTCAATCTTTCATGACTTTATCGAAACCTTCATGCAGGTGTATATTGATGATATAGTCATCAAATCTATATCTGCAGAAGCACATTTGCATCATTTAAGCCAATCATTCGAGCGAATGAGAAAACATGGCTTAAAAATGAATCCCCTTAAATGTGCATTTTTTGTGCAGGCTGGAGATTTTCTTGGTTTTGTGGTCCACAAGAAAGGAATTGAAATCAACCAGAACAAAACCAAAGCCATAATGGAGACGAAAGCACCTGCGTCAAAAAGGGAGTTGCAATCTCTACTAGGGAAAGTTAACTTCCTCAGAAGATTCATTTCGAACCTGAGTGGAAGGACTCAAGCTTTCTCTCCGTTACTTCGTCTGAAGCAAGGTCAGGCCTTCGAATGGAACGAAGCTCACTAGGAGGCATTTGACAAAATAAAAGAATATCTTTCTCAGCCTCCTATGTTGTCTCCACCATCATGGGGGAAGCCCATGAGATTGTACATATCTGCCTCTGAAGTTAGCATAGGTAGTATGTTAGCACAAGAGGATAACAATGGTGTCGAAAGAGCCATATACTATCTAAGTAGAGTGCTGAATGATGCAGAGACCAGATATAGCAATTTAGAAAAGCTATGTCTCTGTTTGTATTTCTCTTGTATGAAACTCAAGTATTATATAAAACCTGTTGATGTTTATGTTTCGTCTCACTTCGATGTCATTAAACATATGCTTTCAAAGCCAATAATGCATAGTAGAGTTGGAAAGTGGGCTCTGGCCTTAACGGAATATTCATTGACGTTCATGCCCTTAAAAGCTATGAAAGGTCAAGTGATTTCTGATTTCATTGTGGATCATTCGTTGGTTGAGCAGACAAGCATGAGTTACGTCGAAATGCAACCATGGAAATTGTACTTTGATGGTTCAACCCACAAGAATGGAAGTGGTGTTGGAGTCCTTCTAATTTCTCCTGAAGGAATTCCAACAAAATTCAAGTATAAATTGGATGGTCCTCGTTGTTCGAACAACGAAGCTGAGTATGAAGCGCTCATTGTTGGACTTGAAGCTTTGTTGGAATTGGGGGCAACCAGAGTCGAAATTAAAGGAGATTCTGAGTTGGTGGTCAAACAAATCACAAAAGAATATAAGTGCATAAAGGAAAATTTAATGATATACTTCGTCATAGTCAATAGGCTATTGAGAAAGTTTGAATACATGGATATTCAACACATACCAAGATTAGAAAACCAAGAAGCAAATGACTTAGCGCAGTTGGCTTCAGGTTATAGAGTATCTACCAAGAATCTTAAGGATTTGGTCGAAATCAGGGGAAGAGTTATGGCTACTAGATTCACACCATCGGATCTGGAAAGTATGAGATTGGGATATGCCGAGAAACAGGGATTCGAAATTCTAGCCATAAATACTTTGTCAGATACAGATTGGCGAAGTCCATTAAAGAGTTATTTAGCAGACCCAACTCTAAAAGTAGATAGAAAAACAAAATATAGAGCATTGTCATACCTCCTCATGGGGAACGAATTGTTCAAAAAGACCCAAGAAGGTGTTTTATTGAAATGCCTAGGAGAAAGTGAGGCATATTTAGCATTGTCTGAAGTCCATAATGGGGCATGTGGGGCACACCAAGCAGGCCATAAAATGAAATGGTTGCTATTTCGATATGGTTTGTATTGGCCTAGCATGCTCAAAGATTGCATAGACTTTGCGAAAGGATGTGAGGAATGTCAGAAACATGCAGGAATTCAACACGCCCCTGCAAGTGAGCTGCATTCGATCATCAAACCATGGCCATTCAGAGGATGGGCATTAGATCTGATAGGCGAAATAAATCCTGCTTCGTCCAAAGGTCAGAAATATATCTTGGTAGGAGTAGATTATTTTACCAAATGGATCGAAGCTATACCTTTGGTAGTTGCTGATCAAGAGGCAATTATCGAATTTATACAAAAGCATATTATCTATAGGTTTGGATTACCAGAAAGTATAACTACAGACCAAGGTTCTGTATTTACTGGTAGAAAGATGCAAGGATTTGCCCAAGAAATGGGGTTTAGATTGCTAACTTCAACACCATATTATGCTCAAGGAAACGGACAAGTCGAAGCGGCAAACAAAGTAATAATAGGATTAATCAAGAAGCATATTGGCAAGAAGCCAAGAAATTGGCACAAAACTCTGGACCAAGTATTATGGGCTTGTAGAACATCTCCAAAGGAAGCCACTAACACTACTCCTTTCCAACTTACATTCGGCCATGATGCAGTGTTACCAGTAGAAATTCATCTGCAATCAGTTCGAATACAGAAACAAAACGAAATTCCAGCCGCGTTATATTGGGAAATGATGATGAATGAATTAGTTGAATTTTGGACGAAATTAGATTACGTGCGTTGGAGATTTTGATGAGGCAAAAAGAAAGAGTGGCCAGAACATACAATAAGAGGGTGAAGAAAAAAGTATTCGTTATTAATGACTTGGTTTGGAGAGTCATATTGCCTATGGATAATAAGAACAAAGCATTAGGTAAATGGTCACCTCATTGGGAAGGACCTTTTCGAGTATTAAAAGTTTTCTCAAACAATGCCTACGAAGTCGAAGAACTCTTGGATGATAAACGTGTCCTAAAGGTTAATGGGAAATATTTAAAGAAATATAAACCAAGCCTGCGGGAAATTCGAATAGTAACAACGTAAACAAAATATTATAAAAAAAAAAAAGCCAAGATGGCAAGATAAGAATGCCAAAATGGCGTTGTTCGAATATTACATTGAAAGAACCAAAGTTATGGTCAGATAGACCAAAAAATCTAGAAATAAACATTATTTTTCAATCGAGTAAAGGTACTTCGAAATGTTTCAAGTTTCTGCTGAGCAAACCGCCTGGCACCTTCCAAGGTTGCCACTTCTCCTTTAAGTTGTTCTGCAGTCTCCATTTCTGCAAGCCCCCGGTTGAGAAGCTCTTCGAATTGGTTACCTGCAGGATTAGTTTCGAAGGCTAGTTGTTGTTCCTTAGCCTCCTTAACTTTCTGCTGAAGTTCCAGAATCTGCCTTTCCCAAATAAGAATGGACTCAGCTCGAGCCTCATATTCAGTTTTTGCCTGCTTCAGATGCATAGCCTGATCTTCAGCTTCTTGAGAAAGCTTCGAAGCTTGTTCATAGGCGGCATCCATAGCAATGCGTTTCTCGTGAACCTTCTTGGCAGCAGATTCGTCTTGGAGAAGATAGCCAGTTACGTTGTCCAGCAAATTCTGAAGATCAAACAAGAGAGTACTAACTGGCAAAGAGCAGCTGGAAAGATTAACCTTTGTAAGCAGCTCCTTCATAGTATAGCAAGCAGTACTATCTTGCTTAAGCACTTCGAAGATATCCACATTGAGAATAGTTCTCCTAATTTTGTTGAGAAGAACAACTCTTTCATCTGTGGGAAGAGGATAGCTGGTTGAACTTGTGCCAGCCCTAGCGAGTGGGATGTCCCTCTGGGCCAACTTTGCCTTCATGTACCCAATAGGGTCATTTCGCCTCAGAAGTGCCAGTTCCTCGTCAGTCATTCGAGACGGAGAGGATTGGGGGAATTCCACGCGTAGGGGAACCTCGTTTGTTTCAACCTCTGGGTTTTCGTTGATTGTATCACCATCCCCTTCATTTGCTTCGTGCTCTTGGTCTTCTTCATCCTCGTCCAAATCTACCACTTCGATACCATTCTTTTCACCGCTATGTGCATTAGACTCCGTCCCGGCAGTCGAACCATCATTGTCGTTTTCCCCATCATTGGCGTTTCCCTCCTCAGATTCTTCGTCTGCAGATTCTTCGAATCCTTGCCCAGAATCAGCTTTTTCCTCTTCAGTCTGAGTATCCTTTGGATCCTCTTGAAGAGTTTCAAGAGGGGACTTTTGAAGAACCCTTTGTGAATCCTCTGCAGACGTTTGAGGTATGGTTTCGTTCACCTCTTTCAGAGGAATGGAGGTACCTTGGTCATCTGGCTGCTCAGAAGTTCCAGCCAAAACCGCCACGTTGGAAGAACCTTTGTTTTGGACCAAATTGCTGGAATCTCCTTGAGGAGAGGAGTTAAGCGGAACAGCAGCCCTGGACGGTGAGGTCGAAATAGTAGAAGTGGGATTCAGGATGTTCTGCAAGGAGCAGCAAAATGTTAGAGGATGACACTCCCCAAGGTAATAAGAAGTTAAACATTTTTTAGAAGAAGTTCGATTTACCTGTGGGCCCTCAGAAGAGAGGTTGCTAGCTATGCGTTCCAACTGTGGGTTGGAGGTCGAAGGTGGATTTTTGGATTTTGGTAAGGGAGCAGCATCCCTGGAGTCGAGTCCAGAGACACTAGTAGGAACAGTACTTTTGGGTGTAGCTTTCTTTAGCTTCTTCTTCGAAGCAGTGTTTGAGTTTCCTCCAGCAGTCAGATCTTCCCCAGTGGTGCTTGGTTTCCGCTTCTTGGGAGTAGTGGGGGGAAGCTTGTTGGTCTGAACGAATTTTAACGAAGTTAGATATAAAAGGATTGAGTGAATTCGAAGCATAAAAAACTAAGTGATTACCGTTGGAATCGGGGCACTTGTTGTTGTTGGCGTTATTGTTGTTGGTGTAGTTGCAGCAGTAGTAGTCGTTTCGGGTGGATTAGCTTTTTCAGTAGTTTCAATGGAGGTTTGAGAGGCACTCCCTTCCTTCGATTTCGAGGCAGCAGTCTTTATCCTGATAGCTGAAAATCAAAACATTTAAAGCAAAGGTTAAAGATTTGGAAAATAAAAGATATTTGGGAGTTTTTCCCAAGCATTCGCACCTGTGCCTTGATCAGATTTAATTGACATGGCAGAAAGGTCATATCGAAGATGTCCTGGGAAATCATGAAGCCAGTGTCGAGCCCATGTCACAGTCTCAGATGGCTTTGGTTTCCTTTGAAGATATTTGAACATCTCTTTGCAAGTAAACCACCATGGATATGGGGGAAACCAAGCCAGAGCCAGTTCTGAGGTAGGCAATCTGGGAAATTTAGGTGGATGCATTTCGAATGCCAACCTATACCTATCCTCAGGTGACAGCCCTGAAGGAAGTTTTAGCTTAGAAACTTTTTGTTTAAATTTTTCCTTCAAGGTCTCAGCCGCTTGATGCACAGTGGAGTCCAAGCGTGTGGGGTCGTAAGTAGTTTCGAAGTAATTTTGAAAAGCTTTTATTTCTTTGGCATGAGTAAACATACCTTTCTTTGCTGGTACCTGCACATCGAAGGCATCAATTAGTTTCTGTCGAATAGTAAGTGTATCGAACATACAAGCTTGATAAAACTTAATCCACCACTCCAGAAATCCTTTGGCCGCGAGATGGGTAGGTTCGAAGGCTATCAGTTCAAATTGGGCAAAGCCCTGGTATTGTTCTTGCTGGATCTTGGCTTCCCTTGCCTTGAAAGTTCGACCAGATGTGATGGCGCTCTCAGTCTGGAACAAAGGTTCAGGAATCAGTTGGCATAGGCCAAACTGCCTCGAAACGAAGTTTGGTTGGTAGGCAAAGAGAAGAATTTGGTTCTTAGCTGGGGTTATCCTTGAGGAGATAAGTCTAGGAAGCAAGAAAGCTCTCCACACATCTTGGATTTCCTTACTCTTGATGGCTTCTGAGAGAGCCATGGTGAACCAAGAAGGTCCATGAGCCCTCGAAGCAAAGGGCGCCATGCTCTCTTCGAACTTATGTCTTTTTGAGAGTATCAAGATGTACTTCGAAAATTGAACCTTGAAGTCGTCCTTGTCATCATTAGGGGTTAGTCTTCGAAGCCTAGTGCCTTCGACTATCCTATCACTTATTTCTGAATCTTGTTCATCTATGGTGTTGGCGGTTGATAAAGAAGGTTCGAACATGGCGTTGAGCCATAATTGAAGTAACCAAAATGGGCCAGCTAAGAGAATGTTTTTGGAAGTGTGGGATTTGAGGCTCGAAACAGCTGACCTCAGGCTCTCATAGAGGTCAACTAAGAGTAATTCACTTAGGCACACTTTGCGATTTTCATGTAAATCCCTAGCTAAAGGAATGAACCTACTAGCTACCTGCAGGGATCTACTGCAGAAAACGTACCTAGACAGCCACAGGGTTAAGAAAGCAATGTGCTCTGTGTCAGACACATTATCCCCTTCAGCATGATAATGGCCGATAAATTTGGAGAAGCTGGCTAACTTGACTTCGAAGTCAATTATGCTTGAGTGCTCTTCATTGTCAGGAACATAAGTTTCCCCCACTGGCGACAGCCCAGTAATGGCTGCTATATCGAAGAAGGTTGGGGTGATCATTCCACCTGGAAGATGGAAAGTGTTGTAGGTACTATCCCAGAAATAGAGGGACGCAAATAGCAGAGGATGACTATAGGTGAATCCAGGTTTCGATAGCTTAATGAGGTTATAAATGCCTAGTTCTTCCCATTGCTGGGATTTTTTGGCTTCTACTTTCGTGAACCAGTTTTGATAAGCAACATCAGCAGTGGGGCAAGATCGGAATGGTTTAAAATTGCTTTTTACATAATCCAAGATAAATGGATCCTTAGGATAAACAGTTGAGGTTTCTGTGGTATTCGGATTAAGAAATTCTACTGCCCTAGGGGCATCCATTTTGTTGAATAAAGGTTTGAAGTTATAACACACGGGAAAAATGGTCCTGGTGTCCTTTAGTATTTCAAAAACTGTAAGAGGGCCATTTAAGGCTAACCTCTTACCAGCAACATGGGTAGGGATGAGTACCTGTGATGCGTACAGCATTTCTTTTTCTTTGGAAATCATTTGAGGAGCAAGAGCAGATTGGCCTTGAATGGTGACGATTTTACTCTCCATAGTTGCTCCTGTAGTTTTTCCTTTCTTCTTGGAGACTTTCTTGAGTTGGGATGATGTGGAAGAAGACATTTTTGTTGTTTGAGAGCTTAGATTGTTTATGAGAGAAGAAGAGTAAAATTCCAGAGTTTGAAAGGTTTAGAGTGTAAAGAAGGAAAAAGGAAGGTTAAATTGACGTTTTATAATAAGAAGATTAAACATCCACCGAGTGAAAGTATGATACGTGGAGATCATGGATTGGTGTGATGAAGAGGTGGCGAGAAGTTGATATAGGTAATAGGCGTGATTTTAAAAAACAATCATTACTTATAACTGCACCATGCTGTGAAGTGATTTTGGGCGGTTAAGATACCCAAAGGGTGCTATGATTGATGTGACTAGGGTCAAACGCATTAAATGCTATGATGATTCGAAGATCCTATCAAAATCTTGTATAAATGTTTAAAATAGGTATTTCTCAGAGAGATCGAAATACATATTTTAAAGGGGCAATTTGTTGGCTGAAGATTTTGATAGTGTTATTTAGAATTCAAAAAAGAGCTAGAAGTTCTGATCGAAATGGAATTAAAACACCACGCTTCGAAATTGCAGAAGCAGTGTTTCGAATGAGTGTGTCAAAGCTTGAAGCTTCGAACGGTGATCATGGGAGCGTATCCAAAGGGGTCTCGAAACAGCAGCGAAGCTAGGTCTGAGAAGAGCGTTCGAAACAGAGAAACACCAAAGCATTTAAAATTTAAATGAAAGCGGGACTTTCAAAGTTTGAAAGTTATGTGTTGGAGCATTTGGGGACACGTGGAAAGATGAAAGGAGCATTGTCTTGCATGTTCGAAACGTGGCATGATCTTGTAGCAAGACCGTTAGGGTCGAGTTAGTATAAATAGAAGTCTTAGTGTTAGGATTTCAGTGTGTCATATCTGTTATACAAAATACTCAATAACATTCAAACTACCACATGGCAAGGGAAACGAATGCAAGAGAGATGTATGTATGATAGCACCATGTATTTCTAATTTAATAAAAGCCTTTTTACTATTTTCAGCACTTTCCTTCTTTTTCTTTCTGTCGAATAACATTTGCAAGTTTCTTTATCTACTGTCTTTTCATTTCAAAGTCTTTTCTTCAAAGTTTTACATTTTACTGCTTTCTTTATATTTCGAGCACTCTATATTTCAGAGAACTTTTACGCTCTCAATACCTTTACTTTCAAGTATTATTCTTCAAACATGTACTTTCACTTAAAGTCATTTCTAGATTTCTTGCATTAAACGCTTTCTTCACATTTTTAAACTTCCACATTCCAGAAACCTTTTGTGTTAAATGTTTTATGGGTCGAAACCAGTTACTTCATTTTCCATACAGTTTTATATGTCTTTTCAATCAGCATTACAATTAGCAATTATTCGTATAACTTAGTTTTCACATACGTTTTGACCACATTTTTAAACTCTTAGAGAGAGGGATCGAAATAAACCAAACATTTGTACAATAGCACCCATGAATAATTGTTCGATTGTGAGAGTAACCTTAATATCCAAGGAGTCCTAGGATCAATCTAGTCGATCCTGTGAGTTACCAAAGAGATTGAGTAGCGTTAATAAAGATTATTCGATAGTTTGGAAGACTAGCGGTTGTTTACCAGAAATCACTGGAAACAGTCTCATTATATAATTTGAATTATTTCAAATGTATATGGAATATGAGTCATTAAGTAATTATCTTTTAACTTAGTTTCTTAATGATGAATTAACTTAAAATTTTGTGATGGATAAGAAGAAAATACTGAAATTATTTACATCTATCATACCATAATACAATGAGAATATGGTGAATAAATATAATATCGCGAATCATTATATAATTTGAATTATTTCTAATGTATATGGAATATGTGTCATTCATTAATAGTCTTTTGACTTAGTTTCTTAGTGATGAAGTAACCTAAAATTTGGTGATGGAGAAGAGAAAAATACTGAAATTGTTTACATCTATTATACCATAATACAATATGAATATGGTGAATAAATATACTATCGAGACTCATTATATAATTTGAATTATTTCCAATGAATATAGAATATGTGTCATCAATTAATAATCTTTTGACTTAGTTACTTAGTGATGAAGTAACCTAAAATTTGGTGATGGAAAAGAAGAAAAATATTGAAATTGTTTACATCTATTATACCATAATACAATATGAATATGGTGAATAAATATACTATCGAGACTCATTATATAATTTGAATTTTTTCCAACGTATATAGAATATGTGTCATCAATTAAATGTTTTTTAACTTAGTTTCTTAGTGATGAAGTAACCTAAAATTTGGTGATGGAGAAAAAGAAAAATAGTAAAATTGTTTACATCTATTATACTATAATACAATATGAATATGGTGAATAAATATACTATCGGGCCTCATTATATAATTTGAATTATTTCAAATGTATATGGATATGTGTCATTAAGTAATTGTCTTTTAACTTAGTTTCTTAGTGATGAAATAATCTAAAATTTAGTGATGGATAAGAAGAAAATACTGAAATTGTTTACATCTATTATACCATAATACAATATGAATATGGTGAATAAATATATTATTGAGAATCATTATATAATTTGAATTATTACCAATATATATGGAATATGTGTTATCAATTAATAGTTAACTTAGTTTCTTAGTGATGAAAAAACCCAAAATTTGGTGATGGAGAAGAATAGAATACTGAATTTTTTTAAATCTATTATACCATAATACAATATGAATATGGTGAATAAATATACTATCGAGACTTATTATATAATTTGAATTATTTCTAATGTATATGGAATATGTGTCATTAATTAATAGTCTTTTGACTTAGTTTCTTGGTGAAGAAGTAACCTAAAATTTTGTGATGGAGAAGAAGAAAAATAATGAAATTGTTTACATCTATTATACCATAATACAATATGAATATGGTGAATAAATATACTATCGAGACTTATTATATAATTTGAATTATTTCCAATGTATATAGAATATGTGTCATCAATTAATAGTCTTTTAACTTAGTTCCTTAGTGATGAAGTAACCTAAAATTTGGTGATGGAGAAAAAGAAAAATAGTAAAATTGTTTACATCTATTATACTATAATACAATATGAATATGGTGAATAAATATACTATCGGGCCTCATTATATAATTTGAATTATTTCAAATGTATATGGATATGTGTCATTAAGTAATTGTCTTTTAACTTAGTTTCTTAGTGATGAAATAATCTAAAATTTAGTGATGGATAAGAAGAAAATACTGAAATTGTTTACATCTATTATACCATAATACAATATGAATATGGTGAATAAATATATTATTGAGAATCATTATATAATTTGAATTATTACCAATATATATGGAATATGTGTTATCAATTAATAGTTAACTTAGTTTCTTAGTGATGAAAAAACCCAAAATTTGGTGATGGAGAAGAATAGAATACTGAAATTTTTTAAATCTATTATACCATAATACAATATGAATATGGTGAATAAATATACTATCGAGACTTATTATATAATTTGAATTATTTCTAATGTATATGGAATATGTGTCATTAATTAATAGTCTTTTGACTTAGTTTCTTGGTGAAGAAGTAACCTAAAATTTTGTGATGGAGAAGAAGAAAAATAATGAAATTGTTTACATCTATTATACCATAATACAATATGAATATGGTGAATAAATATACTATCGAGACTTATTATATAATTTGAATTATTTCCAATGTATATAGAATATGTGTCATCAATTAATAGTCTTTTAACTTAGTTTCTTAGTGATGAAGTAACCTAAAATTTGGTGATGGAGAAGAAGAAAATACTGAAATTGTTTACATCTATTATACCATAATACAATATGAATATGGTGATCCAAAAAACTATCGTGACTAATTATATAATTTGAATTATTTCCAATGCATATAGAATATGTGTCATCAATTAATAATCTTTTAACTTAGTTACTTAGTGATGAAGTAACCTAGAATTTGGCGATGGAGAAGAATAAAAATATTGAAATTGTTTACATCTATTATCCCATAATACAATATGAATATGGTGAATAAATATACTATCGAGACTCATTATATAATTTGTATTATTTTCAACGTATATAGAATATGTGTCATCAATTAATAGTCTTTTAACTTAGTTTCTTAGTGATGAAGTAACCTAAAATTGGGTGATGGAGAAAAAGAAAAATAGTGAAATTGTTTACATCTATTATACCATAATACAATATGAATATGCTGAATAAATATACTATCGGGTCTCATTATATAATTTGAATTATTTCAAATGGATAAGAAATATGTCTCATCAATTAATTGTCTTTTAACTTAGTTTCTTAGTGATGAAGTAACTTAAAATTTGGTGATGGAGAAGAAGAAAATACTTAAATTGTTTACATCTATTATACCATAATACAATATGAATATGGTGATTAAATATACTATCGAGACTTTTTATATAATTTGAATTATTTCTAATGTATATGGCATATGTGTCATTAATTAATAGTCTTCTGACTTAGTTTCTTGGTGAAGAAGTAACCTAAAATTTTGTGATGGAGAAGAAGAAAAATACTGAAATTGTTTACATCTATTATACCATAATACTATATGAATATGGTGAATAAATATACTATCGAGACTCATTATATAATTTGAATTATTTCCAACGTATATAGAATATGTGTCATCAATTAATAGTCTTTTAACTTAGTTTCTTAGTGATGAAGTAACCTAAAATTTGGTGATGGAGAAGAAGAAAATACTGAAATTGTTTACATCTATTATACAATAATACAATATGAATATGGTGAATAAATATACTATCGGGCCTCATTATATAATTTGAATTATTTCTAATGTATATGGAATATGTGTCATTAAATAATTGTCTTTTAACTTAGTTTCTTAGTGATGAAGTAACCTAAAATTTGGTGATGGAGAAGAAGAAAATATTGAAATTGTTTACATCTATTATACCATAATACCATATGAATATGGTGAACAAATATACTATCCAGACTAATTATATAATTTGAATTATTTCCAATGTATATAAAATATGTGTCATCAAATAATAGTCTTTTAACTTAGTTAGTTAGTGATGAAGTAACCTAGAATTTGGCGATGGAGAAGAAGAAAAATATTGAAATTGTTTACATCTATTATACCATAATACAATATGAATATGGTGAATAAATATACTATCGAGACTCATTATATAATTTGAATTATTTCCAACGTATATAGAATATGTGTCATCAATTAATAATCTTTTAACTTAGTTTCTTAGTGATGAAGTAAACTAAAATTTGGTGATGGAGAAAAAGAAAATAGTGAAATTGTTTACATCTATTATACCATAATACAATATGAATATGCTGAATAAATATACTATCGGGTCTCATTATATAATTTGAATTATTTCAAATGTATATGGAATATGAGTCATTAAGTAATCATCTTTTAACTTAGTTTCTTAGTGATGAAGTAACTTAAAATTTTGTGATGGATAAGAAGAAAATACTGAAATTGTTTACATCTATCATAACATAATACAATGAGAATATGGTGAATAAATATAATATCGCGAATCATTATATAATTTGAATTATTTCTAATGTATATGGAATAAGTGTCATTCATTAATAGTCTTTTGACTTAGTTTCTTAGTGATGAAGTAACCTAAAATTTGGTGATGGAGAAGAGAAAAATACTGAAATTGTTTACATCTATTATACCATAATACAATATGAATATGGTGAATAAATATACTATCGAGACTCATTATATAATTTGAATTATTTCCAATGTATATAGAATATGTGTCATCAATTAATAATCTTTTGAGTTAGTTACTTAGTGATGAAGTAACCTAAAATTTGGTGATGGAAAAGAAGAAAAATATTGAAATTGTTTACATCTATTATACCATAATACAATATGAATATGGTGAATAAATATACTATCGAGACTCATTATATAATTTGAATTTTTTCCAACGTATATAGAATATGTGTCATCAATTAATTGTTTTTTAACTTAGTTTCTTAGTGATGAAGTAACCTAAAATTTGGTGTTGGAGAAAAAGAAAAATAGTAAAATTGTTTACATCTATTATACCATAATACAATATGAATATGGTGAATAAATATACTATCGGGCCTCATTATATAATTTGAATTATTTCAAATGTATATGGATATGTGTCATTAAGTAATTGTCTTTTAACTTAGTTTCTTAGTGATGAAATAATCTAAAATTTAGTGATGGATAAGAAGAAAATATTGAAATTGTTTACATCTATTATACCATAATACAATATGAATATGGTGAATAAATATATTATTGAGAATCATTATATAATTTGAATTATTACCAATATATATGGAATATGTGTTATCAATTAATAGTTAACTTAGTTTCTTAGTGATGAAATAACCCAAAATTTGGTGATGGAGAAGAATAAAATACTGAAATTTTTTAAATCTATTATACCATAATACAATATGAATATGGTGAATAAATATACTATCGAGACTTATTATATAATTTGAATTATTTCTAATGTATATGGAATATGTGTCATTAATTAATAGTCTTTTGACTTAGTTTCTTGGTGAAGAAGTAACCTAAAATTTTGTGATGGAGAAGAAGAAAAATAATGAAATTGTTTACATCTATTATACCATAATACAATATGAATATGGTGAATAAATATACTATCGAGACTCATTATATAATTTGAATTATTTCCAATGTATATAGAATATGTGTCATCAATTAATAGTCTTTTAACTTAGTTTCTTAGTGATGAAGTAACTTAAAATTTGGTGATGGAGAAGAAGAAAATACTGAAATTGTTTAAATCTATTATACTATAATACAATATGAATATGGTGAATAAATATACTACCGGACCTCATTATATAATTTGAATTATTTCAAATGTATATGGAATATGTGTCATTAAATAATTGTCTTTTAACTTAGTTTCCTAGTGATGAAGTAACCTAAAATTTGGTGATGGAGAAGAAGAAAATACTGAAATTGTTTACATCTATTATACCATAATACAATATGAATATGGTGAACCAATATACTATCGAGACTAATTATATAATTTGAATTATTTCCAATGCATATAGAATATGTGTCATCAATTAATAGTCTTTTAACTTAGTTACTTAGTGATGAAGTAACATAGAATTTGGCGATGGAGAAGAAGAAAAATATTGAAATTGTTTACATCTATTATCCCATAATACAATATGAATATGCTGAATAATTATACTATCGAGACTCATTATATAATTTGAATTATTTCCAACGTATATAGAATATGTGTCATCAATTAATAGTCTTTTAACTTAGTTTCTTAGTGATGATGTAACCTAAAATTTGGTGATGGAGAAAAAGAAAAATAGTGAAATTGTTTACATCTATTATACCATAATACAATATGAATATGCTGAATAAATATACTATCGGGTCTCATTATATAATTTGAATTATTTCAAATGTATATGAAATATGTGTCATTAAGTAATTGTCTTTTAACTTAGTTTCTTAGTGATGAAGTAACTTAAAATTTGGTGATGGATAAGAAGAAAATACTGAAATTATTCACATCTATTATACCATAATACAATATGAATATGGTGAATAAATATGATATCGAGACTCATTATATAATTTTAATTATTTCCAATGTATATAGAATATGTCTCATCAATTAATTGTCTTTTAACTTAGTTTCTTAGTGATGAAGTAACTTAAAATTTGGTGATGGAGAAGAAGAAAATACTTAAATTGTTTACATCTATTATACCATAATACAATATGAATACGGTGATTAAATATACTATCGAGACTTTTTATATAATTTGAATTATTTCTAATGTATATGGAATATGTGTCATTAATTAATAGTCTTTTGACTTAGTTTCTTGGTGAAGAAGTAACCTAAAATTTTGTGATGGAGAAGAAGAAAAATACTGAAATTGTTTACATCTATTATACCATAATACAATATGAATATGGTGAATAAATATACTATCGAGACTCATTATATAATTTGAATTATTTCCAACGTATATAGAATATGTGTCATCAATTAATAGTCTTTTAACTTAGTTTCTTAGTGATGAAGTAACCTAAAATTTGGTGATGGAGAAGAAGAAAATACTGAAATTGTTTACATCTATAATACAATAAGACAATATGAATATGGTGAATAAATATACTATCGGGCCTCATTATATAATTTGAATTATTTCAAATGTATATGGAATATGTGTCATTAAATAATTGTCTTTTAACTTAGTTTCTTAGTGATGAAGTAACCTAAAATTTGGTGATGGAGAAGAAGAAAATACTGAAATTGTTTACATCTATTATACCATAATACCATATGAATATGGTGAACAAATATACTATCCAGACTAATTATATAATTTGAATTATTTCCAATGTATATAGAATATGTGTCATCAAATAATAGTCTTTTAACTTAGTTAGTTAGTGATGAAGTAACCTAGAATTTGGCGATGGAGAAGAAGAAAAATATTGAAATTGTTTACATCTATTATACCATAATACAATATGAATATGGTGAATAAATATACTATCGAGACTCATTATATAATTTGAATTATTTCCAACGTATATAGAATATGTGTCATCAATTAATAATCTTTTAACTTAGTTTCTTAGTGATGAAGTAAACTAAAATTTGGTGATGGAGAAAAAGAAAATAGTGAAATTGTTTACATTTATTATACCATAATACAATATGAATATGCTGAATAAATATACTATCGGGTCTCATTATATAATTTGAATTATTTCAAATGTATATGGAATATGAGTCATTAAGTAATCATCTTTTAACTTAGTTTCTTAGTGATGAAGTAACTTAAAATTTTGTGATGGATAAGAAGAAAATACTGAAATTGTTTACATCTATCATACCATAATACAATGAGAATATGGTGAATAAATATAATATCGCGAATCATTATATAATTTGAATTATTTCTAATGTATATGGAATAAGTGTCATTCATTAATAGTCTTTTGACTTAGTTTCTTAGTGATGAAGTAACCTAAAATTTGGTGATGGAGAAGAGAAAAATACTGAAATTGTTTACATCTATTATACCATAATACAATATGAATATGGTGAATAAATATACTATCGAGACTCATTATATAATTTGAATTATTTCCAATGTATATAGAATATGTGTCATCAATTAATAATCTTTTGAGTTAGTTACTTAGTGATGAAGTAACCTAAAATTTGGTGATGGAAAAGAAGAAAAATATTGAAATTGTTTACATCTATTATACCATAATACAATATGAATATGGTGAATAAATATACTATCGAGACTCATTATATAATTTGAATTTTTTCCAACGTATATAGAATATGTGTCATCAATTAATTGTTTTTTAACTTAGTTTCTTAGTGATGAAGTAACCTAAAATTTGGTGTTGGAGAAAAAGAAAAATAGTAAAATTGTTTACATCTATTATACCATAATACAATATGAATATGGTGAATAAATATACTATCGGGCCTCATTATATAATTTGAATTATTTCAAATGTATATGGATATGTGTCATTAAGTAATTGTCTTTTAACTTAGTTTCTTAGTGATGAAATAATCTAAAATTTAGTGATGGATAAGAAGAAAATATTGAAATTGTTTACATCTATTATACCATAATACAATATGAATATGGTGAATAAATATATTATTGAGAATCATTATATAATTTGAATTATTACCAATATATATGGAATATGTGTTATCAATTAATAGTTAACTTAGTTTCTTAGTGATGAAATAACCCAAAATTTGGTGATGGAGAAGAATAAAATACTGAAATTTTTTAAATCTATTATACCATAATACAATATGAATATGGTGAATAAATATACTATCGAGACTTATTATATAATTTGAATTATTTCTAATGTATATGGAATATGTGTCATTAATTAATAGTCTTTTGACTTAGTTTCTTGGTGAAGAAGTAACCTAAAATTTTGTGATGGAGAAGAAGAAAAATAATGAAATTGTTTACATCTATTAAACCATAGTACAATATGAATATGGTGAATAAATATACTATCGAGACTCATTATATAATTTGAATTATTTCCAATGTATATAGAATATGTGTCATCAATTAATAGTCTTTTAACTTAGTTTCTTAGTGATGAAGTAACCTAAAATTTGGTGATGGAGAAGAAGAAAATACTGAAATTGTTTACATCTATTATACAATAATACAATATGAATATGGTGAATAAATATACTATCGGGCCTCATTATATAATTTGAATTATTTCAAATGTATATGGAATATGTGTCATTAAATAATTGTCTTTTAACTTAGTTTCCTAGTGATGAAGTAACTAAAAATTTGGGGATGGAGAAGAAGAAAATACTGAAATTGTTTACATCTATTATACCATAATACAATATGAATATGGTGAACCAATATACTATCGAGACTAATTATATAATTTGAATTATTTCCAATGCATATAGAATATGTGTCATCAATTAATAGTCTTTTAACTTAGTTACTTAGTGATGAAGTAACCTAGAATTTGGCGATGGAGAAGAAGAAAAATATTGAAATTGTTTACATCTATTATCCCATAATACAATATGAATATGGTGAATAAATATACTATCGAGACTCATTATATAATTTGTATTATTTCCAACGTATATAGAATACGTGTCATCAATTAATAGTCTTTTAACTTAGTTTCTTAGTGATGAAGTAACCTAAAATTTGGTGATGGAGAAAAAGAAAAATAGTGAAATTGTTTACATCTATTATACCATAATACAATATGAATATGTTGAATAAATATACTATCGGGTCTCATTATATAATTTGAATTATTTCAAATGTATATGAAATATGTGTCATTAAGTAATTGTCTTTTAACTTAGTTTCTTAGTGATGAAGTAACTTAAAATTTGGTGATGGATAAGAAGAAAATAATGAAATTGTTTACATCTATTATACCATAATACAATATGAATATGGTGAATAAATATGATATCGAGACTCATTATATAATTTGAATTATTTCCAATGTATATAGAATATGTCTCATCAATTAATTGTCTTTTAACTTAGTTTCTTAGTGATGAAGTAACTTAAAATTTGGTGATGGAGAAGAAGAAAATACTTAAATTGTTTACATCTATTATACCATAATACAATATGAATATGGTGATTAAATATACTATCGAGACTTTTTATATAATTTTAATTATTTCTAATGTATATGGAATATGTGTCATTAATTAATAGTCTTCTGACTTAGTTTCTTGGTGAAGAAGTAACCTAAAATTTTGCGATGGAGAAGAAGAAAAATACTGAAATTGTTTACATCTATTATACCATAATACAATATGAATATGGTGAATAAATATACTATCGAGACTCATTATATAATTTGAATTATTTCCAACGTATATAGAATATGTGTCATCAATTAATTGTCTTTTAACTTAGTTTCTTAGTGATGAAGTAACCTAAAATTTGGTGATGGAGAAGAAGAAAATACTAAAATTGTTTACATCTATTATACAATAATACAATATGAATATGGTGAATAAATATACTATCGGGCCTCATTATATAATTTGAATTATTTCAAATGTATATGGAATATGTGTCATTAAATAATTGTCTTTTAACTTAGTTTCTTAGTGATGAAGTAACCTAGAATTTGGCGATGGAGAAGAAGAAAAATCTTTAAATTGTTTACATCTATTATACCATAATACAATATGAATATGGTGAATAAATATACTATCGAGACTCATTATATAATTTGAATTATTTCCAACGTATATAGAATATTTGTCATCAATTAATAGTCTTTTAACTTAGTTTCTTTGTGATGAAGTAAACTAAAATTTGGGGATGGAGAAAAAGAAAAATAGTGAAATTGTTTACATCTATTATACCATAATACAATATGAATATGCTGAATAAATATACTATCGGGTATCATTATATAATTTGAATTATTTCATATGTATATGGAATATGTATCATTAAGTAATTATCTTTTAACTTAGTTTCTTAGTGATGAAGTAACTTAAAATTTTGTAATGGATAAGAAGAAAATACTGAAATTGTTTACATCTATTATACCATAATACAATGAGAATATGGTGAATAAATATAATATCACGAATCATTATATAATTTGAATTATTTCTATTGTATATGGAATATGTGTCATTAATTAATAGTCTTTTGACTTAGTTTCTTAGTGATGAAGTAACCTAAAATTTGGTGATGAAGAAGAGAAAAATACTGAAATTGTTTACATCTGTTATACCATAATACAATATGAATATGGTGAATAAATATACTATCGAGACTCATTATATAATTTGAATTATTTCCAATGTATATAGAATATGTGTCATCAATTAATAATCTTTTGACTTAGTTACTTAGTGATGAAGTAACTTAAAATTTGGTGATGGAGAAGAAGAAAAATATTGAAATTGTTTACATCTATTATACCATAATACAATATGAATATGGTGAATAGATATACTATCGAGACTCATTATATAATTTGAATTATTTCAAATGTATATAGAATATGTGTCATCAATTAATAGTCTTTTAACTTAGTTTCTTAGTGATGAAGTAACCTAAAATTTGGTGATGGAGAAGAAGAAAATACTGTAATTGTTTACATCTATTATACAATAATACAATATGAATAAGGTGAATAAATATACTATCGGGCCTCATTATATAATTTGAATTATTTCAAATGTATATGGGATATGTGTCATTAAGTAATTGTCTTTTAACTTAGTTTCTTAGGGATGAAATAATCTAAAATTTAGTGATGGATAAGAAGAAAATACTGAAATTGTTTACATCTATTATACCATAATACAATATGAATATGGTGAATAAATATATTATTGAGAATCATTATATAATTTAAATTATTACCAATATATATGGAATATGTGTTATCAATTAATAGTTAACTTAGTGTCTTAGTGATGAAATAACCCAAAATTTGGTGATGGAGAAGAATAAAATACTGAAATTTTTTACATCTATTATACCATAATACAATATGAATATGGTGAATAAATATATTATCGAGACTTATTATATAATTTGAATTATTTCTAATGTATATGGAATATGTGTCATTAATTAATAGTCTTTTGACTTAGTTTCTTGTTGAAGAAGTAACCTAAAATTTTGTGATGGAGAAGAACAAAAATATCGAAATTGTTTACATCTATTATATCATAATACAATATGAATATGGTGAATAAATATACTATCGAGACTCATTATATAATTTGAATTATTTCCAATGTATATAGAATATGTGTCATCAATTAATAGTCTTTTAACTTAGTTTCTTAGTGATGAAGTAACCTAAAATTTGGTGATGGAGAAGAAGAAAATACTGAAATTGTTTACATCTATTATACAATAATACAATATGAATATGGTGAATAGATATACTATCGGGACTCATTATATAATTTGAATTATTTCAAATGTATATGGAATATGTGTCATTAAATAATTCTTTTAACTTAGTTTCTTAGTGATGAAGTAACCTAAAATTTTGTGATGGAGAAGAAGAAAATACTGAAATTGTTTACATCTATTATACAATAATACAATATGAATATGGTGAACCAATATACTATGGGGCCTCATTATATAATTTGAATTATTTCAAATGTATATGGAATATGTATCATTAAATAATTGTCTTTTAACTTAGTTTCCTAGTGATGATGTAACCTAAAGTTTGGTGATGGAGAAGAAGAAAATACTGAATATGTTTACATCTATTATACCATAATACAATATGAATATGGTGAACCAATATAATATCGAGACTAATTATATAATTTGAATTATTTCCAATGCATATAGAATATGTGTCATCAATTAATAGTCTTTTAACTTACTTACTTAGTGATGAAGTAACCTAGAATTTGGCGATGGAGAAGAAGAAAAATATTGAAATTGTTTACATCTATTATCCAATAATACAATATGAATATGGTGAATAAATATACTATCGAGACTCATTATATAATTTGTATTATTTCCAACGTATATAGAATATGTGTCATCAATTAATAGTCTTTTAACTTAGTTTCTTAGTGATGAAGTAACCTAAAATTTGGTGATGGAGAAAAAGAAAAATAGTGAAAATGTTTACATCTATTATACCATAATACAATATGAATATGCTGAATAAATATACTATCGGGTCTCATTATATAATTTGAATTATTTCAAATGTATATGAAATATGTGTGATTAAGTAATTGTCTTTTAACTTAGTTTCTTAGTGATGAAGTAACTTAAATTTTGGTGATGGATAAGAAGAAAATACTGAAATTGTTTACATCTATTATACCATAATACAATATGAATATGGTGAATAAATATGATATCGAGACTCATTATATAATTTGAATTATTTCCAATGTATATAGAATATGTCTCATCAATTAATTGTATTTTACGTTAGTTTCTTAGTGATGAAGTAACTTAAAATTTGGTGATGGAGAAGAAGAAAATACTTAAATTGTTTACATCTATTATATCATAATACAATATGAATATGGTGATTAAATATAGTATCGAGACTTTTTATATAATTTGAATTATTTCTAATGTATATGGAATATGTGTCATTAATTAATAGTCTTTTGACTTAGTTTCTTGGTGAAGAAGTAACCTGAAATTTTGTGATGGAGAAGAAGAAAAATACTGAAATTGTTTACATCTATTATACCATAATACAATATGAATATGGTGAATAAATATACTATCGAGACTCATTATATAATTTGAATTATTTCCAACGTATATAGAATATGTGTCATCAATTAATAGTCTTTTAACTTAGTTTCTTAGTGATGAAGTAACCTAAAATTTGGTGATGGAGAAGAAGAAAATACTGAAATTGTTTACATCTATTATACAATAATACAATATGAATATGGTGAATAAATATACTATCGGGCCTCATTATATAATTTGAATTATTTCAAATGTATATGGAATATGTGTCATTAAATAATTGTCTTTTAACTTAGTTTCTTAGTGATGAAGTAACCTAGAATTTGGCGATGGAGAAGAAGAAAAATCTTTAAATTGTTTACATCTATTATACCATAATACAATATGAATATGGTGAATAAATATACTATCGAGACTCATTATATAATTTGAATTATTTCCAACGTATATAGAATATTTGTCATCAATTAATAGTCTTTTAACTTAGTTTCTTTGTGATGAAGTAAATTAAAATTTGGGGATGGAGAAAAAGAAAAATAGTGAAATTGTTTACATCTATTATACCATAATACAATATGAATATGCTGAATAAATATACTATCGGGTATCATTATATAATTTGAATTATTTCATATGTATATGGAATATGTATCATTAAGTAATTATCTTTTAACTTAGTTTCTTAGTGATGAAGTAACTTAAAATTTTGTAATGGATAAGAAGAAAATACTGAAATTGTTTACATCTATTATACCATAATACAATGAGAATATGGTGAATAAATATAATATCACGAATCATTATATAATTTGAATTATTTCTATTGTATATGGAATATGTGTCATTAATTAATAGTCTTTTGACTTAGTTTCTTAGTGATGAAGTAACCTAAAATTTGGTGATGAAGAAGAGAAAAATACTGAAATTGTTTACATCTGTTATACCATAATACAATATGAATATGGTGAATAAATATACTATCGAGACTCATTATATAATTTGAATTATTTCCAATGTATATAGAATATGTGTCATCAATTAATAATCTTTTGACTTAGTTACTTAGTGATGAAGTAACTTAAAATTTGGTGATGGAGAAGAAGAAAAATATTGAAATTGTTTACATCTATTATACCATAATACAATATGAATATGGTGAATAGATATACTATCGAGACTCATTATATAATTTGAATTATTTCAAATGTATATAGAATATGTGTCATCAATTAATAGTCTTTTAACTTAGTTTCTTAGTGATGAAGTAACCTAAAATTTGGTGATGGAGAAGAAGAAAATACTGTAATTGTTTACATCTATTATACAATAATACAATATGAATAAGGTGAATAAATATACTATCGGGCCTCATTATATAATTTGAATTATTTCAAATGTATATGGGATATGTGTCATTAAGTAATTGTCTTTTAACTTAGTTTCTTAGGGATGAAATAATCTAAAATTTAGTGATGGATAAGAAGAAAATACTGAAATTGTTTACATCTATTATACCATAATACAATATGAATATGGTGAATAAATATATTATTGAGAATCATTATATAATTTAAATTATTACCAATATATATGGAATATGTGTTATCAATTAATAGTTAACTTAGTGTCTTAGTGATGAAATAACCCAAAATTTGGTGATGGAGAAGAATAAAATACTGAAATTTTTTACATCTATTATACCATAATACAATATGAATATGGTGAATAAATATATTATCGAGACTTATTATATAATTTGAATTATTTCTAATGTATATGGAATATGTGTCATTAATTAATAGTCTTTTGACTTAGTTTCTTGTTGAAGAAGTAACCTAAAATTTTGTGATGGAGAAGAACAAAAATATCGAAATTGTTTACATCTATTATATCATAATACAATATGAATATGGTGAATAAATATACTATCGAGACTCATTATATAATTTGAATTATTTCCAATGTATATAGAATATGTGTCATCAATTAATAGTCTTTTAACTTAGTTTCTTAGTGATGAAGTAACCTAAAATTTGGTGATGGAGAAGAAGAAAATACTGAAATTGTTTACATCTATTATACAATAATACAATATGAATATGGTGAATAGATATACTATCGGGACTCATTATATAATTTGAATTATTTCAAATGTATATGGAATATGTGTCATTAAATAATTCTTTTAACTTAGTTTCTTAGTGATGAAGTAACCTAAAATTTTGTGATGGAGAAGAAGAAAATACTGAAATTGTTTACATCTATTATACAATAATACAATATGAATATGGTGAACCAATATACTATGGGGCCTCATTATATAATTTGAATTATTTCAAATGTATATGGAATATGTATCATTAAATAATTGTCTTTTAACTTAGTTTCCTAGTGATGATGTAACCTAAAGTTTGGTGATGGAGAAGAAGAAAATACTGAATATGTTTACATCTATTATACCATAATACAATATGAATATGGTGAACCAATATAATATCGAGACTAATTATATAATTTGAATTATTTCCAATGCATATAGAATATGTGTCATCAATTAATAGTCTTTTAACTTACTTACTTAGTGATGAAGTAACCTAGAATTTGGCGATGGAGAAGAAGAAAAATATTGAAATTGTTTACATCTATTATCCAATAATACAATATGAATATGGTGAATAAATATACTATCGAGACTCATTATATAATTTGTATTATTTCCAACGTATATAGAATATGTGTCATCAATTAATAGTCTTTTAACTTAGTTTCTTAGTGATGAAGTAACCTAAAATTTGGTGATGGAGAAAAAGAAAAATAGTGAAAATGTTTACATCTATTATACCATAATACAATATGAATATGCTGAATAAATATACTATCGGGTCTCATTATATAATTTGAATTATTTCAAATGTATATGAAATATGTGTGATTAAGTAATTGTCTTTTAACTTAGTTTCTTAGTGATGAAGTAACTTAAATTTTGGTGATGGATAAGAAGAAAATACTGAAATTGTTTACATCTATTATACCATAATACAATATGAATATGGTGAATAAATATGATATCGAGACTCATTATATAATTTGAATTATTTCCAATGTATATAGAATATGTCTCATCAATTAATTGTATTTTACGTTAGTTTCTTAGTGATGAAGTAACTTAAAATTTGGTGATGGAGAAGAAGAAAATACTTAAATTGTTTACATCTATTATATCATAATACAATATGAATATGGTGATTAAATATAGTATCGAGACTTTTTATATAATTTGAATTATTTCTAATGTATATGGAATATGTGTCATTAATTAATAGTCTTTTGACTTAGTTTCTTGGTGAAGAAGTAACCTGAAATTTTGTGATGGAGAAGAAGAAAAATACTGAAATTGTTTACATCTATTATACCATAATACAATATGAATATGGTGAATAAATATACTATCGAGACTCATTATATAATTTGAATTATTTCCAACGTATATAGAATATGTGTCATCAATTAATAGTCTTTTAACTTAGTTTCTTAGTGATGAAGTAACCTAAAATTTGGTGATGGAGAAGAAGAAAATACTGAAATTGTTTACATCTATTATACAATAATACAATATGAATATGGTGAATAAATATACTATCGGGCCTCATTATATAATTTGAATTATTTCAAATGTATATGGAATATGTGTCATTAAATAATTGTCTTTTAACTTAGTTTCTTAGTGATGAAGTAACCTAGAATTTGGCGATGGAGAAGAAGAAAAATCTTTAAATTGTTTACATCTATTATACCATAATACAATATGAATATGGTGAATAAATATACTATCGAGACTCATTATATAATTTGAATTATTTCCAACGTATATAGAATATTTGTCATCAATTAATAGTCTTTTAACTTAGTTTCTTTGTGATGAAGTAAATTAAAATTTGGGGATGGAGAAAAAGAAAAATAGTGAAATTGTTTACATCTATTATACCATAATACAATATGAATATGCTGAATAAATATACTATCGGGTATCATTATATAATTTGAATTATTTCATATGTATATGGAATATGTATCATTAAGTAATTATCTTTTAACTTAGTTTCTTAGTGATGAAGTAACTTAAAATTTTGTAATGGATAAGAAGAAAATACTGAAATTGTTTACATCTATTATACCATAATACAATGAGAATATGGTGAATAAATATATATCACGAATCATTATATAATTTGAATTATTTCTATTGTATATGGAATATGTGTCATTAATTAATAGTCTTTTGACTTAGTTTCTTAGTGATGAAGTAACCTAAAATTTGGTGATGAAGAAGAGAAAAATACTGAAATTGTTTACATCTATTATACCATAATACAATATGAATATGGTGAATAAATATACTATCGAGACTCATTATATAATTTGAATTATTTCCAATGTATATAGAATATGTGTCATCAATTAATAATCTTTTGACTTAGTTACTTAGTGATGAAGTAACTTAAAATTTGGTGATGGAGAAGAAGAAAAATATTGAAATTGTTTACATCTATTATACCATAATACAATATGAATATGGTGAATAGATAT